>JAANYP010000940.1:250000-585606 GCA_020465985.1 Centrapalus pauciflorus
TGCACAAGGTGCCAGAGCTGCTGATATAAACCAATCAGCAGATCAGCCTTTCACTTCTGCTCCTGGTGATGCAGCTGTTCCGCACCCAACAGCTGTTGAAGGACCAACAACCCAAGCTCTGATGAACCTCAGAGAATAGAACATCCCTCTGGTGAGGCTGCTCCTCAAGTGCACATTCTTTCATCAGCCTTCACCACTGATGATGTTGAAATGCACATCCCATCTCCCCATGAAGAGGTGCCTGCAAACCAAGGTACTACTGAGGGAACCACCCCAGGTCTTAATGAAGGTGTGACCATACCAGTGACATCTGAAAGGCCACCAACTCCTACTGCCTCACTTAATGATGCAGCTACAGCCACTGCTGAAGGTCCCCTTGACCCTTCCAAGCTGGGCCATTTAACTTATGCCCAGGCTATGGAATTACTATCCAAAGTCTCCCTACCTTCACCTACTGACCCCCATACTCCCTGATCCTCACCATCACCATCACACTCCTCACCATCGACCCAATCCAAACAGTCAACTCATACACCTCCATCCCCCAAAGATCTATCTTTGAAGGATCAGCTGTCTGTGTTGACCAACAAAGTTACTTCTTTGGAAAATTCTATGACCTCCCTCCCTTCCATTATATCAGACTCTGTGTCTACCCAGCTTCAAGGGTTCCTTGATTCGTTCAAGACTTCTTTTCAAACCCCTGCTCCCTAAGCTGAACATTCCTTCCTCTCAGCTGCTTGCACTCACTGCACAGTTGCAACAACTATCCTCCTCCCTCTCATCCATTCTTACTCACTAGCAGGACTCCGTGTCCACACTGTCAGCTGTTTCCCAACAGCTGTCAGCCCTTGCTGAAACCTGATCAACTACTCTCCCATCCACTTTGGCCAGCCTAAATACCTTAGTGATATCTCTGTCCAATTCTGTGTCCTGAAACTTTGATAATATGCAAGATTCCCTTGACCTGACTCTTGCACAGCTTCAAAGTTTGGTGTTCACATACTCTGACAGGGCTGCTATCTCTCAGCTGTCCTCCCTTGAAACATCTCATTCTTCTTCTCTTCACACCTGTGTAACCCAGTTAGTAGAGGTTAAGGACAACTTGGCTTTCTTAGTGCATAGCCTTGTTGATTCCAAGTTTGTTCCCGAAACTGCTGCTGTCTAGCCTGTTGGATCCGTTCCTTCAGGCAGACCTGTTATTGAAGGCTCTATGCCATCTCCTTCAAAGGGGGAGAAGATATCTTCCTCGAAGACCAAGTCTAAAGGGGAGAAATCTTCTTCTCCCTATAAGGAGAAATCAGCATCAGTAGGGCAAGCAACAGGTTTCACCCAAACTGACCCTGTTGCAGGTTCTTCTAAAGTTTTTGAAACTGCTCAGCCTACTCAGGTTGGATCTCCAAACCCTGCATCATCTAAGGGGGAGGAATCCATTCCTGAGGACAGGCCAAGCAGAAGGAGACATCTGATTTTAGAACCAACAGAAGAAGAAGAGGAGGAGGAGATGGAAGTTGCTCAGATCAAAGAAGGAAAGGTTAAAGGAAAAGCCTTAGTGGACACTGACCATCTCAAGGCTGCTCAACTAAAATTCGACAAATCACAAGCTAAAGAAATGGGTGTTGCATTGGATACCTATTATCAATTCAAAGAAGAGCAGCTTGAGATTCTGGAAAGACAAAAGAAGGAAGGAGTCTCTGCCAAAGCTGCCAAGGCCTTTGCAGCCAAGGAAGCTAAAAATATAAAAATGCCTTCCTTGGATGTTTAAAGGAAATTGTTAGAGGCTGGAAAAGAGTCAGTGACTGAGAAAGAATGAGAGAAGGAGCAGAGTGAACAGGTCTTAGTGACCAAGTCAAAGCCTGTATCCTCCTCAGCAAGAGCCCGAGTACATTTTGACAACATGGCAAGGAAGAAATTCTTTGATGTGGCCAACAGAAGACTTGCTAAGGAAACCATTGTCAAAGTTGTCCCTATTTCAAAGAAAGGCAAGCAGTGGAAGCTTCAGATAACCAGACTAGGTGCTGAGGGTCCAGAATTGGAAGCTTATGAATATGCTGATGTTGCTTGCATGGGGTACAGAGAATGGGTTGAATTGGCAGTGACCTGAGTAAGTCAAAATCTGAAACTGCTAAAACTATAAGGGCATATGTCAAAACGCTGATGGAGAAAGTTAAAAACCTGGGCTTGATCCCTGAAGAACAAATCAAGGGAACCTCACTGATGGAACCCAAGATTAAGCCCAGGAGAAAGAGAAAGGATACAGAGCTTGAAGAGATCCTCATGATGATTGAACAAGGCATCCTTGTCGTTGAAATCAAAGGGGTGGATCACAATCTGCCAATGGGAGTTGAGCCTGTGGAAGGCAAACTCTTTGAAGAACCTGAGCTAGGGGCGTTCTTTGTGGACCCCTTAACAAAGTAAATGTGTTTCCAGAGGGCATCTGATCTTCATAAAGTTGGTCTCTAGCAGATCATAGCCTTTAGACTCTCCAACACTTTTGGTCAATCCTCAAAATTGAGAGCAGTCATCTGGGAACAGCTTAAAGGTTTCTATGAAAGAGGAGAACTTCAACACCCTGACTTCATGTTTCTTAGGCATGAAATAGAAGAGATTGATGAGACCATGGAGCACTTTGAACACCTGTTTGAATCAAGGCCACAGCTTGAAGGTTCATCTACTGCTGAGTAGATGAAGAATGGAAGTTGTCCATAAGTTGGACAGACTTACCATTACTTGCTCCCACCATCAACAGTCCAATTTGTTGAAACTCTCTTTATACATATGTTGTACTTTATTACATCAGTTGTAATCTATCTTATTACATTAGTTGTAATTTACTTTGGTACATCCGTTGTACTTCTGTAAAACATGTATTGTTTGTAATCAATATCAGTGTATATATAAACTAATCTTTTACTTTACTTCAATGTTGTAATTTAATTTCAGCAAACGTAATGTAAAAATATATAGTGATAATTGATAGAATCAGCTTAGACTGATTATTGCATAAAGGGGGAGATTGTTAGGCACTAAAAGGCCTCAGTCAAACCTGTTATACGTCTTAGGGGGAGATTATTAATCAAACATGTTTGATGCACTTGAAGGTATAATGTAAGGCCTCTTAATGCCTTATTGAAACCTGAAAAGTGATTTGCAATATAAGTCAAAGCTACTTACCCTGTTGCATTTGTTGCAACTAAGGCAGATTGTCCAAGTTGTTCTACTCTGTTGAACAGGCTAGACATAAACTGTCTACGCTGCTCATGTCTGTTGAGCAGCTTGGACCAAAACTAAGTGTTCTGTTCTTTGTGAACAGGTTATACACTTTATGGAATTTGTTTCCATGTCATCATGTATTGTCTTGGACGAAAAGATCAGTTTGCAAGTCGAAGACAAAGTGGAAAATCAGAAGCTGCTTACACTGCCCAAGCTGTTCTGATACATGAAGACAAAGTAGATATTTGAAATGAGTGACAGACCATTTCTTATATCAAAATGGCTCTACAAGAAGAGGTTAGGATTAAAGTTGACATTCCTCTTTAAGTTAAAGCAATCTGCAACAGAGACGAAATGAAAAAGACAAATATTCTGCAATGTAGGAACAAATGCTGTTTTGTCAGAACGTGCAAAGAAGTGTGTTTTCATGCATGCAAAGTCTGCTTAGAATAAAACAGTTGAGAGTGTCCAAGCTGTTCTTGTTCAAGCTGTCTGTCTATCTGTCTTGTAAAATCTGTGAGTTCATCTTTGTGAGTGTATTCATTGTAACTGGTCTGAGTGTGTCTTAGATTAGTAGTCTATTTGTTGTTTCTGTCATCTCAGCTTGAACCATTCCGCAGTTCAAGCTTGTTTGTAATTAACACTTGTTGATAATATACATACAAACATTGAGAAAGTGTGTTGAAAATTTTAAGTAGTTGTATTCACCCCCCCCCCCCCCTCCTACAACTTAGAGCAACATACTAGGGAAACCTTTTGGGACCTACATTTATTTATACTTGCATGATCTTTTACTGAGCCTTCTTTATGAGATTATTATGAATTTTATTACGAGTTTTATTACTGAGATACTATCATGCATGTATATTGTGTTTATTGTGAACTGAGCTTTACTATATGAGATTTGGGACACACGAGCTATCGAGATACTAAACCGTACGACTGGGCAGGGTTCGGGTCGCTCACGATTCCCTTTTGAGTTCTAACGACCGCTTTGTGCGGTCTAGGAATTGGGGTACGTGGATTCATCCACACGGGAGAGTACCTATCTGAGCTATCTTGTGGGATCTCATATACTTGTTCAATAGAGAACGCTGAACGCTTTATTATCGAGCTTACTTTTTATAGAGTCTTATAATCGTACATTAACACTTGAATTCTCACCAGCTTTAGCTGACCTGTGTGTTAATGTGTGTATCTCAGGTGATCGGAACGCTAGTAGGCCTGCTGGACCCAAGTAGGTTTACCGTCGCATCTTTCGAGTAGTTAGCTACCTGGTTTAGAGGTAGTTTTATTTTGGGGATCGTTTGTGTATACTTCAGATAGTTTGCGATATATTCAGGGATTTCTGTGACTTAATTATGTAAATTAATGTTTTTAAATTATCGGGTTTCCGCACATGTGTGTTGGGAATAGTTAGGGACTATTATACTATATTGCTTGATGATGTGTTATTTACGTGGCAATTAAGATTAGCTTGAGGGTGTTACAAATTCAATTGTTAAGTGAAAATTTAAGGTTGCTTTTAGCAACTGAAAGTTTTCAAAATTTTCATCTTACTTTAAAAAAAATAAAAATTTGTTTACTTGACAACCATTCCTTAAATTTTCATTTCAATTTTTAAAATACCATTTTTCATACTTTTTTTCATACTTTTCTATTACTTAACATATATCTATATTACTCTCTCTCTCTCTCTCTCTCTCTCTCTCTCTCTCTCACACTTTTTCATCACCTATCCTATTTTTCTTATTTTATCACCATATTACTTTTCAAAAACTAAAACTTCATTATTCAAATAAGTTTTTACTTTTTATGAAAACACTTTTTTTTCTAAAAATTATAACATGAAAATTAAATTTGAAAAATGGCTGGTTTCAATTAATCAAACGCATTTTAATTTTAAATCTATATTTTATAATAAATGAGAACGATTTTTGCCACGTGTCATTCTTCTAATAAACAACTTTTTTATTTTTCCGCTTTTTTTTCAAAATAAAACTTAACATTAATTTAAGTAACATGTATATCATTTAATTGATTAAATTTAAACTTTATGATTGAAATTTATTATTTTTGTTTCCTAAACCAATTAAAAGTTAAGCAACATGTATATCATCTAATAACATATTAATTATAATATAATGAAAGTTTACAGGTTTATAGAATTATAATTACTATTTTTATATATTTAAAATTTATATAAAAAAATTAAAATATCATGATAAATAATAATATCATTCTTATATACTTTTGTCATAAAAATTAATATTTCTATATTTACCTTTTAACTTATTATATTTTATACAAACAATAATATACTAGGTTATTATCCATGTATTACATGGGTTAATTTTAGAAATTGATATTTATATATATGTATAATATAATAATTATATGAATAATAAAGTCTGCTTAATTTTAGTTAGCTAGTTATTAAATTAATCCATATTAGATTTACATAGATTTGATTTGCTTTAAAATTTAAAAATAAAATCAGTAAATGACGTGACACAAGGAGAGAGCGACATGTGACAAATTTAATAAGAGCATGTCATGTGTCATTTAGTTACACTTTTAATAGTGTAGATAGATTAAAAAAATTCGCGTAATACGCAGGTAATAAACTAGTAGTTAAATATTGTAATAAAAAATTGGAAATCACATTTGTATGCCCTACCAGAGAACATCTTTACTTTTGACATGGAAGTATCTAAGTGGATCTGACGTGTCAGTATATGATTGGTTCTCACAAGCCCCGATGACGACGACGACGACGATGAAAGAAATTCAGATCGGCGGATTCTTCTTACAAATCGCAACCGTCAAGTTGAAGACGGCGAAAGAAAGGGCAGACAACAACATCCGCCATGGCAGCTCGAAAGAGAGGAGCTTCAAAACAACCACCGCCAACCGCCGAATCACATCACAGAGCATCGGAATCCGTCGCTACTTCTACAGAACCTCAGATCACTTCATCAAAACCTAGCAAAATCTTGTTATTCTCTTTGATTTTCTTCCTACCTTACTTTTACCTAATATTTAGTCACTATAGAATCGAAACGGAGCTGAAGAAATCGATTCTTATCAATGCATCACTCAGCTTCGCCGGATTCTTTGTAACCCTAATGATGATACCGGTAGCTTCGAGATATGTTCTTAGACGTAATTTGTTTGGTTACGACATTAACAAGAAGGGGACGCCTCAAGGTCTGGTCAAAGTGTAAGTTCTTTCTTTCTGTGATATACATTTCATCTTGTTTTAGTCAAATTTATGCATTTTGATGAGCAATTTAGCAGTTTAGTATGGTAAGAAGAATCCTTTTGTAGTTGTATTGCATGGATTCGACATGTAAATAAGTTTATCATCATTTGAGTTTGTTAGAAGTTTTGCAACCTTGTAGTAGACTAGTAGTGGGAGCAATCATAAAGATTGTTGTTATTCACTATGCACAATGGAACAATGTGGCTCATAGAAAGCCTAACTTCATGATACAATTAACAATTCCCAATCTACAAGTTATGATTATATTTAAAATTTCTACCCAGCAAATAACTTTTTATTCAAGGAAAATTAAAAGATAAGAAAAGCATGCTAGAAAGATAAAAACATGCAACTTTTGTCAGCTATGAGCTCTTTTTACAAAAGTAGGGTTTTAGAAGCCAATTCATAGTGCTCCATAGTGCCCCTATGAAGGGCAAGCCTTTAAAATCACATCATTGATTAAGGAAGTATAGCATGCATACATCATTACTTTGGGCAAACTACAACCATGGATAGTGTTGACACACTCAAAACATAATGTTTAAGCATACATAATTTACAAGATTCATCAACCATGTTGTTTTCATGTGTTTTTTTTTTGTTCCTCGTATACCTTTTTTCTACCCAAGTCCCTTTTACCATCCCTCTGTTTTCTGGCTCTCTGCATATTCCATGATCTGCCTTGCACTACTTTTACTTGCATGAGTTGCCTCTATTCGCTACATATTCAAACTTACTTAGTAAGTGCTAAATTAACATGAAATTCTATGTTGCAGTATGAGAGCTTCCATATGAGTGTGATAATTTGTTTCATACGTTTCATCTTTTTCCACCCCAATCATTCCATTATCATGCTTTATTTAATACATATTCATTGCCAAGCTTTCTTTAACTGATGATGCTGAGTATTTTATCTAGTTAATTATTAATTACAATAGTTTGGTGTGGAACTGTGGATTTGAGAGTCCTCACAAAGATGTCATGGGGTCTGGTTAATTATTGGCTTATTGAAGACGAAAGCATTCAAGCAATGAGAGGGCGTTCTTCCTAGATCTCAAAAGGCGCCAGACTCTAGTGAGTATGAAAGATTCAAGCCACCAAAGTTCTAGGATAAGGTTCTGAGCTGGCTATTACACCACAAATCATCAATATATTGTCTATAACATCTTCTATAGATGCAGAATTTATGTGAAACACTCTAGTACTTCCCCCCTTGTTAATCCATCTATGTAGACATCACCCTGCAACCCTGCACTCTCCGTTAGCCTTTTGCACATCATGAATCCCTGACATGAGAGACCTAAGCCCACTATTTAAAACTTAAAATGAGCCCAATATTTTGCTGGAAACTGGCATTGAATGAGGGGATCATGAGACTCAGCAGAAAATAATCCCAGCCAGCCACTGTATTGATGGTAACCACTTCACCCTTCTAGCCAACCAACAAATGTAGATGCATCTAGGGGTGACACTCATTTTCTGCTTCGTCACACTTAAAGCACAATTAAAGCGACATTATTAGAATCAACATTAACATCAATTTCTTATGAGGCTTACAGATAACATGATTTGATTCCCCCTATCAAGGACCAGAGGAGATAGATACTCCATAAAGCTACTAACTTTTGGACGTTAATTTTATGCTACAAGCCTCTAATTGAGTCATGTTGAATTTACTAGTATAATCTTTGCCTGGTTAGTTCATATTTTCTTGGTTAGGAGCAGGGACATATTCCCCCTTTCCAGGTGGTTACTTTGGTGGTGCTGTGCAGAGCGTATAGTTTTGACTATATCCTAAATAGTTGACCTAAATTGCGGTGGGATTCAAAAGTTGGCGATACAGAGGCAATTTTGCTCTTTCAAAGAAGAAAGATGAGAATAGGACAAATTATAAAATTAGAAACTAAGACTAGAGTTTGTGACGTATAGAGAAAGAATTTAATTTAGACAGCACAAGATTCCCCCACCCCACCCCACCCCCCCCCCCCCCCTATAGCTTCGATAATATGTTGCACCAAACCAAGTAAGTTAGGGAAAACAAGTTGTAAAGTATTTGTCTGATATATGATATATGACACTTTTGACGTTATAAGACATCTCACTGCACCTTGTATCCATAACCTTTTTTATAATAATTGAATCTTTGAATACCAGATCCATATATGTTCCCTCCACACCCTTTTCGACACAGCTTGTTTGATGGCTATGAACTCCCAAATTGTCCATAGATTTAAAGCCTGGCTGGACATAATGGGTCATTTGAGCAATTTATAAGCCATTTTGGTGTCACTAACCCAAATTATTTTCTGGTCAACTTCTGTATTGACTCTACTGTCTTTCTTGCAGGCCTGAATCCCTTGGAATTGTCGTGGGCACGGTTTTTTTGGTTGTGACGATATTATTTCAGTACTTCAATTTCACATCAGATTCAAATGTATGCTTACTTCTTCAGAATGTGGAACATGCCTTTATTCTTTACTCTTTACAACTCCAGATATTGATGCTTTGTAATATTGTGATGATTATTCAGTATAATATGCCTTCTCTTTTCTTGTAATGTGTGCATCTGTCATTTTCCATACTCCAGCTTGGCTTTTCTTTTCTTACAAAAACATATTTAGAAGTATTTATATTCTTCAATATTATGCAAGTTAAAGTTCCTAGTACTTGCATGTATGATTATAGATTAGTTTTTGTAGAAGTAATATAATGAAAAAAAAATTCAAACGTTCATCTATCAATTTGTCTTGACAACTGTCTTTTACGTAACTCTTATATTGTTTTGTTTATTAATATTTTTATAAATAATTAGGTGCTTATTGGTTAATCCATATGCTTGCAGTGGCTTGTTGAATATAACGCAGCTTTAGCCTCTGTCTGCTTTATGGTATTGCTTGGTTTTGTGGATGATGTCCTGGATATTCCTTGGCGAGTGTGAGTTTTCTATTTGAATCTCATCTGTAGCTTACTATCAAGTTTTTAATTGCTTTGAATTTGCTTGTGAAGGCAGGAAACTATTATTGCCATCAGTTGCTTCTCTCCCTCTGTTGATGGCCTATGCCGGTCATACAACCATTATGATACCAAAGCCCCTTGTCGAATATGTTGGAATGGAAATCTTGGATCTAGGTAATCAAGAAATAGTTCCCTTAAGCTATTGTTTCAACCAAGTTTACCACCTTTGGACAAGTTAGTTGCAAAAGTGAGTTGAAATTTGGCCTACTACAGTACTACTCACTCATGCCAACTTTCTTGCTTAAATCCTCATAATTCATGTCTCTGTAATTCGACCAGTACTTGTACATTTTCTACTTTATTTAACATGGGTACTGGACAGGATGGATATATAAGCTATATATGGGGCTCTTGGCCGTCTTTTGCACAAATTCAATCAACATCCATGCTGGTATAAATGGCCTTGAAGTCGGACAGACCGTTGTTATATCATTTGCTGTAAGATTCAATTCTTAAAGAAATTACATGATTTTTAGATCATTTCACATGCCAAAACGAAGAGTGTAGGAAAATCAAGAATAAATCTGACTTATAATGTTGACGGGCAGATTTTGATTCATAATATCATGCAAATTGGATTGTCCACCAATCACGAAACTAAGCAGGCCCATGCATTCTCAATATACCTTGTTCAACCTTTGCTCGCGACTTCATTGGCTTTACTTTCCTACAATTGGTACTGATATTCTTAATTTCTTTGGGCCTTTTATTTGAGTTTTATATGCTGTATGATCTTATTAATTATCCTACATTTGACCATTCATATTGAAGGTACCCATCATCCGTTTTTGTTGGTGACACCTATACATACTTTGCTGGAATGACGATGGCAGTCGTTGGCATTTTAGGCCATTATAGGTGCGTTATACCTGGATACGCATAAGAACTCACGTCTGTTTGTGCGTTTGTAGTTAAATGAATAGTATCCTTTTGACTGGAGGAAGAGTATCTCACCTGCAGCATAATTCTGTTGTGGGATAGGATTGTGGTCTTGATCATCATTTGGTCCCTAATAATTAGGGAAAATATCACTAGATGGCTATACCCTTTTGTCATTGGTTTATTTTGTAATTATCTCTTTTTTCTCCGATTTGATAATTATACTTTTTGAAATGGCATATTGATAATTATTGTTTGAAACGGTCTATCTTGGTAATTGTACCTTCTGAAAATGTCTATCTTGGTAATTGTACCTTATGAAATGGTCCATTGTAGTAATTAAATGTTTTGAATCGACTCAGGTTTTTAATTACCAAATTAGTAACTTTTTTTAACCTTTAATTACCAAATGAGACCGTTTCGAAAGGCATAATTACCAATATGGACTATTTCATAAGTTGTAATTACCCAACAGGAACAAAAGAAAGTATAATTACCAAACTGGATCATCGACAAAAGTATATAGCTATTTTGAAATTTTCCCAAATAATTATTATGTATTTATGTTCATTACATCAACAATCTAGTAAACACAAATTTGTTCCGGAAAAACATCTGGTAAATGCAACTTATCTCTTGGTTATGCTCCTTTAACGCAACTTCTAATTCTATACGGTATGTTACAGAGTTGCATGATGTTCCATAATGAAAATTTGAAGCGTCGATAATTTTTTCTACATTTTCTTGAACAGCGAAACACTCTTAATATTCTTCCTTCCTCAAATTATAAACTTCCTGTTGTCACTTCCTCAGGTATGATCTTTCTTCTGAAGTTTGGATTTGAAAGTAATGTAAAATTTTAAACAACTAAGGATTCTACATTTTTTAACAGCTTGCAGGTATAATTCCATGTCCACGTCATCGTCTTCCAAGGTAAAGCTAAATTTTTTTTTTTTTCTAATTTTATTTGTGTGGTGCTCTATTGTTTTAGGTTGACTTTCATATTTCATTGCTACTAGGTTCGACCCCCAGACTGGACTACTGACCGGGACAAACGATGGGACGCTAGTGAATGTTTCCTTGAGAATATTTGGCCCGAGATCTGAAAAATCCCTATGCATCCTACTACTTGTTATTCAGGTAAAAATGTTTTAATGTTCAAACTTAGGACATATAACGAATCACATGAATACGACATATATCTCACATTGACTGACCAGCATGTTTCGTTTCGTTTTATTTTTTGATTTGTTTTAGTTATTGAACTTGGCAATCACTTGCTTAACATGGGTCACAAAAAACGCATTTGACTTTCTAATGTCGAATGAATTTTCTTTGAACTTCTAAATTGTAAAGAATTATTATTATTTTTTCTTGAGGATAGAAATAGAACACAATGTTTAAGCATATAAAAGTACTACGGTATAAACATCAGGATATAAGAGAAGCTATAAATATCATATGAAATTTAGGCAAGTACTTTGGATTTGAGGGTATAAAGATTAGTTAGTTTAAGGATATGTTTTTGAGGATATGGTAATCACAACCATAAAAAAAAGAAGTATTACATATACGATCTACTTTCAAACCTATTATCATAGTAAATAGATTATTGGCGCATGTAATACATGGGACACACACACACATATATACATATATAGGGGTGTTATTCGGGCGGGTAAAACGGGTTTCGGGTTATTCGGGTATGAGGGTATATGTTAACTACCCGAACCCGAACCAAATAAGAGAACGGGTTAATCGGTTTTGGGTTAAATGGGTATCGAGTTAATCGGTTTAGGTTAAATGGGTTAATCGGTTTTAGTATAAAAATATAATCCTCTATAAAATGGTTTAAATGAGTTAAATGGGTAGAACGGGTTAAACGGGTTAAAAAGTTTAAAATCAAGTATTTAAATATTTATATTCTATATATGGGGAACCGTGGAAGAGTCGAAAAGAGACGTGTTTTTTGTTTGTAAAAAATAAAAAACCTACATCTTTAATAAAGTAGACGCAAGATGCCAAGATGGGATGATATATTATTATTATTAATTTTTTAATTATTGATATATGGGTTATTTGGGTTATTTGGGTGACCCGAATTTTTTACTTCCCACCCGATACCCGAACCGAAAACCTTATTCGGTTACCATTTAACCCGATTAACAAACCCGAGAACCTAATAACCCGAGCCATTTAACCCGAATAAGGTTCAGTTCGGGTGGGTTATTCGGGTTCGGTTATTTTGCACACCCCTATATATATATAGAGTGGGGTTCAATGGAAAACCACACTGCACCTGAAAACTTGTGAAAACCGCACTGCACCATCAAAAATGCATCAAATTCCCCACGTGATGCATCAAAATCCCGCGTGATGCATCAAAATCCCTCGTGATGCATCACTTTATTTACGATCATGCCACTGCGTTTTTCATGAAAATGCACCAAATCGGACGGTATTCGTAGGTTTCCATAGTTTTCAGGTGCATAGTGGTTTTCCATTGAACTCACCCCTATATATATATATATATATATATATATATATATATATATATATATATATATATATATATATATATATATATATATATATATTAAATATAATAACTTAAAATATTATTATAAAAATAATAAAGTAATAATATTTTTGATATTAATAGATAAATGACTAAATTATATTCAATATAAATTTGTAATTCTTATTATAATAAATATATATATATATGGAAGATATGAACATGTTTGAAATACTGATTATATTTCAATAAAATCTAAGTCAATTTTGTAATGTATTTGCTTTTAAATTTGAAAACAATATTTACAATATTATTAGAAAGTATTACTTTTATGAAAATTATTATAGTGTTACTCTTTTCATATTTAGATCGATGTGTTTTTAATGATAAACAACTTAAAATCATGCTTTTATATATAAGAATCCTTTCTGATTCAATTGATTAGAACAAAAATTTAAATCGATTACGATTGTTAACATAATTTTAAATATAAATATTAATGTACAAATTTTAAGAATGAGAATAAATATTAAATTGATACATTCAATATGCGATTAAAAATGTAACATTTAGTTTAAATTAATAAATAAAAAATTATAAATCAATTAGATCATTTTAGATAAGACATTTTAGGTAAAATTAGGAATTCTTTAATTATATAAGTTTTCATTTAATATTTTAAAATAAATTAGATGAGTTAATTGAGAGAGTTATCTTAGGAAAAACGGGCGGGAAAATGAAATATTGGAGAGTCGAGGAAGCGACGAATGACAATAGTTATTTTGCTTTATTAATATACTAGTTTATTACCGGCGTATTACGCGGATATTTTTAGTATATATATAAAACATAATAAATTAAAAGGTAAATGTATAAATATTATTTTTTTTAAACAAAAGTATGTAAGAATCATATTATTATCTATTATGATCTATTAATTTTATATAAGTCTAAATATATATGAATAGTAAATATTTTGTTATATTTTTTTAAACCTTTATTATATTATATGATAATTAATAGTTAGTAGAGTATTAGATTTTGTTTGATTTGATTTGAATTAAAAGTAGATTATATTAGATTTGGAAAGATTTAATTTAAATTTTTTATTATTTTTAAAACCTATAAATGCCACGTGTCGATTCATGGTGATGACACGTGGCTTCACAAGAATGAGTGTAGATACTCTGTTATTATTATTTATAGATTGGAAAAAACAAATTAAACGTCAAAATAGTAAGGTACACGTGGCAAGCTCAGGTGAAGCCAAGTGGCGCTCCATCTAGGTGTCATGTGGCATCTAGTTACTCTTATAATAGAATAGATAGATATAGATTAAACTCAAGTCGGGCCTATATACCAAATTTGATTTTAGAGTAAATCACAGAAATGGTCCCTATGGTTTGTTCAAAATTACGAAAATGGTCCCTCAACTTTCAAATTTGTAGTGACGGTCCCTCAAACCACTTTTTACTTACAGAAACAGTCCTTCTGTTGCAGTGACGGTCCCTCAAACCACTTTTAATTTAAATTTTGGTACTTTTGTTAAATTTTTATTTTTCATTTTAAATTTGAAATTATGATTTGATTCATTATTATATATTATTATTATTATTATTATTATTATTATTATTATTATTAATTATACCTATTTTATTTTTTTAAATAAATTTATATATATTTATTAAAAATTATTTCTAGTTATATATTTAATTTAGTTAATTTATGCATCTTTTATGTATGCATTCATTTATTAAAGATTTATTTATTTTATATATCACGGTTAAATTATTTATATAACTTTATCACTTATACTTTTCTAATCTAAGTATTTCATTACGTTAATAAATTCTGATTTTGTTATGATTATTAAAAAAAGTATATAAATTTAAGTTTTTGTTCGTTTTAATTTAAAGTTTTTGTTAGTCTAAAACATTTCGATTTAAATTTATTAAATTTTATTTAAATATTTTGCTACGCTAATACATTTTGATTTAAATTTATTATTCTATCTGTTTTGATTTAGATATTTTGTTATGCCAGTACATTTTAATTTCAGTTTAGCATTTTATTCGTTTTGATTTACAATTTTGCTACGTTAATACTTAAGTGAAAATGAACAAAATATTTAAGTGATAATGAATATATCGTATTAATGTACAAAATTGTAAATCAAAACGTATTGTCATAATAAAATATTTAAATTAAAATAAATAAAATACTAAATTTAAATCAGAACGTATTAACGTATCAATATATTTAAATAAAAAGAAATAATGTATTAAATTTAAATCGAAACGTGTTAGCGAAACAAAATATTTAATTTAAAATGAACAGAAACCTAAATTTATAAATTTTTCAAAAATATATTATGGTAATGAAATAGTTAAATGAAAAGTATAAATAATAAAAATATACAAATAGGTTAGCAAACGAGATGCAAAATAAATAAATTTTTAATATAGAAATTGAATATATAAAAGGGACATATATTAACTAAATTAAGTATATAGATTTTTTTTTTGAACGGCAAACTATCCTACTCCTACTCCTAAACTACTTCTTTAGCTCCAGACTTACTTACACCACCTAAATTTCAACTTGCCTCCGACGGGGATATATTTGATAAAGACTGGAATCAGAATTTGTTAAATTAATATTTCAAATTTATACCAAAAATAAAAATTTAAGAAAAGCACCAAAGTTGAAATTAAATTAAATAGTGGAGGGACCAAACTTGTAATTGTAAAAAAGGGTAAAATCGTCATTTTTAAAAAACTTAGAAACAAAAGAATTGTTTCTGCAAGTAAAGAGTAGTTTGAGGATTACCACTACAACTTTGAAAGTTTGAGAGATCGTTTTCATAATTTTAAACAAACCACAAGGACCATTCATGTAATTTACTCTTGATTTTATAACATCATTAAGAAGTACCATTCAGCAATTGCTTGGATTAGCATATAACGTGTAACAAGGTGATTACGAGAAACCTAAGCCGGACTTAGAAAAGTTTTCACGAGATGTTAATGGACAACGTATTATGGACCTAATGCATAGATGAATGTTAAACATGTTTTTGAATCCCTCGAAGGAGAGTGCATATGATGCAATTGAAGAAGTACAAGGGGGCGTTTGATTTACAAATTTTTTCCTGGGATTTGTATTTTCTCAAAGGATTTGCATTATATAACATTTTCATTTAGGGTTTATTATGAAAAAAAACCATGTTTTTACGGTTTTTGCGTTTTCGTCCATCAATGCTATTTTTTTCCAGAAAAATTTTAAATCAACTTTTTTTAGGTTTGTGAAATTTAAATATTAGAGCCCGGTTATAATTAGTAAACCGGGTTTTTAAAAACTAAAAAAATCGGGTTCTAATATCCAAATTTCACTAAACCAAAAAGAAAAAATTAACTTGAGGACTTTTATGGAAAAAATAACATGATAGGGACGAAAACGCAAAAAACGTGAAACATGTTGGTTTTTTTCATAATAAACCTTTTCATTTATCATTGCATTATCTTTTAGGGTAATTTGCTAATACGAAGAATACAAGGTAATTGAGATTTAAAATCGTAGGTGAGATTTAAAATGCAAGCTAAAGAAATATGGGAGTTAAGAAAATCATGAGATCTTAAATCCTTACTGAAATCTGCGAACCAAACATAAGATTTTAAAATATTTACGTAAAACTTGTATTCACCAATTATATGGAATAATGAAATATGATTACTGACTAGTAACTTGTACGTGACAGGTCCTTGGTTGCTGTTTCTGTTTTTTTCTTCGATGGATCCTCACTGGTTGGTACAAATGAGCCTATACGTAACGACTTATAGCATATGACTTTTTTAGAGTTTTTGTTCGTCATCAATGTCCGAGATCTCATTGAGGTGTTGTATTATTTGAATCGTATTACGCTGGAACTTTCTATCCAGCAATAGAAAACCCGACACACCACCCATCGAATTTTTGTAAGCTGCTCAATTCATAGAGAATCCAAACAGTGTTTAACGAATCGATTTGCTTTATAGTAGTCTTAACGAAGTTGAACAAGTTTCGCAACCTATATTTGTGTACAAACATTCTTTCAATTCTTGTGTTATCTAGCATTCTAGCTACTTTGTTGAGATGTCTTTCAATCAAATTTTGCTACTATAGTACTCATCGTTCGAGGCTAACATCGAGCCACATGTTTGTTACATAAATAAAAAATAATATGCGTAAATAACTGTTAGTAGACGTAGATAAAGTGTTAGTAAACATAAATAAAATGTTATATCATCATTGTTAGTATTTTTATAACTGTTCATAATATGTTAGTATTTTTATAACTGTTCATAAATAAATTATTAGTAGAAGTAAATAAATGTTAGTATTTTTATAACTGTTCATAATATGTTATCTCATCATTCTATCAATTATTATGGTAATTATTTTCTGATTATATATTATAATTTAGAGTTAATTACAAAAATGGTCCCTGTGGTTTGTTCTAAAATTTGGATTTGGTCCTTGAACTTTCAATTTTGCAGAAACGGTCATTATTTTCATAGTTTGTTTGCAATTTTGGTCCCTCAACCTATTACTTTTCTAATATGACCAAATTACCCTTATTTGATGTAAACTATAGGGACCATTTCTACAATTAATTTTTTAAGCCTTTTTTGTTCTTAATTAAATAAATTATTTTTTAGTGTTACTTAAATTTATTAAACTATAAAAAAAAAGAAAAGAATTATTTAATTATTTATGTTGGTTCATAAATGATTTAGATACTTTTAGTATTAATTAATTTTAATTTACTATAATCAAAGTATAAACCAATCAAAATTTGTAATCGAAAAAATCATTTATGTTTAGAAACTATTTTCTAGAAGTTTCGTATATAAAATATTATAAAAACATTTTACTCTATAATTATTTATGTTGGTTCATAAATTTATAATAAAAATATGTTTGTCGGTCAAATATATTTTACTTTCTTCTTAAATAAAATCGGCCAAAGATTCTATTTTATAATACGTTCACATTTGTATTAAAACAATGTGATAATGGTAAAGTGATAAATCTAAATGTTTTAAATTTTTAAGTTGTCGATTTAATCGGATTAAAATGAAAAGTAAAATTGAAAGACGAAAAAAGATTAAAAACCTATTTATATTTCTCGATTTTATGTAAAGGTCTGACAAACCAAAGTTTGATGATTAAAGTTGTTAATCATGAATCTCAAAGATTTTATATGAACCTAAAATTTTTAATCGTTTTTGGTGTTATTAAAAATTAAAACGATAAAATAATTGATACGTTAAATAAAAAAATTTGAGTCGTCTTAGACCATTTGGAAGTTCTTTTTAACTCGGTCAAATTAAACTTAAATTTTTATTTATTTAAGTTCTTTAATATTTTTAACTTTAATTAAACTGTTGGCTCATAAATAATTTTTTTTTATAATTTATTAAAGTTAATCAACACTAAAAATAAAGTAGAGTCAATTACATAAATGGTCTTTGTGGTTTGATCAAGATAAATATTTTTTATTATAAATGTATGAACTAGTATAAATAATTATAGAGAAAAAATTTCTTATTTATGAAACCCTTAAAAAATAATTTCTAAACATAAATGATTTTTTCGATTATAAATTTTGATTGGTTTACACTTTGATTATAGTAAATTAAAATTAATTAAGACTAAAAATATCTAAATCATTTATGAACCAACATAAATAATTAAATAATTCTTTTCTTTTTTTTATAGTTTATTAAATTTAAGTAACACTAAAAAATAATTTATATTAAGTATAAAAAAGACTTAAAAAATTGTATAAAAAAGGCTTAAAAAATTAATTGTAGAAATGGTCCCTATAGTTTGCATTAAAATAAGGGTAATTTGGTCATATTAGAAAAGTTAATAGGTTGAGGGACCAAAATTGCAAACAAACTATGAAAATAAGGACTGTTTCTGAAAAATTGAAAGTTCAGGGACCAAAGTCAAAGTTTAGGACAAACCACAGGGACCATTTTTGTAATTAACTCTATAATTTAAGTAAGTGTTTCTTATGAAAAAAATAAACATGTTTTTATAATTTTTGTGATTTCGTTTCTTCATGTTTTCTTTTTTTTTTTTTTTTTTCAAAAAAGTCTTCAAGTTAAATATTTTTTTTAAAGGTTTTATAAAATTTAGCTATAAAACCTGAGTATAATCGGTAAAGTGGGTTTTAATAGTTAAGTTTCACCAAATGAGAAAACAAAATTAACTTTTTTTAAGAAAAAATAACATGACCGGATGAAAACATAAAAAATAACAAAACTTGTGTGTTTTTCATAATAAACTCTTTAAACAACTACATAACTCGTTTGATTTTCTTGATTGGTTGTAAAACTTTTTGTTCTAATAACATGTATAATGACTTTCAAGATCACGTTGCCAACACAATTAAATATATTTTAGAATGAAGTAGTAATAGAAAATTTTTCACATATCTTCCTATCAATTTAGAACCAACATTTATACGATAAAAAAATAATCAAACAAACTTACTATGCATATCATATCCTAACCACCGTACATATTTGCTTCTTGCTTTAGTAAACGATATGGATGAAATTAGTCATGACACGTTTCCCTTTTGTTTATAACAACCTCTATTTTATTACTGATGCATGTATTGAGTCAACTAATATGAGGACCTGGCATGGAGAGACTAACCAATTGGAAATATCCAAGTAAGCAGTCTAGACAATCACAACACGTGGGGCTGCTAGTTGGAAAATAAACCAAATTGGGCGCCAATACGCTCTAGTTTATTTCAACATATTATACAACTGTCATTAGCAAATTGGTGATATGAAAAGCCTCTCAGATCAAGGGAAAAAGAAAAATGGGAAAGTCATCCTCTCTTTAAAGGTATGCATTGTAACATCCCGGATTTGAGCCTGCTACGTGGATTTAATTTAATGGCTCATTATTTTAATATTATTGTGTTGTTCCAATTAAATTCTGTTTCGTGGATTAAACGTGTCGAGACCGAGTGATATAGGTCTCCGGGTTAATAATTAGTGGATTATTATAATTATTGGAATCGTGGATTTAATTGGGTCCTAATGATATTAATTGTGAAAAAGTGATATCGGGTTCGGATTTAGCGGGTTCGGGCTTTCTATTACTAGAAAGCGTATGTATGTTGAGCCTTTGTTTCCCTTCTCCCTTATCCATTTTGAGAAAAAGGAACCCTAAAAGTGTGAGTGTGTGTTTGTGTGGAGCTCCAGCTGAAATTAATCTACGCTTGGGTGCTGAAAATTGGTGTCTTCCTTCTCCCCTTGTATTCTTGGGACTTTGAAGGTAAGAACCCATGATTTTGGTAGCTAAACCTTGAGGTATACATGTGTTATGTTGGAGAATTTGGTTTCTGTAGTGTATGGGTCGAATATATATGAGTTTTGTACTTCTTTATTGCTGGGATTGATTTTGGGAGATGAAATTCTCCTGGGCAGCCATGAAAATCGCAGGTCAAAGTGCAGAGCACCGCTTGGTCGCGGCGCGACCCTCAGAGGCTTAGCGGCGCGAGCCGCAGCCTGCAGGGGAAATCCGGTTTGATCAATATGGGGGAGTCTTGAGTTGTTGTTAGTTTGAATTCCTTCGGAGTAGTGTCAGGTTGAATTATCTAGGGTTTTGGGTCTCGGTGGGAGTCTCGTAAAGGGATTTCGGGGATCGGTTGTTCGTTTGGGGATGTGTTTCGGGTTTAATTCAATTGCGATAATTGTACCCGAAATTGAGTTAATTACTTATTAAGGTTTGCTTTGGTTTATTGGGTCCGTGGTGTACAGGTTCTAGCCGATCACGTGCCGAGCCGCATTAGAGTTTCGGGTTTCAATCGAGTTCGGGTAATTGGTGAGTACTCGAGTTCTTTCAAAACGCACGTGCATTTTATGAGTCGTCTATATGATTGTGATATACGTGTATGAGACTGTGATCGTGCAGGCTGACTGTCCCTAACCAGTCATGAAGTATGAGACTGTATATATACAGCAGTGTTATTGTCAGGTCGCTCCTGTGCCTATTGAGTAGCTAACCGCTGCTGTGTGTGGCCTGTTAGCTAGGGAACGGCGTCCCCTTTTGAGCAGAGATATGTGTGTGCATCGAGCCTGTGTTTTGTGCATTGAGATATATGTGTTGTGCATGTTATGTGTTTTTATCTGCAGAGTCTAACCCTCGCGTACTCACGAGCTGTCCAGCTTATGTTTTCGAGTCCTATGTGTCTCAAGCAGTCGTACAGTGGGGTCACAACAGCAGTAGCCGCCGAAGTAGGGGCCGGGGTAGTTCCGAGTCTGTGTATGCAGATTGACTTTTGATGTTAGACTTAAAGTTGTTATCTGTATTTTGTACTTGTTCGGTATCATGTAACCATCAGTAGTTAGTGCCATCAGATAGTTCAGTATCCGCACGTGACATGATGTATAACTTCTATGTTAAAGCTTTAATTAACAGTGTTTTTCGATAATCATGTGACATGTATACCTTGAGATGATTGCGATATTGTCACTTGTGTGTTGTATTGACGTGGCATTTGCGTGAGAAATGTGGGTGTTACAGCTTGGTATCAGAGCTTGTGGTTTCAGTATTGAGTATCAGTGGATGCTTGAGCTCTTACCGTGTTCAGATCCGTGAGATTCTTCCCTGTGACTGAGTTTAGCAGAATTAACTGACCTAGCTTATTGTATAACGCTGGGTGGTCGATCTGTTATCTTACCTTTGTGATGTGTGCAGGTAGTTATGGCAGACCACCGAGAGGGATCAGGGCCCGAGAGACCAGCGGGGGATGAGTATATCCGCCGGTCAGAGATGTTAGCGGTTTTGACTGAGTTCTACAGAGAGGGATCGGCAGCAGAGATCAGATCCGCCGCCAGTTACGAGTGTCGAGACAGGGGTTGGGGCATCTTCTTCTTCTGCTCCGTGAGGTGGGTCCTTTAAGGACTTTATGGCAGGAGTCCCACCTCAGTTCCGAGGTGGTGGTGAGCCGGGTGCGGCTATGGCATGGGAGAGAGAGATCAAGGCGGCTTTCCGAGTCGCCCATGTTGTCCGAGGGATATGGTCGGTTACGCGGCCTATTTGCTGAAGGGAGGGGCTTCACAGTGGTGGAAGTCCATTGAGTCATCGATGACTACAGCTGCAGCTTATGTTATGTCGTGGGAGCAGTTCCGTGCTATTTTCGAGTTGCAGTATATTCCCTGTGATGAGCGCCGGGAGATGGACCGTCGTTTCTTACATCTCCAGCAGGGCAATATGTCAGTCCAGTAGTACGTAGATCGTTTTAATGAGTACGCTCAGTTTGCACCCCAGCATGTGGATTCAGAGGTTCGTAAGGCCGATGCCTTTATTGATGGGTTACGATCAGACATTCGGGAGTTTGTCGGGCTTCACGACACCCCTACATTTGCGAGGGCCTTGGAGTTGGCTCGTGTTAGAGAGAGGGAGATTGAGAGGCAGAGGGGTCAGCCTCCAGCCCAGAGACAGAGGACAGGGACGTCTGAGCAGTCCCATGGTTACTACCGAGAGCCTCAAGATATCCAGAGAGAGAGCCTGAGCAGCAGCAGATTGATATCCGCTCGTCGTAAAGCGTTCAAAAATAATTTATAAAAACACCAATCACCTTAACTTATAGCTAGGGTAAGTGGGATCGTCTCCTCAGGGAGCATGTGGTTATCAGTATTATTATACGATAGTTATTGACTAATAATAAAAGCTAATTATTAAACTAATTGAAGGAATGAATTGGTTAGGTGAAACTTTGGAAATTTAGTTAAATCTTTGTTACGAAAACTTAAAGATCAAAGTAAGAACGCCAACGACTTCAGATTCAGGGTTTGGGTGGAATTATGGATTATCGACATAGGGTTGCAAATAACTTAATTATTTATTATTCCGTTTAATTATCTTTATAACCTAACCACATAGACATAGTCATGACAATCACATCTATCGCAATCCGTATTTTGGGCACGAATCGTGTCATGTTCACAGTCCGTCTTAACTCCTAATCTAATGAGCTCGGCACGGCATGTAACACGGCTACGACGCGTCTTACGATAAAGATATAAATAGAAGCGAACGGAACAATATCTTTAAATAATAATCACACAGAAAACTAATAAAACATATCGTTCGTTACAATAATAACTCAACGAAAAACATAAATACTTAAATAATAAACAAACCCTTGAACGATAATAGCGTGATAATCATCAACCAACGCGTACGAAACATTGAACTTGTCAGGAACAACCTTCGTAGTTGTTGGATTGATGGGGGAAAGATGGAGCGTAGAAGGAACCAAACCCCAAACCTTTCGCCGTTGGTTTCGCGCAGACTACATCGCGATGGATGAATCTGGACTTTTCTTCCTCTTTTCTCTTCAATTTCTCCTCAAAATATGTGTGTTTTTTCGTCTGGAAGCTTGTCATATATATAGGCAGCTCTGAAAAACCCTAAAAATCACGAAATTAATATTTTATGGGTTGGGCGCAGCCGTGGGCGCAGGCCTGCGCCCCGCCCTGCGCTTGGGTCTAAAATCGCGTATTTTGGCAGAATAAATCATTATGTTGAGCACTCGGTTGGGGAGCAGGGCTGCGCCCCAGTCTGCGCTTGGCTTTCTATAAATCTTCTCCGATTGCGCTCAAATCTGCCAGACTTTTACTTGAGAGGATTACCTACATGTGTAATGAGTTTTATCAATAGTAGAACATTCCAAGGCACAATTTACTCATTTTAACTCCTTTTAAGATTTAACCCTTCAATTGATAAAAACAATTAAATGTAGCATTATACCAATACTTTATACATAAAATAATATCATTTAAACACATTAAAGTCGGTATAAAATGATCCGATCAAACATCCCCAACTTAAACCTTGATCGTCCCGAGCAAGAAAACTAAATCAGACTTTAATGTTCAAGATTTCTTTTACCAGGCGTATGATAAATCAGTGACTCTCTAATTAATTTATCAAATTAGTAACAGCCTTCATACTAAACATCCATGCATGATCATAACTAAAAATTCGTTTCCGTTACACTGTGTTAAAACCGTTATCAACACTTTACCTCCCAAACATTCCTCACCATAAATCACCTATTTTTGCTCAAGGTTACATGCATGCAATTTTACCGGTTTTGACGTTTATAATGAACTCACTCATCATTGATAATTTTATTTAGCACACTTACGCGTTAGTTTATTAAGGGTTTGAACATGACTTTACTAACGAGTCCATGTAACAGAAAATCAATCAACCGCTCCCAAACCAGTTGGCTTTAGGGGATTAGGTATAGAATACCCCTCAGACTTCTTTTCCGAACTCGTTAGGCCACCCCTTACAGTTTAAGCACCTACGCCTCACGGATATACTTGCAACACTCCCCCTTATTGCTTAGGTGTATCGATGTCTTTTGAAATGTTGGTTTTGATAAAGTGTTTTATTCTTTAAAACCACACACGAGTGTAACATACTCAAATTCTTTTATTAATCTCATGCATGCACATTTGTTATGACTCTTTTTAATAATTTTTAAATTAACTTGATCATTACTGATATCACTTGGTATTAATCTATTTCCTAACTAGAATCATCATTTTAAGTTACTTGCTCAAACCAAAATAAGTTAGGGAGATAAGATCAGTGCATTATTACTTTTAGTTAATTAATCAAAACACTATTGTTCAAGGGTGAACACACAAATGTAAAATAAAAACTAAAAATTAAAAATCATGAAAAACTAAACTAATTTAAATGCAAGCACACTCGCACACTACTATTTAAAACATAACAAAAGGAACGAAGGGACCTGATCATTAAATGCAAAATCCTGGGTCGGTCGCCTTCTATCTTTCGCAATGTAATCATCCACTCATATACATTATATCTCCTTGCAAGTCAATCCTCCTCTTCAACTTTGGACATCATTGTCCCAATACCAATATAGATTAGACTGAGATTCAAGTGGATGAGTGTACGAATAATGTAAAATCATGCCTAAAAAATGAATGTATTTATTTTCATGACATAGTTAAATAAATAGCGAGATAGTCGTTTGAAGCCGCAGTTGGGGTGGAATAACATCCCCAACTTAATTATCTACCAATTCTCGTTATAATACTTAAAAGTCATGAGAATACTATTAATTAAATTGACAAATTATAATGATGCAAGCTAATTAAATGCAATAAACTAAAATGCATATGAGCGATTCATATCATGATTTAATTAAAAGGTGAGTTAAATCATTTTAAGCATTGGTAATTGGGGTGAGAGCAAACATCCCCAACTTAATTCCCTACTGCACCTATATTTTCTTTTAAATCACACATGATATGCATTTGAGAACTATAAACTATAATGCACTAAAATAACAATAATTGGAACCTTAAACTAAATAAACATAAATATACACTAAACCTCACTTTCGTAGGGATCACGATTGCACTTAGCATGTGCAACAAGCCTTTAAACCCCTCGGTAGCCCGGGTGGACGAGTTATAGTCTCGTGAGGATTTCTATTGAACACACCCACAAAGTTCTTTGGGTTGCCTCCCAAGAAGCGCTAAGTTTTACGTCTTCAGCCAGACGATACCTCTTCAAGGTGGTTTGTCACCTTGTCCACATACATTGCCCGGATATTTGATCGGTTTTTCCCTTCGTGCGATTCGTACTCCATAGGTACCTGAAATATCATGAAAAATAATTAGCATTGAACTAGAGCTAGTTTCAGGCATTAAACTTTTTAAATAATAATTTAAATAAGGGAGTTCGAAATATGGAGTTGTCTCCGTTGATGGTTGGAGCAGATCTTTTATAACAACTTCACTTTCGACTCTCTCTTCCTCGTTAAAGTTTAGTAATTCTAAGGACGTCTCTTGATGGATATCTTGATGCTCGAATCCTCGCTCATCATAAAAGTCATCATCCGGCTCCATGTACATCTCCCTCTCCGCTTCTTGTTTTAAAAAGAGATCGGTGATTTGCCCCCATGTGTTCACGAGATATTGGAGATGCTTGGTGTTTGCCTCCATAAATGTCATGCATTCCCTCATGGATGTCATAACATTCTCTTGATAGCACTGATTTTCATCATATAATCGCTGCTGAGATGGATAATAGTCATTATAATAATACTCATCGGAATCCGGATGTCGTTCCCATGGATTGTACGAATCACGACTCGAGTAGTAAGAATCATGATTATCATAACTTGAATAATATTGATCATTATAATCCGAGTAATTATGTTTGGATGGATAATAATCATAATTATATGAAGATTCCATTCCAAGAAATTAAACAAATAATAAAAACAAAAAAAAAACAACTAAATAAAAACTAAATAAATAAAATAACGAAAATAAATTAAATTAAATTAAACCACAGTAAACCTAAACAACTACCGTAAAACAAGACTAATAAGCGCACTAGCTCCCCGGCAACGGCGCCATTTTGATATCCGCTCGTCGTAAAGCGTTCAAAAATAATTTATAAAAACACCAATCACCTTAACTTATAGCTAGGGTAAGTGGGATCGTCTCCTCAGGGAGCATGTGGTTATCAGTATTATTATACGATAGTTATTGACTAATAATAAAAGCTAATTATTAAACTAATTGAAGGAATGAATTGGTTAGGTGAAACTTTGGAAATTTAGTTAAATCTTTGTTACGAAAACTTAAAGATCAAAGTAAGAACGCCAACGACTTCAGATTCAGGGTTTGGGTGGAATTATGGATTATCGACATAGGGTTGCAAATAACTTAATTATTTATTATTCCGTTTAATTATCTTTATAACCTAACCACATAGACATAGTCATGACAATCACATCTATCGCAATCCGTATTTTGGGCACGAATCGTGTCATGTTCACAGTCCGTCTTAACTCCTAATCTAATGAGCTCGGCACGGCATGTAACACGGCTACGACGCGTCTTACGATAAAGATATAAATAGAAGCGAACGGAACAATATCTTTAAATAATAATCACACAGAAAACTAATAAAACATATCGTTCGTTACAATAATAACTCAACGAAAAACATAAATACTTAAATAATAAACAAACCCTTGAACGATAATAGCGTGATAATCATCAACCAACGCGTACGAAACATTGAACTTGTCAGGAACAACCTTCGTAGTTGTTGGATTGATGGGGGAAAGATGGAGCGTAGAAGGAACCAAACCCCAAACCTTTCGCCGTTGGTTTCGCGCAGACTACATCGCGATGGATGAATCTGGACTTTTCTTCCTCTTTTCTCTTCAATTTCTCCTCAAAATATGTGTGTTTTTTCGTCTGGAAGCTTGTCATATATATAGGCAGCTCTGAAAAACCCTAAAAATCACGAAATTAATATTTTATGGGTTGGGCGCAGCCGTGGGCGCAGGCCTGCGCCCCGCCCTGCGCTTGGGTCTAAAATCGCGTATTTTGGCAGAATAAATCATTCTGTTGAGCACTCGGTTGGGGAGCAGGGCTGCGCCCCAGTCTGCGCTTGGCTTTCTATAAATCTTCTCCGATTGCGCTCAAATCTGCCAGACTTTTACTTGAGAGGATTACCTACATGCGTAATGAGTTTTATCAATAGTAGAACATTCCAAGGCACAATTTACTCATTTTAACTCCTTTTAAGATTTAACCCTTCAATTGATAAAAACAATTAAATGTAGCATTATACCAATACTTTATACATAAAATAATATCATTTAAACACATTAAAGTCGGTATAAAATGATCCGATCACAGGTTCAGGGGCAGGGTTCGGGATTCCGTAGAGACAGAGACAGAGGCAGAGACCGTAGGTCAAGGAGATCGGGACAGTATTAGGGGTTTGGGACGGCTAGTCAGAGTCAGGGACAGACTTCCCGTTATAGTGCTCCTAGCCAGAGTCAGAGCAGTGTGGGACAGGGGTCCCAGCCATCAGGGAGTCGGGCAGACAGTTCAGCCGGGGAGAGAGACTGTCAGAGATGCCGCCGCCGTCATTCCGGCTCTTGTATGCCGGAGCAGCCCCGATGTTACCGGTGTGGACAGTACGGCCACACTTCTTTCACCTGTACCTCGAGAGATTCCCTGTGCTTCCGCTGTGGGAGGCCAGGTCATGTTGCTAGAGACTGTCCGGATGCGCCGCCAGCTGTGCAGGGAGCGAGCACTAGCGGTGCTAGAGTAGAGCCTTCATCTTCTAGCCGTCGAGAGTCAGCGCCTAGAGGCCGAGGCAGAGTATTCCAGGCTACGGCAGAGGAAGCCCGCGAGTCTACCGATGTTGTTTCCGGTACGTACATCCTGAACGGGCTTAGTGCTCGTATTTTGTTTGATTCTGGAGCAGATCGCTCGTATGTGTCTGTTGTGTTTTGTGCATATTTTTCTGTGTCTCCTACTACTTTATCTGTACCGTTAGTTGTTGAGAGGGTAGATGGTAGCACAGCGTTAGTGAGCCGGGTATTTCGAGATTGTGTTTTGGAGATCGATGCTCACCGGTTTCTGATTGATCTACTGCCGATAGAGATCAGCAGCTTTGATGTGATAGTGGGTATGGATTGGATGACAGCCAGGCAGGCCGACATTCTGTGCGCAAAGAAGATGATCCGTATACCCATTTCAGATAGTGAGACGGTGACAATGTATGGCGAGAGACGCCGAGGCGAGATCGGTATTGTTTCGATGGCCAGAGCTCAGAGGTATGTTGCGAAGGGGTGCAAGACCTTTTTGGCTTATGTGGTTGACGCCAGATTGGAAAAGAAGACTATAGCGGATATTCCTGTGATCAAAGAGTTCCCTGAGGTATTCCCAGAGGAGTTACCTGGGTTACCGCCAGATCGTCAGGTCGAGTTTCGCATTGACCTTATCCCTGGAGCGGTGCCTATTGCGAAGACGCCTTATAGGCTGGCACCTACCGAGATGAGAGAGATGATGTCGCAGCTTCAGGAGTTGCTGGATCGTGGATTCATCCGTCCGAGTTCGTCCACGTGGGGAGCTCCCGTGTTGTTTGTAAAGAAGAAGGATGGTTCTATGCAGAGGTGTATTGATTACCGAGAGTTGAATAGAGTGACGGTGAAGAACCGTTATCCGCTTCCACGCATCGACGATCTGTTTGATCAGTTGCAAGGTTCGAGCTTCTTCTCGAAGATTGATTTGAGATCAGGGTACCATCAGTTGAGAGTTATAGACGAGGATGTGCCGAAGACTGCGTTTCGGACGAGATACGGCCACTATGAGTTCCTTGTGATGCCCTTCGGACTGACTAACGCACCCGCGGCATTCATGGATTTGATGAACAGGTGTGTAGATCTATGTTGGATCGGTTCGTAATAGTGTTTATCGATGACATCTTGATTTATTCGAGGAGTGCCGAGGACCACGAGCAGCACTTGCGAGAGGTTTTGACTGTGCTGCGAGAGGAGCGACTGTATGCGAAGTTCTCCAAGTGCGAGTTTTGGTTGCGCGAGGTCCAGTTTCTGGGACATGTTGTGAGCGCCGAGGGTATTTCCGTGGATCCGGCGAAGATAGAGGCCGTCATGAGTTGGGAGCCGCCGAAGACTGTGACTGAGGTCCGTAGCTTTTTGGGACTAGCCGGGTATTACCGCCGCTTCATTCAGGACTTCTCGAGGATTGCCAGGCCGTTGACGAGATTGACACGGCAGTCCGTTCCTTTCGCATGGTCCGATGAGCAGGAGTCGACCTTCAGGGAGCTGAAGTCCCGGTTATGTCAGGCTCCGGTGTTAGCATTTCCCGAGGGTACAGAGGGTTTCGTAGTCTATTGTGATGCATCGGGTACTGAGTTGGGTTGTGTTCTGATGCAGCGAGGCAAGGTGATAGCGTATGCGTCGCGACAGCTGAAGGCCTACGAGGAGAATCATACCATGCACGATCTTGAGTTAGACGCGATAGTGTTTGCGTTAAAGATATGGCGTCATTATTAGTATGGTTCGCGGTTTGTAGTGTATACCGATCACAAGAGTCTTTAGTACTTGTTCAGTCAGAAAGAGCTGAATATGAGACAGCGGCGCAGCCTCGAGTTACTGAAGGATTATGACTGCGAGATTCAGTACCATCCTGGTAGGGCCAATGTGGTGGCCGATGCATTGAGCCGCAAGGCGTGCGGCCAGACTGTGGTTTCCCGAGCGGCGAGGCTCGAGGTCACCTCGACTTTAGTGGATAGTTTGAGGATGGCTCAGTTAGAGGGTTTGCGGGCAGAGAATGTGAAGAGAGAGCGACTTGCAGGGCAGCTGAATGTGCCGAGTAGAGATAGCATAGGCTTATATGTGTTTCACGATCGGGTTTGGGTTCCGAGAGTCGGTAATCTGCGACAGTTGATTCTAGATGAGTCGCACCGATCGAGGTTGTCTATTCACCCCGGGAGCACCAAGATGTACAGAGATCTACGCGCGTTTTACTGGTGGCCTGGGATGAAAAGAGATGTGGGTCGATATGTTGAAGAGTGTATGACTTGTCTGCGTGTTAAGACCGAGCATCAGAAGCCTCACGGGCATTTGCAGCCTCTAGAGATCTCTGAGTGGAAGTAGTATCATATCACGATGGACTTTATCGTCAGACTTCCATGCACGATTCGAGGAAATGACATGATTTGGGTGATTGTGGATCGGTTAACGAAGAGTGCACACTTTTTAGCGGTTCGAGGCACCATTACTATGGATCTGTTGGCCCGGTTGTACATTAATGAGATAGTTTCGAGGCACGGCGTTCCGATGTCGATTACGTCCGATAGAGACACGCGGTTTACTTCGAGGTTCTGGCAGAGCTTTCAGCGCGAATTGGGGACTAGAGTCCAATTGAGCACAGCGTACAGACCTCAGACAGACGGGCAGACAGAGCGGAAGAATCAGACTCTCGAAGACATGCTCTGAGCTTGTGCGATTGATTTCAGTGGTAGTTGGGACGTTCACTTGCTGTTAGTCGAGTTTGCGTACAACAACAGCTATCATACCTCCATCAAGATGGCTCCGTTTGAGGCACTATATGGGCGTAAGTGCCTAACCCCGGTGTGTTGGGGCGAGGTCGGCGAGCGACCTATCAGTGGGCCTGAGTTGTTGCAAGAGACGAGCGACAAGGTGGCGATTATCCGCGAGCATATGAGAGTGGCGCAGAGCCGGCAAAAGAGTTATGCCGATCGTCGTCTGACTGAGCTCGAGTTCAGTGTCGGGGATCACGTTCTGCTGAAGGTATCGTCGTGGAAAGAGGTTATCAGATTCAGACACCGAGATAAGCTAAGTCCGCGATACATCAGTCCGTTTGAGATTATAGCCAGAGTCCGAGATCAGGCATATAGATTGAGGTTGCCTCCTGAGTTGGTCGGAGTTCATGATACATTCCATGTGAGTCATATGAGAAAATGTCTGGCCAAAGATGATCAGTATGTGCCGCTATCTGAGATCACCGTAGACGATCACCTGAGATATGTTGAGCAGCCTGAGGCGATTACTGACCGAAAGGTAAAAAGATTGAGGAATAAAGAGATCACGCTGGTACTCGTTCAGTGGAGGCATCATAAGGGCACTAGTGCCACCTGGGAGCCTGAGGCCGATATGAAGAGCCGATATCCGCATCTGTTTCAGTCGCCGAGCTAGATTCCGGGACGGAATCTTTTAAGAGGAGAGGATTTGTAACATCCCAGATTTGAGCCTGGTACGTGGATTTAATTTATTGGGCCATTATTTTAATATTATTGCGTTGTTCCAATTAAATTCCGTTTCTTGGATTAAACGTGTCGAGACCGAGTGATACAGGTCTCCGGGTTAATAATTAGTGGATTATTATAATTATTGAGATCGTGGATTTAATTGGGTCCTAATGATATTAATTGTGAAAAGGTGATATCGGGTTCGGATTTAGCGGGTTCGGGCTTTCTATTACTAGAAAGCGTATGTATGTTGAGCCTTTGTTTCCCTTCTCCCTTATCCATTTTGAGAAAAAGGAACCCTAAAAGTGTGAGTGTGTGTTTGTGTGGAGCTCCAGCAAGAAGAAGCTGAAATTAATCTAGCTTGGGTGCTGAAAATTGGTGTCTTCCTTCTCCCCTTGTATTCTTGGGACTTTGAAGGTAAGAACCCATGATTTTGGTAGCTAAACCTTGAGGTATACATGTGTTATGTTGGAAAATTTGGTTTCTGTAGTGTATGAGTCGAATATATATGAGTTTTGTACTTCTTTATTGCTGGGATTGATTTTGGGAGATGAAATTCTCTTGGGCAGCCATGAAAATCGCAGGTCAAAGTGCAGAGCACCGCTTGGTCGCGGCGCGACCCTCAGAGGCTTAGCGGCGCGAGCCGCAGCCTGCAGGGGAAATCCGGTTTGATCAATATGGGGGAGTCTTGAGTTGTTGTTAGTTTGAATTCCTTCGGAGTAGTGTCGGGTTGAATTATCTAGGGTTTTGGGTCTCGGTGGGAGTCTTGTAAAGGGATTTCGGGGATCGGTTGTTCATTTGGGGATGTGTTTCGGGTTTAATTCAATTGCGATAATTGTATCCGAAATTGAGTTAATTACTTATTGAGGTTTGCTTTGGTTTATTGGGTCCGTGGTGTACAGGTTCTAGCCGATCACGTGCCGAGCCGCATTAGAGTTTCGGGTTTCAATCGAGTTCAGGTAATTGGTGAGTACTCGAGTTCTTTCAAAACGAACGTGCATTTTATTAGTCGTCTATATGATTGTGATATACGTGTATGAGACTGTGATAGTGCGCAGGTATGAGTTTCTATACCCTATACGTGCTATATGTGTTTGAGTTGCAGGTGTCCGCGATATGTTATCGCGCAGGCTGACTGTCCCTAACTAGTCATGAAGTATGAGACTGTATATATACAGCAGTGTTATTGTCAGGTCGCTCCTGTGCCTATTGAGTAGCTAACCGCTGCTGTGTGCGGCCTGTTAGCTGGGGAACGGCGTCCCCTTTTGAGCAGAGATATGTGTGTGCATCGAGCCTGTGTTTTGTGCATTGAGATATATGTGTTGTGCATGTTATGTGTTTTTATCTGCAGAGTCTAACCCTCGCGTACTCACGAGCTGTCCAGCTTATGTTTTCGAGTCCTATGTGTCTCAGGCAGTCGTACAGTGGGGTCACAGCAGCAGCAGCTGCCGAAGTAGGGGTCGGGGTAGTTCCGAGTCTGTGTATGCAGATTGACTTTTGATGTTAGACTTAAAGCTGTTATCTGTATTTTGTACTTGTTCGGTATCGTGTAACCATCAGTAGTTAGTGCCATCAGATAGTTCAGCTATGTATGTGTTATATCCGCACGTGACATGATGTATAACTTCTATGTTAAAGTTTTAATTAACAGTGTTTTCCGATAATCCCGTGACATGTATACCATGAGATGATTGCGATATTGCCACTTGTGTATTGTATTGACGTGACATTTGCGTGAGAAATGTGGGTGGTACCGCTTAAAACAATATGCATTGTTTTCACATTCGCTCTGAAATTACAGTCCTTCATTCTCAATTTTCCTGACTTAAATGACTTCACAGGCACCCACTGCTACGCTATTAACCCGAGGTTTTCCCATGTCTTGCAGATTCTATGTGTGTCGTCATCATCTGATTACATTAAGTGTGAGGATTAGGATACAAACAATTACGATAAGTAGGTTTATTATTTTTACTTTAATTTATATATTTTTCAAATTCATATACGTACTGTCACATAATATTTACTATATGATTTTTTTTTTGGGTTTTATTTATATAGCATTTAAAGATGAATTATTTTATATATGTTCATTTTTAATGTTCCATTACCTATACCTTTTAGTTTGTAGCAAATTTATCTTTTATAGGATGACACAACCTTTATATTGTATACTAGGTTATTACCCATGTAAATACATGGGTTAATTTAAAAAATAAAATAAAATAAACATATCTAAAAATATACAAAATAATTATAAAAATGAGTGTTTATTAAGTTTTAGTTAATTTAATATTAAATTACGTGGTTTAAATTTGAATTGATTTGATTTAAATTGAATTTTAAATTAGATTTTAATATGATAAGTAAAGGAGTTTGTTAAACGTGTTAATTTAAAAAAAAGCTAACATGTGACGGTTTATTTATTTATATTATAGATTTATGGACACTTAAAAAGTGTGTACTGATTATACAGACATATAGAAGTTAAACTTTAGATTGTCTCCTATTAAAAGTTATTGAAAGGAAAAATAAATTATATCAAATTGTAGGTAAAATAAATCAGTGACGATGACATTTTAATTTTAAATTTACATCAAAAACATTATATAATAAAAGTTATTGAGAAATTATAATGATAATTATAGAATAAATAGTTTTATGATTTATTTGCGTGTGAAATCTTGTTCTATATTTTAAAATGTAAATAATACAATGAGAATAGAAATTATTTCAATTTAAATGACAGAGAGAATTTTCATGAAATATTATTAGTTAGTTATATAGTTTTATCTAATTATTAAATTAAAGTTAATTATATTTTAAAATAGGTAAATAAAATACACATGTCAATAACTAAAGATGACAAATAACAAAATAATAAGATGACAAGTGGCATTTTAGTTACTTGTATAATAGTATTTATAGATTATAGATTATGTTTATAAATTGATGTATGTAATGATATTTACCGTTGACCAAAAAGATAAAAGTTATGTAATGTTAGAATGTTAATTTCATTACAGATAGCAAGAAATGATGGATTTCTCGATCCATAAAATTTGATGGAATGTAAACGAAATGTAATTCATTATTTTTGGAATCCAAAAATTCGAATACATTATAAATAAATTTTGATTGCTTTAAATTTTCATTCCATAAGCTAAATGGTGCCTAAAATTTTGGTTAAGATTTTAAAAGATTCCAAAAGTTAAGATAATAATTTGCATTTTCATTTATTATGACAATTATGTTAATACCTATGTATTACATGAGTAGATTTAAAAATTATTTAAAAATAAATAGTTATAAATAGATAAAAAAATTTAAAACTTCAAATGAAATTTTAGTTAGTTAATTGTTAGATTAGATTTTAATATTGGATTGGATTAGATTTTATTTGATATTATTAAAAACTAGTTTATTGACCCATGTTATACATGGGTATGTTAAATAAAGGGTAAATTACAATTTTCGTCCCTGACTAAATTACATAAATGGTCATGTGGTTTATATGGAACTACGGTTTTAGTCTCTAAAAGAATTTTATTACACCACAAGTCCCTAAAATCAAAAAAATGTAACCTTTTAGTCCCTGAAAGTTTGAAAATTACATAAATGGTCCTTGAAAGTCAAAAAAGACAAAAATACCCCTGAAACTAACGGCTCATGTTAACTGCCGTTAGTTTCAGGGACCAAAATGTTACAACTTTTCAATTTTAGGGACTTGTGGTGTAATAAAATTCTTTCAGGGACTAAAACCGTAATTCCATATAAACCACGTGGACCATTTATGTAATTTTGTCTTTTATTTTATTATTGCTATTATTATTAGGGTAAATTACAATTTTCGTCCCTGTGGTTATATATAAATTATGGTTATGATCCTTTCTACGTCGAAATTACAATTTCAGTATATATGATTGTCGTTTTGTTATGCTTTTAGTCCTTTGACCAATCATTTTTTTTAAAATTGACCATTTTACCATTTTAATTATGTTTCACTTTTGGTCCTTAACTATTTACTTTCTTTTTTTATATTACTTTAATTACTTTTATCTTATTATTATTTATTTGATACTTGGTTTTTTTCATATTGTTACAATTTAATTAAAGTATTATTTTTTTTAATATGTTTTCTTTTACTATTATTTATTTATTTATTTATTTATTTGATTTATCTTTTTTTGTTAATTATTACAAGAAATTAATTAAAATAATTTTTAAATATATGGACTTGTGTATAAGTAAATTGTATTATTATTAATATTACAATTAAGTTCAAATATTTATTCAATTATGCATACATTTATTTTTAAAAATTGTATTACTTTTCTATGTAAAACTTACAATTATTAATATATATAATATATTTATCTATTTTAATATTATATATTACTATAAAAATACTTACTTATATTTAATTTATTTATTTTATTAAGTGAATAATTTTGATTTATTTTAAAATACATACATACATGTATGTATATGTATATATACATATATAATATATATAACGTTTTTATGAAAATATAATTTTTCTGAAACTGAAAATTTTATATGTATATAGACTGCATATGTTTAAAGATAGTTAAATTTAACAAAATATAATAGTTTGACATAGTATATGTATAAATTCAGTTAGTTTATTAATTTTTGTTATAAATTTGTATGTAGTTTTGTTATGCATAATGGATTAATACATTGAACATTTGTAATTTATATGAATATTAACTTTATGAAATAATAAATTGGAATGAATTACACGTTAAATAATATATTTTGTTAAGTTAAAATTACATTGAACATATAATGTTTATAAAAATAAAAAAAAATTAAAATTAAATGTATAAATTAATACATATATGTATAATTTGGACAAAAACTATGACCAAATTTATAGGTATTTATATAACGTAATATAAAGTAGAGACAAAAGATAAATAAATTATATGATAAATAGTTAAAAACTTTACATTTTAAAAACTAAATATATAAATAGTTCAATATAAGTTTAAATTTTATATGTAAGAACAATATTAACAATATTTATAACAATAATTAACAACAATACAATATATTAAATTTGGTCATATACAATTTATTTTCAATTACTACTACTTATTCATGCAAAATACTTAAACTATAATAAAATAATAATAATACTAGTAATACTAATGTCAAATAAATAATGAAAATAAAACATGTTAAATAATTTATTGCTTCATTTATTTTAATAGTAATAATAAATAAAGTATATTAAATAAATAAAAAGAATAATAAGTAATTAAGGAAATGAAATATAAAAGAATATTTTGATGATGGTCCAAAATTGAAATAAAGTGAAAGGGTAAAATTGTCATTTTTAAAAAAAATTCAGATAAAGGGACCAAAAACATAATAAAATGTCAACTATAAGTACTGTAATTATAATTTTATCTTGAAAAGGACGGTAACCATAATTTTTACATAAGCACAGAGACAAAAATTGTAATTTATCCTTATTATTATTATTATTATTATTATTATTATTATTATTATTATTATTATTATTATTATTGTTATTATTAATTCAAGGTATTTAAATGAAGAAATATATAACAATAGTTTTAGTTAATTTTTTAGTTTTTATTAATTATTATAAAATTTTAATTGAAAATAAATTATATATATATATATATATATATATATATATATATATATATATATTATATTGTAACACCCTCCAAACCCAGATAAAAGTCACGTCATTTACAATACGCATGTGGCATAAACGCATATAAGATCCATTACACATGTCAAGGGTTTACACAAACACTGGTTAATTAAAACATTTTACACACATTAACTACAATGTCTAGAAGTCAGCCCGACATACAAAACTCGACCCGGATCCCAATGTCCACAATGTTTAACACACAAAATCAGATCTAATTTTGAGGAATCCCTTACCTTAACTTCAAGAACACAACTTAGGAGACTAATATGATTTTCAGCACTTGAATCACTTGCATGGGTTCAATCTTAGCTCCAGCAGCAAGGAGATCACACACACACACACACACACACACTTTCTCACTGATTTTGCACAAAAGGGAGGAAGAAACGCACGTCACACACATATACGCACATATTCGGATCCCGTTATAACGCGGGTTCGACACCGATACCCGGCCTCGTTATTAAAATTCCACTATTTATATCAATAATCCCCATTTAAATCCGTGAATCCATAATTATAATTAATCCACTAAAATTATATCCTGAACCCACGTAATCCCCGTCCCGACACGTATAATCCACTATACGGGACACGGTGGACCAACACAATAATCACTATTATAATCAGTCAATGGGATAATTACACGTACCTGCTCGGGAGTCGGGGTGTTACAAATCCTCCCCCCTTACAAAGATTCCGTCCCGGAATCTAACTCTGACTCTGGAACAGGAAAGGATAGCGGCTCCGCATATCGGACCCAGGCTCTCAAGTCGCGCTGGTACCCTTATGATGTCTCCATTGAACGAGTACTAATGATATCTCTTTATTGCGCAACTTCTTGACTTTACGATCAGTAATCAACTCTGGCTGCTCGGCATATCTCAACTGATTATCCACGGATATCTCTGACAAAGGCACGTAATGATCCTCTTTAGCCAAACATTTTCTCAAATGACTCACGTGGAACGTGTCATGCACATCGGCTAACTCTGGCGGTAATCTCAATCGGTAGGCCTGATCCCTGACCCTGGCAATTATCTCAAACGGCCATATATACCTCGGACTCAGCTTGCCCCGGTGTCTGAATCGGATTACCCCCTTCCACGGAGACACTTTTAGCAACACGTGATCCCCTACAAGAAACTCAAGCTCGGAGGTACGACGGTCAGCAAAACACTTCTGACGGCTCTGTGCAACACGCATATGCTCCCGAATAGTAGCTACTTTATCACTCGTCTCTTGAAGTAGCTCGGGCTCACTGATCGGTCGCTCACCAACCTCACCCCAACACACTGGGGTCAGACACTTACGACCATATAATGCTTCAAACGGTGCCATCTTAATCGAGGCGTGGTAGCTATTATTATACGCGAACTCAACTAACGGGAGATGCACATCCCAGCTACCTTTGAAGTCTATGGCGCATGCTCTCAGCATATCCTCGAGTGTCTGATTAGTGTGCTCAGTCTGCCCATCTGTCTGAGGCCTGTACGTTGTACTCATCTGAACCCGGGTACCCAGCTCTCTCTGGAAGCTCTGCCAGAACCGCGAGGTGAAACGAGTATCGCGACCAGAAGTAATCGACTTCGGAATCCCATGCCGCGACACTATCTCATCAATATACAGCCGCACTAGCTGATCCATCGTAATCGTACCCCGAACAGCAAGAAAGTGCGCACTTTTAGTCAACCGGTCAACTATGACCCAAATCATATCGTTCCCAAGCACAGTACGAGGAAGTCGGACGATGAAATCCATCGTGATGTGGTACCACTCCCACTTGGGAATCTCCAGTGGCTGTAGACGGCCGTGCGGTTTCTGGTGCTCGCTTTTAACCCGCAAACATGTCATACACTGCTCGACATAACGGCCCACATCCCTTTTCATACCCGGCCACTAGTAGAAGTCTTGGAGATCTCGGTACATCTTGGTGCTCCCAGGATGAATGGACAACCTCGACTTATGGGATTCATCAAGGATCAACTGCCGCAAGTCCCCAACTCCGGGAACCTAAACTCTGTCTCTTAACGTATATATCCCTCGGCCATCCCTGACCAATGACTCTGTCTGCCCCACAAACCTCTCTCTCTCTTCACATTCTGCTCCCGCAAACCCTCTATCTATGCCAATCTCAGACTGTCAATCAGGGTAGAGGTGATCTCGAGTCTCACAGCTCGGGAAGTAACTGTCTGAACACACGCCTTACGGCTCAAGGCGTCAGCTGCGGCGTTCGCCTTCCCAGGGTGATACTGTATATCGCAGGAGCTCTAAACTGCGTCTCTGTCGCATGTTCAAATCCTTCTGACTGAATAGATACTGAAGGCTCTTGTGATCAGTATATACAACAAACTGAGACCCATACAAATAATGTCGCCTTATCTTCAACGGAAAGACTATGGCATCCAACTCAAGATCGTGAACCGTATGATTCTCTTCATATGTCTTCAACTGCCTCGAGCATAGGCAATCACTTTGCCACGCTGCATCAATACACATCCCAATCCTGTACCCGACACATCACAATGCACGGCGAAGTCATCCGTACCCTCGGGCAAAGCCAACACCGACGCCTGACATAATCGAGCTCTCAACTCAGCAAAGGCAGTCTCCTGCCCGTCATTCCACTCGAATGGTACGCCCTGCCGTGTCAATCTCGTCAACGACATGGCTATTCGTGAAAAGTTCTGAATAAACCGTCTGTAGTAGCATGCTAATCCCAGGAAACTACGAATCTCTGGCACGGTCTTAGGCTGCTCCCAACTCATCACAACCTCAATCTTCACGGGGTCCACTTTGATGCCCTCACTGCTCACAACATGGCCCAAGAACTGCACTTCTCGGAACCAGAACTCGCACTTCGAAAACTTCGCATAGAGTCTCTCTCTCTGCAACACGCTTAGGACCTCCCTCAAGTGCTGCTCATGCTCCTCAGCGCTCCTCGAGTAGATCAATATGTCGTCTATGAACACAATAACAAAATGATCTAACATAGCTCTATACATCCTGTTCATCAAATCCATGAAGGTTGCGGGTGCGTTAATCAGTCCGAATAGCATGACTAGAAACTCATAGTGTCCATAGCGCGTCCTGAAGGCTGTCTTGGGCACATCCTCTTCCCTGACCTTCAGTTGGTGATATCCAGATCATAAATCAATCTTCGAAAAGAAGCTACATCCCTGTAGCTGATCGAATAAATCATCGATTCGTGGAAGTGGATATCTATTCTTCACTGTCACTTTATTTAGCTCTCGATAATCGATACACATTCGCATGGTACCGTCTTTCTTCTTCAAAAACAACACCGGTGCTCCCCACAGTGATGAGCTCGGACGGATAATCCCCTATCCAGCAACTCCTAAAGCTAAGTCATCATCTCTCGCATCTCAGTGGGTGCCAGCCTATAAGGCGTCTTCGCAATCGCCACCGCTCCAGGGATAAGGTCGATCAGGAACTCTACCTGGCGATCTGGCGGTAGCCCAGGTAACTCATCTGGGAATACCTCAGGGTAGTCTCGCACTACAGTTACATCCCCTACCTTCGTCTTCTCCTTCTGGGCGTCAATCACATAAGCCAGAGAGGTCTCACAACCCTTAGTCACATATCTCTGAGCTCTAACCGTCACGATAATCCCAATCTCGCCCTTCTGCCTCTCCCCGTATACTGTCACGGTCTGAGTCTCAGGAGTCGGTATCCTGATCATCTTCTTAGCATAAAGAATGTCTGCCTGACGGGCTGTCATCCAGTCCATACCGATGATCACATCGAAGCTGCTGATTTCAATAGGCAGTAAATCGATCAGGAATCCGTGAGTGTCGATCTCGAGTACACACTCTCGATAAACACGGCTCACTAACGCAGTACTCCCGTCTACCCTCTCGACAATCAATGGCACAGATAACACAGTAGGAGCGACAGTAAAGTAAGCACAGAATGACACAGACACATATGAGCGATCGGCTCCAGAATCAAATAAGACTCGCGCACGCAAGCCATTTAGAATGTACGTACCCGTAACAACATCTGGAGCATCTCTAGCCTCCTCGGCTGTGGCCTGGAACACTCGGCCTCTGGCTCTCGGTGCTGCATCTTTGCGAGAGGTGGAAGAAGGCTCTACTCTGGCACCGCTCGTGCTCGCCCCCGTTACCGCCGGTGCTGCCTCTGGACAATCTCGCACGCGGTGGCCCGGCTTCCCACATCGGAAGCATAATGCCTCAGGGGCTGTGCAAGCTGTAGTTGTATGGCCAAACTGGCCACATCGGAAGCACCGGAACTGATCACAAGCACATGGCCCGGCATTCCTACGGTGGCACCTCGGACAATCCCGCTCCCCAGATGAACTGTCAGCTCTACTCCCCGCTGCCCGGGACCCGTGCCCGACACTGCTCTGGCTGGCCGCTTGGCTATCTCTTTGGCCCTGTCCCCTGGACCTGTCATCTCGACCTCTATCTCTGCCTCTGTCTCTACCTCTGTCTCTACGCGATCCCGAACCCTGCTCCTGATAACGGCCTTGCTCGGGCTGCTGCTCTCTCTGCTCACGCCAATAAGTGGACTGCTCGGAAGCCCCTGTACGCTGTCTCTGGGTGGGCGGCTGCTCCCGCTGCCTCTCGATCTCTCGCTCCCTCAATCAAGCTAACTCTAGGGCTCTGGCGAAAGATGTCGTCTCCTGTAACCCCGCGAACTCTCTGATGTCTGATCTCAGGCCGTCAACAAAAGCATCGGCCTTGCGCCTCTCAATATCCACATGTTGCGGCGCGAACTGGGAATACTCATTAAAACGGTCAATGTACTGCTATACCGACAGGTCTCTCTGCTATAAGTGGAGGGTGCTCCATCTCTCTTTGCTCATCACGGGGCGCATACTGAATCTCGAAAATCGTCTTAAACTGCTCCCAGGACATCGCGTACGCACGCGAATTAGACATGGATGACTCTATCGATCTCCACCACTGTGAAGCCCCACCCCTCCAACTGGTACGTGGCACACACAACCATATCTTTCGGGTCCACATGAGCAACCCGAAAAGCCGACTCAATCTCGCGCTCCCACGCTAGAGCCATCCCTGGCTCGTGTAACAGCCCGTAATTTATTAAAGATAAATTACATCATCAAACCTTGGGTATTTAAATGATTTTGACTAAATTATTAGTAATTAGCTGAAAACATGCATTATAGATGGTTAATTATATTAAGTTATAATTAATTATGAAAACTTGCCCAAATTAGTGGAAATAAATTTAATAATTAAATTTAGCTAATTGACAAATTAAAGACTTGAAAATGACAAAATGGACTAAAATGAGTAAAATTAGTCTTAAAAGATAATTCTAGCAAAACTAGAACATCCTTACTATTATTTGCATCTGAAAATGCAAATCAGATTCATTAAGAGTAAAAATGGTCAACTCCTAAAATTTAGCTAGAAAGATCAGATTTTCTCTATTTGCTTATAAATAGAGTATGTAAACTCCTTTAATTTGTTTAGCCAAAAATTCTGATTCTCCCCTTGAGACTCTCTCTCTCTACATTTTGAACTTCTCTCTAACTTTTCTCCTAATCGGCTCAACGAAAACTCGTTATTTAATCGGATAGATATCGTCGAGCTCTACCATAATCTGTCATTGCATGTCCGATTTTGTTCTGATTTGAGGTAAGTTCGACCCATTTTTCTCTCTTCGGTTCCGGTTTTGAGATGAAATTCGAACTTCCTCAATTCTTCTTCATTTGAAACTGATTTGCTCTCGATTAGGACTTGATTTTGTTTGGGAAACGTCTATAATCATCCAAACTTGTATGCCATAGCTTGGACAAAGGTTAGTGACGATTTCTCCCTTATTTATGTTCGATTTTAGTTGCTGTCGTATTTTGAATATAAAGACCCGAAACATTGATGTTGGATATGTAATAAACTCGAAAATGTGTTGGAAATGAACCTATAATGAACCTATAAATGTCCTTGACGTTTTAGGAAATTTGAACTAGAAATGCATGCTTAAATGATGAACAAGAAGAACAAATTCGAGAGAACCATGAACAAACTCGAATTCATCATCAGATTAGGTTCGAAATTGATTAAAGTAATGACTTTTGGTATGCAAAGGGACTAAATTCGAAACTCCCTAAACTAGAACCCTAAATTCGAACCTATTACCTAAATTCGAACCATATATTCGAATTTACCCCCCTAAATTCGAACCTATTACCTAAATTCGAACCCTAATTCGAATTTACCCTTAAAATTGAACTCTAAATTCGAATTAACCTAAAAACAAAGCCTAAGTTCGAATCTTGTTTAGTTTCACGCCAAAATTAAATTCGTAAATCTGATTAAGTTCTTGATTAGTCTTATGTTTGTGCATAACTGTAATTGAAAGCATCTTATATTATGATTATTATAAAACTCACAAGTTTTATAGATTCATGATCATTTTATGCTCAATTAATTAAACAGGTACTATATGAACCCTCGACTTTGGGACTAAACTTAAAACATGAAAACATTTGTTTTAATGTTATGAACCCTTAAAATGTGAACAACATGATTTGCTTTGCTAATACTATGGTTAGCTTTGTATTAAGGCCATATCTCTGTAAAATGAAACTATAGTAATCTGATAAGAACTGAAGGTTATGCCCTGGTATAGACCTAAAGGAGTTCCGGTTGACCTAATTGACCAATGATAAGAATAAGCTCACTCTGGGACATTAGGAACTACCACAGACTCGACAATAAGACATGATAATAACCTAATAATATAATTAGGGTTATATAGATCATGCTATAAACTTGGCATTAATATGCCAGACTTGAAACTGAACTGCAGGAACCAGCCGGTTTGACAGAGTAAATTGGACGGGGGCTGTTTGATAACAACTTATTAGGCTTAATCTAAAAAAATCCGGTCAGTCAATTTGAAATAAGCTTTGTTTGATAATGACTTATTAAAATCAGAACTCAAGTTCGGTCAGCCCAATTAATAAGCCAAGAGACCCTATGTGTTCCCCATTCAGACCATTTATTTTCCAATATTACCCCCTTTTATCTTTTCCAATAAAATTTTTCTAGTTAGCATTACTTAATTCAGACAGCTCTCTTAATCCAGACGGCACTTAATGAAAAATGTAATCAAACAGCCCCTCAGGACTACTATGAGTGACAGATTACATTAAGTACATGCATATGTTTCAATACTTATTGGTGATTGTTACTGAATTGTATGGAAACAACTGCTATTGCTGCATGTTTCTTGAATACTTTATTGTATGATAGGAACTTACTTTTGACATTGTTGAAATTAGATATCTGATATGCCTTGGACTGCATGTTCACTTTTACTTCCTATGTAAATACTTAACATGCTTGCTGATTACTTGTTGTCGATACATTTGCATCTGCATACTGCATTTACTGTTCTGACCGAATGTGAGATCTCCATTCACAGGAAGGAATTCTGCAGATTCCTTTCCTATTTGATCGTTTCCATACGTTTCCCGTAGGGCTTCGGCCTTACACACGGGAATACAGATTGGGCTGATCTCCCAAATCTTTTGCCGTCTCTGACGTGTTGACTTGACGACATGAGCTGATAGTATTATATATATATGTGTGTGGAAGCTAATGGAACTCTGTTAACTCACTAAGCAATGTTAGCTTACTCTGTCATGACAACTTTCTTTACAGGAAAAGCTGATAAAGGTAAGACCATAGCAGGTAGTTCGTCCCAGGCTAAGTGAACATGGATACTTGATGATTGCAGACTTTTGGACCTAGTGCTGATGCCTAATTTTGTAAAGATTATTGCGGTCTCGGGTAGCTTGTTCAATCTTCCGCACTCTGATTGAAGATTTTAGAAGCTAGATTAGACCACCATCATATCTTTATATATTTTGTAATTAAGTATCTTAAAGCAACTTGAATCAGGTATTTGGACCTGTGGTATCAGACAATAGTAATATTTATTACTTAATGAAATGTATATTTTAAGAAATTATGACGTGTACTGTTTGTGGTAACTTGGGTGTTACAGCTCGCCCCCGCCTCAGAACTCTGGCGGCTTCCCGGTCATAAAATCTTTAAACGAACCCCCTCGTTAAGACGTATACGAAGAGGCACCTGCACCCGTATCTGCCCCAGTAACCGGAGTACCCGCACCCTGACCACCCCCAGCAGCCGGTCCCACACCCTAAGATCCATAAAACTGAGTCAAGATCTCGATCAGCTTTGATTTGCGGACATAATCATCACCTGCTGGCCTCTCTTTCCCTGCACCATCCCCTTCTGAACTCATACTGACACTAGCCTGCACAGGTTAAACAGCAGCACGAAATCACACAGAAAATACTTAGCGTTATACACTAAGCTAGGATAATTAAATTTTCTAGTATCCGTCACCGGAATACTCCCCAAGAATCTGAACACGGTCTAAGCTCAAGCATCAACTGATACTCAAGACTAAAACCACAAGCTCTGATACCATATGTAAGGTCTACGACTGCAAGATCTATCTAGACGCGGATCCGTGAACGAGTGCGGAATCCTCGTTGACGGTTAGACGGACAACTCTCAACCAACGGAACACGGAGACTATTAGACGCTGAACGAACGACACACGAACGATCCTACGTACTAATTCTCTCCGAAATGGCACTCACCTAGCTGATAAACTCGAGATCGCCCTTTGCTTAATCCCTCACGAATTCTGCAAAAAGTCCAATAATATTTCGAGTCTATCCCTAATTATAGACCCTGATTCGAGTCTGATGTGGGCCAAACTCGAATCTGGCCCAAAGCCCATTCGAGTCTGTCCATATTGACAGTCTCGAATCTAGCCCATTCGAATCTAAGGCTAGACTCGAATCTATCACAGATTCGAATCCCAAGCCTTAAACAATTCGAATCTATGGCTACATTCGAATCTATCACAGATTCGAATGCCAAGCCTTGTATTCTAGAATCACCTAAGAACTTGTCTTATCAATAACAAAACTAGACTGCTGTCGTCACACTGAATGTACCAACAGACTCCCCCTTGACGATACCTTCTAGTTTTTGTTCATTGATCTTGATAGACTATTTGCTTTAATGACAATGAATGTCGAGATCACCCTTTCTCCTCGTTATCCATGACTGATGATTCTGAATCGCTTCTCTAACTTAGTCCACGTTCCTTTGAACCACAGCGCTTCTAATACCTCTTAGAATAACCTCTCAAATCTGCAGTACGACCCTTTCTTCTGACAGTTTTTGCAAACACCTCAGCCCAGAATTGTCTTCCTAGATTATACGGTCCTTCTAAGCTAAATCAGTCACTTCTAACTTCAGAATCTGATTCATCATTTAGAGCAGTCTTCTGCATCTCTAGATCTATCCCATTCTGATCATCATTCATAACACCTTCATCGAGTGATGCATTCATAACACTTCGGAAAAAGTTCTAAGTCATCTTCAATTACTCTGACAATGCTCCGGTCAGACCATGTCTTCAGTTACTTCAGTTGTCTCTGAATCCTTGTCTTTCCTATTGTCAGTAGCTACGATCACTGACTCCCCCTGAGGATCAGCAGTGAGAGCCAATATTTGATAGATCTGCCAGCTCACTACTGTCTTGAAAGATCTGCCCGCTCACTATTCGAGCTATCTTCTTTGACTTGTCAGCTCACTGCTCAGGCCATCTTTTTCGAAGGACAGCTTCTCTACGATTTCTCCACTCTCTACTATTTCTCCCCCTGAGATGGATGATCTTTCAACCAGATGCCAATATAGCCTCCAGATTTGCAATCTGCTGCTACTGATCAGTCTCTGTCTGATCCAACTTGGCATGAAGTTCACAAATCGCCTTTGTCAGTTGAAGAATCTGTAATTCTTTGAATAATTCAAGGCTAACACTGTATAGACTTAATCAACACATGAAACAAGTCATTAGATGTTAGTAGGACATTAAAATCATTATTAAACGATAAAGATAAAATGAAACTCTCCTACTTAAAGTTTTTGAAGGTTTATAGCGTAAACGAAACACGAGAACTAAGTTCGAGAGAAACTATCATTACCTTTGTTTAAATAGTCCCAACCTCGTAAGTTTTGAAAAACTTTGAACAATTTTCAACTTTTTCAACACTTAAATGAAAATTTTGAAAATCTTTGAATAAAATTCAACATTTTCAACTTTTTCATGTAATGGAGGTTTACAACCTTTGCAGAACCAATCACACTAAGCAACAGATTTTCACGCAATATTTGTTTATTCAACCAATCATGCATCCTTAGAAACTTTGACCTTTATCCTACTGAAGATAAAAATAAAATAAAATAAAATTAATTTTAAACTTAAGCTACTCTAACCTACACTAAATAGTATATTTTTGGCGAGAATAGTCAAAGAAAGATTCAATCAGATAGCGATGTCTGATACTAACTTTCAGTTTTTAAACTTTCACACTTAGGAATTTTTTATTCCTTTGTTTGTTTGTCGTGACATACCTATTTAGCCGATTGTTGGTATTTTGCCCCTTTTAAACATTCTACATTTCGGAATATCCCTTGGCCTTTTTATTTATCAGGAAATTATCTTACGTGACGCAGACATAGACATACTTTTATGATCAAGGCACACAGACAAAGATTCTAACTTGTTGGTATGTGCAAACTTTCTTTAAAAGACAAACATCGGACACAGGTCTGTATTTTCATACAACAAAGTGTCTTAGTTCGACGTAAGGTTTATTTTTAAAGTTAGCAGACAGCGGTGACAGGTCTGTACTGACGTACAACAGAGCGACATATCTGCTAACCCGAATCTAAACAGAGACAACAGGTCTGTACTTACGTACAACAGAGTTGCATGTTTTCGACTCTCAGTTTTATATGATTTTTCTATTCATTCCATTTTAAGATGTATTTGATGTTTCCATACATCCCCAGAAAGTTTGCATACCTCATTTAGACTCAAAGTTTGTATGTCTTGTACATAAAAATTAAGACCGATTGGTCGTACATCTAAGTTAGTGACACGCTTGACTTTTTCTAGAATATTTTATTAGCCTTGAGATTCCCTATATTTATTATGCCTACCAACACATCAAACTAAATAAAGTATAACACTTAGAGTTTAGTTGCATTATGTGTGAAAGCCTAAACACTTAGAGTTTGTAACGACTGTGCTAATTTTCGTCACTTTGAACCTATGTATCTAAGACCTAACTCTTTTTTTTTTTTTTTTTTTTAATATTTTCCTTTTTTTTTTTTTGGCTAATTTTCTCTCTTTTTTTTTCTTTGTTTTTTCATAGACCAAAAACGCCGGCTAGTAACCTAAGCTAATCTTACTAACTTACTAAAACTAGGAAACTACCTAAAAATACAAACTTCCTAAATTAGCAGATTACTACTACTAAGGTTCAAATACTCGAGGTTGTTGCGCATTCCATTTAGTTGATTAAATACTCAACCTTGACTCTATCAAACGCCTTGCGTAACTAAATCTGCCATTATTATCTTCTGTTGCACCCTTTCTCAGTTTGATAAGTTCTTTTCAGCACAACACGAATATAAAATGATGCCTTAACGTCTATGTGCTTCGATTATTACTGTGTTTAACCTGGATATTAGTTATAGCAATTGTAGATTAGATGTCATCACCTAATAGGAGTTTGAGTGTAAGCCAAACCGTAATCCCGCCATTGTTGTGTATCCACACAGAACCTGTGAGCAGCAACTGCCAGCCAGCCAAATCTTCGCCCTCGCACGTTTGAAAATGGCTACCGATGTTTGTTTCTTGCATTGCCAGGATACCAATCTCCCTCCTAGGAACTGACAACCTCCAGTTGTAGATTTGCGCGTCAAGCTGCATCCTCAGTAGTCAGAATCCGTGAATGCTTCCAACTCTAGATCTCCCTCCGCGTGATACCAAAGTCCCAGCTTCGGTTTCGACTTGAGGTATCGTAGAATCCGCTTCACAGCTTTCATATGCATCTCCTTCGGATTCGCTTGAAACCTAGCACAAATACACACAGCAAACATTATGTCAGGTCTTGAAGCAGTTAAATCCATAAGTGACCCAATCATGGCCCGATATAAAGTCGGATCCACATCGGTATCACTTTCAGTACCCGGCCCCGAGATTGCATGATTCACTTGAATCGGCGTTGCTGCAGTGGCACACGTCAACTTAGTTCCTCCTATCCCAAACTCGTTCTACTATGTCATAGACATACTTAGTTTGATTGGATAAAAAATTCCTTCTTTCTTTTGGTAAACTTGTTGTACACCCCTAAAAAGAAATTCAAACTCCCCATAGCATCATCTCGAACTAGACTTCATCACTTCTCGGAAATCTTTGCACATCTGTTCGTCGATGATCCCAAAATGATATCATCGACTTACACTTGCTACCAAGATTAACAATGTTCACCTAATCCTCTTCACAAATAGAGTACTATCATCCTACCCCTTTCAAAACCGTCTTTCTAAGAAGATGCGTTGGATAAAGCTCTCATAACCACGCCCTAGGTTGCCGATTGTAATCCATATAACGAGCCTTATCTAAGCGATATACTCTATCAGGAATATTTTGGATCTTGCTAAACCCGGGCGGTTGTTCTAAATCCACAACTCCTTCACTTTCCCATACAGGAAAGCATTTAACGTTCCAGTTGATATACCTAACGCCCCCTTGCAAGGAGGCAAAACGCTCGAAACACCTCATAATGGCTTCCAGCCTTGCCTTCCTGCGTTGCAAAAACTTCGTTGCCTTAATCGATTCCCTCCTCTTGCGTTGTTGAAACCCTTTACAACAATCTCGCATTGTTGCGCGTGACTATACCCCGATGATCATCTCTTTTGCCACTTCACACCCATTGGTTCCTATTGCCATCTCCACCTCCGATGGTAACTGTGAAACTAACTCCCACACCTTCTAGTTTCCTAAATTGATGAAAGTTCTTCCTTGCCATTCGCTTCAACCAGAGTCTATCATTAAGTGCCCATTTGCACATTTTTGGGCTCTACTTGCGATATGAAACACGAATATAGACATGTGTGATATGCCTCGGAGTCGTTTATCATCGACAACAACACAGTGTTGTTATTTACACTACTCCGAGTCCTCACACCCTCACTAGGATTTCCTATGATGCTTTCTATTGGATGGTTTTTGTTAATCCTAGAGGTCTCTATTTCATCAACCCTTAGATTATCTCCTAAGTTGGATCCTATTTCACCTATTGGGGGAACAGGCTCAGCTTCTACGTTTTCCTCCTCACGGACATTTTCCTCTCGATGCTTGAGTCTGATTCTCATTGGTAGGTTCTTCTGGATTAGCAACTTCTGGAGACCCATCTACAGTCGCAGTAGGCTCGGATGTAGATTCGAACGTGGTCCTTGGAAAGATTTGGCCATCGTCGTTCAGATGCAACGTTGCCATGTCCTCCTCGATTGTACCTGCATTATCATCCAGAGGAATGTTAAATGACTCAAATAACTTATCATAGTCAAATATCCATTTCGGACCAGTTTGAGGTTCATGTGTATAACTTGTGACTCCAATGTTATACACAATCTCCACAGTACCAGTTGTTTTGTTAAACACCCGTTTGTTTGGTGAGTTTGGCACATAACCTAGGAAGTATCCTTCGTCAGCCTTTTCACCAAACTTCGGTTGATGTTTTGTTCTTAAAAGTGTGCATGGTACTCCAAACGGTTCGAATCCAGTTAAGTTAGGTGGCCGTTTATTCAAAATTTCAGAGCATGTTTTATTCAATGATTTGACTGTAAGGACTCGGTTTAAAATGTGGCACGCGGTATTCACTGCCTCCCCCCAAAACATGGTAGGAAGCTTTGAATCCGAAAGCATAGTCCTTGCAGCCTCAATCAAAGTTTGATTTTTACGTTCGGCCACCCCATTCTGTTGAGGTTCATATGGTGCACTGAATTGATGCACTATGCCCTTCGATAGGCAATATACACCAATTACAGTGTTTTTGAATTCAGTTCCATTATCACTACGAATATTTTTAACCCTAGTTCCGTATGAGTTCTCCACTTGGTCCAAGAACCCGATGAGCCGTGCAGCCGTCTCGTCCTTCGTACCTAAAAAGAAAACCCAAGAAAAACGTGAGTAATCGTCGGTGATAACTAAGCAGTACCAACTACCTCCAATACTCCTTTTGTTGATTGGGCCGAAAAGGTCCATGTGCAACAGATCGAATGATGAGGCTATGGAATTCTGCTTCTTGGACTTGTGTGTCTTCTTTTGTTGTTTGCCCTTCATGCAAGGTAGACACTTATCGTCGAACTGAAAACTTTTCATGGGCACACCCTGCACCAGTCCATGCTTCGTAATGTAATTCATCTTCCTCAGGTGCAGGTGAGCCATGCGTCTGTGCCACAGTACGGATTCCGTCTCTGAAGCTTTTGATAGTAAGCAGATCGGACCCAGCGAAGTATCTGGCTTGTTCATATCGAGCATGTACAAGTCATTCTTCCTTGGCGCCCACATTAATATCCAATCTTCAGGTATCTTGAATCCAGGCTTCAGCACTAACGCCTCAGTGTCAGTAAATAACACCGAGTTCTTCTTATCACAGATCTGAGATACACTAATGAGATTATGAACCAGTTTATCAACGTGATAAACTTGATCCAATGTAATCGTCCCATTAGTGACTTCTCCAGTTCCAGTGATATTTCCACCCTTGTTACCCGCGAATGATACGAATCCCCTATTACCCCCCTTGAAGTCTGTGAGAAGACTTCTTTCCCCCGTCATGTGCCTGGAGCAACCACTGTCGACGAACCACTTGTTGTTTGGACCGGTAGTTATCTCCTGCACATGAAAGAAAATAGGTTAGTTATCACGGGGAACCCAAGCCATGACTGACTTGGTAATACCATTCTCGTCCACATACGTGAACTCTTTCAAGTACCCATCTCGCCTTTCAGGTGACTTGGGCCTTTGAACTGAATTCTGTTGTGGTGCCGAGTGATTTAAGTTCACTCTTTGCCGTGGTGTAGGCATTTGTTGTGGAGCTCTGGAATAATTTCTATTATATGCCGTTTCTGAGTGTGATCCTTGAGCTCTTACCGGTGCATACTGTCTAACTGGAGTATGTGACCTAACTGGAGTATGTGACCTGCTAGGTGTTGTGCTCCTATAGACTTGCTGTGGTGCTGACCTAGATTGATTTGTGACACGATTCGGTGAATTTGTCCTAATCACATCCTTTGGTCCAACCTTAACCGGTGTGTTTTTCACAACTATTTTGGGTGCGGCCTGCACAGTTTTCTCGGTAGGTTGAGAACTACTGCTGCTTGCCACACTGGGTGAGGGCTTAACAGGTGTTGGGTTCACTGTCTTAGGGGCAACATCTGCCTTCCTAATTGGACATTGAGAAGCAACATGCCCTTTCGCGTGACATCTAAAGCAAGACATCTTATCCATGGACTTTTTGGTTGTTCCCTTAGATCTAGGTGTCTCACTAGTGTCTACTGCCTTTGGTACATCTACAGTGTCTGTCTCTTCGACCTGGTCAGCCCATGAAATTTTCTGTTTTCCCGCAGGTGTTTCACTGGAGGAAGACACAAAATTCACTTTCTTGACCTTGACGTTTGAGTCAGCCACCTTAGGTGTATTATCAACTGTAGGCTCAGGTGTCGGTTCAGGTAGGTCCTCTAAATCTACTGACTGGTCAGTTTTATCCTGAGGCTGAGGCACATAATTCGCATTGAAAGGTGGAGGAATTTCATGAAAACCTAGACCTACAGGCTTCTTAGACTGTCTTTGGGCATCTAAGACTTTTCCTAGATTTAGGCTCGAATTCCTATACTTTTCCAGCTTGCTATTTGCCTCTGCTACCTTAACCTTGGTCTCGGCTAGCTCTATATCCTTGTCCTTAAGACTTTTAGTTAAGGCCTCTACGTGCTCATACATTAGTTCTATCCTAACACACTGCTCGCTGAGTTTGTCCTTTAGAACTACCACATCTTGAGCATCAGCCTTAAGCTTTTCTTTTAAATCTTGCTTTATATCATTCAAGCTAGCGTTTTCTATCTTTAAGTTTTCATTTTGAGCAGCTATGGTCTTATGGCCTTCTCTACCCACATCGGACTGCTGTCCCGTGTGGTCTGCTCATCCCCATCACACCCCGTTTCTGTGACTTCAGCCATGAAGGCTCTAGCATTCGACTCAGGATGTGAGCTCCAGTCATAGGTACCATCTAGCTGTCTGTCAGAGGTGACATTGGATAGTAGACCCGCTAGATTGGCTTGACCAGATGAGGAACTCGGAAGATATCTTTGTTGGGACTGATTTTGGTACTGTCCTTGATGCTGGCTCTGTCCTTGGTATGTCTCTACCTTCGGTCTTTGACACTCCCTGGCGAAGTGTCCCAATCCCTGACAGTTGTAGCATTTGACCTTAGACTTATCAAATCCTATCCCTTTGTTGTTCATTTGTAGATTCCTCCCAGTTCGCTTGATGAATCTTTTTACCCTCTGGGTCACCATGGCCAGTTGCCACTTAAGATCCATTTCCTCTAAGTCGTCAGGGTCGACCTGATCGTAATCTTCATCCCATAGAGCTGGGTCATTGATTTTCCCTTGAACACAATTTCCATAGGCTGCCACAAAGGAAGCAAGCAGATTTAAATGTTCTTCTGCTGACTTTCCGCTCATCGGCATCTTTGAATAGCTCTGACTTGTCGATGCCTGTTGGACTTGAGGTTGCGGTTCTTCCGATCTACCTAACCCTAAGAATGCGCGATTCAGTGAGTCTTCGGACTCTGGTGGCGATGACGTTTCTCCGGTGAAAAACGCTGTAGCACTCTTCTGATCAGCTGTCACTGATGATTTAGATGTCTTTCCAAAATACATCGCCGGATTTTGGACTTGCTCGTAATCAGTCTCAGCCTTAATCATCTCGAACTGATATGCCCTCAACGTTCCCACGATGTCATCCAGTGATTGAGCATAGTATTTGTCCTCATTCAGCTTAATCATTGCCACGTACATAGCCCATTTGGCTGGTAGGGCATCAAGAAGCTTGTTGTTCTTGTCTGTGTCCGAATACTCAATACCATGACTTTCAAGTTCCGTTATCAGATGATAGAACCTTGTGATAATATCATCCAACTGTTCATCCTTAATTTCCTTGAAAATCGCAAACTGTTGGGTCAACAGCTCTGTACGCTTTCTACGCACCCGAGGATTACCCTCACACCTTTCCTGGAGAGACTCCCAAAGTTCCTTCGACGTCCTTTGAGTCCGAAATGTGTGCAAAATATCTTGAGGTAACGCCATACGGATTATGGAGAAAGCTTTGTTTTCAGCTTCAAATAGTTTCTTGTCATCCTCTTTCATCATCTGGTATGACAAGACCTTTTGACGGCCTTCAACTTCAGATACTGGCGGAATGTACCCTTCATCTATGCACACCCACATGCGCATATCATTGAATCGTACAAAATCTGTAAAACGATCCTTCCACCAGTAATAGTCCTCAACTTTCATCAACTTAGGTGGTGCATTTGCCTTCCCAACTTCGTGATCCATCTCAAGGAATTTCTGAAGGTTTGACATCGTTTCTGAAACAAATTGAATTTGAACTTAATTAATTTAATTTGAAATTGATTTAGACTAACTTATTCGAATCTAGATAGATTCGAAACTAATTAAGATTAAATCTATTGAGATTAAATTCGATTAAGTCTAAAAGGTCAATTAGATTCGAAATATATGTCAGATTCGAACAACTCCTTAGAATCGATGGTCCTTAGAATCGAAGGTTCAGCAGATTCGAATTTCAGTAGAATCGAGACACAGATTCGAAAAGAACTAGACTCGAAACAAACTCGAAGCTAACCTAGACTCGAGATCCAATTCGAATGAAGTAACAGATTCGAAACAAAGTAGACTCGAAACTCTCTGAAATTGACTCGAAAGGAGCGTATTTAGGTTAGACTCGAGACTAAAGTGAAACCCTAATTACCCCTATAGATTCGAGCGCCGCAAACTCGAAAAACGGCTAACACTTTGATTTTTTGACGTTTTACAGATTAAATCACTATTTTTCGTATGAAAAAATAATGATTTCGATCAAAAACGTGAAAAACCACAAAGTGTTTCCCGAATATGAATTTGCTAAGCTCAAAAACACGTTTTTGAGAGCAAAACCGTCCAACTAGCGTCAAGAAACCTAGAATGTATCTGATGAACACGAAGAACACCAAGAACACTCCGTTGGCTCTGATACCACTTGTAAGGTCTACCAAACACAGATCTATCTAGACGCGGATCCGTGAACGAGTGCGGAATCCTCGTTGACGGTTAGACGGACAACTCTCAACCAACGGAACACGGAGACTATTAGACGCTGAACGAACGACACACGAACGATCCTACGTACTAATTCTCTCCGAAACGGCACTCACCTAGCTGATAAACTCGAGATCGCCTCTTGCTTAATTCCTCACAAATTCTGCAAAAAGTCTCCTAATGATTCGAGTCTATCCCTAATTATAGACCCAGATTCGAGTCTGTTGTGGGCCAACCTCGAATCTGGCCCAAGGCCCATTCGAGTCTGTCCATATGGATAGTCTCGAATCTAGCCCATTCGAATCTAAGGTCTCATTCGAATCTATCTCAGATTCGAATGTATTCCCTTAGTTAATTCGAATCTAGCCAAAAACACTTAAACTCTTAAGTGATGAAACTTATGTTTTAACTTATGCTTGAGTTAATCTTTGACCTTTATGTTTGAACTTCTTGTAATATGTTACATCAAGTTCAAACACACAATCAATAACAGACAAACACATATTAAACATATATATCAAAACACTTGTTAATACTCAGAATATTACTTAAACCATAATGCAGATCGATTAGACTGCTATCGTCACACAGGGTGTACCAACATCCTAAAGGTAAGAGAGCAATAGGTACAAGATGGGTGTTCAGAAACAAGAAGGATGAGAGAGGGATAGTCATCAAGAACAAAGCAAGACTAGTAGCACAAGGGTACACTCAAGAAGAAGGAATAGATTATGATGATGTCTTTGCTCCAGTAGCAAGAATTGAAGCCATCAGACTATTTCTAGCTTATGCAAGTTTCAAAGGATTTAAAGTGTATCAAATGGATGTTAAGTCTGCTTTCTTGTATGGGACAATTGAAGAGGAGGTATATGTGTGTCAACCTCCAGGTTTTGAAGACTACAAGTATCCAGACAGGGTGTATAAGCTTGACAAAGCTCTCTATGGTCTTCACCAAGCCCCCAGAGCATGGTATGACACACTATCATCATATCTTCTACAGAATGGATTCAAGAGAGGTACTCTGGACAAAACTCTTTTCACCAAGTCCATCAAAGCTGAGATTCTTCTTGTCCAAATCTATGTTGATGACATCATCTTTGGCTCAACTAATGATAGTTTGTGCAAAGAATTTGAGGCCCTAATGCACAAAAAGTTTCAAATGAGTTCAATGGGAGAACTCACATTCTTTTTAGGGCTGCAGGTTAAACAGAAGCCTACTGGTCTCTTCATCAGTCAATCAAAGTATGTCAAAGACATACTAGAAAAGTTTGGCTATCAAGACACAAAGGTTGCAAGCACTCCAATGGATCCTCATAAACAGCTCCATACAGACAAAGATGGAATAGATGTGGACATTCATCTATACAGATCTCTCATAGGATCTCTTATGTATCTAACATCCTCAAGACCTGATATTATGTTTGCTGTCTGTGTGTGTGCTAGGTTCCAATGCTCTCCAAAGGACTCTCACTTGGTTGCTGTCAAGAGAATCTTTAGATATCTTAAAGGCCAACCACACTTAGGGCTATGGTATCCTAAAGACTCTCCTTTTGAACTAACTGCTTATTCTGACAGTGACTATGGTGGATGCAACATTGACAGGAAATCCACAACTGGTGGATGTCAATACTTAGGAGCAAGACTAGTTTCTTGGCAATGCAAAAAGCAAACAACTGTCTCCACATCATCCACTGAAGCAGAATACGTAGCAGCTGCAAGCTACTGCTCCCAGGTAATGTGGATTCAAAATCAGCTAAGAGACTATGGTATGAATTTCTTATCCACTCCTATTTATATTGACAATTCAAGTGCAATTAGCATTTGTGCAAAACCCAGTGAAATTCCCAAAAACCAAGCATATAGAAATCAGATTTCACTTCATCAGAGATTGTAATGAAAAGAAGTTAATCCAGGTTACCAAGATTCATACAGATGATCAGTTAGCTGATCTATTTACAAAACCTTTTGATGTGGGAAGGTTCACTTTCCTAGTATCAAATATTGGTATGGTGAACATGGATTAATTGGTTTTCATTATTATCTATTCAATGTGCTGATTTAAGGGGGAGACCCTGTTCCATTGAAAATTTGCACAATTTAACACTAACAGCATGAGTCTTTTCTCATGCTGCTAGTTCATTTTCTCGGACTGCTAGTTCTTTTCACTTGATCTGTCAAAATGTGCAGGGTATTTGGGTAATTTTCAAAATGTGTGCGCGAGACCCAACCTTTCGAAACCTTTAAAGGTCCCGGTTTCGTTCAGTTGTAACTACCAGTTACATATTCTTCTTCCACGGCCTTCTACTTTCTCTCTGAACGATTCACACATTCCTCTTTCAAACCCTAAACCCTTGCTTGTTCATTCATGGAGTTCGTCAAAGAACACAACTGCCTCTCATACACTCTCAAACACGATGAACTTCAACCGTTCCATACCATGATGGATTTCCTCAGGCACTCCCATATACATCATGCACTCTCCATAAACCCTACTATATACATCTCCCATATAGAACAGTTTTGGAACCATGCATCTGTTCAAACCATCAATGGTGTGCCTACCCTACGATCCAAGATTGATGGCACTGATATTCATATCACTGAGGAATCCATCCGCCATCACTTGCATCTTCAAGATGCTACAGGTATAAACGACCTAACTCTTCAAGCTTTACATTTTGGTCTTCAAAATATTGGATATAGGGGTCCTGCTGATTCTTTTACTTTTCTTAAGGCACACTTTTCTCCAAAATGGAAATATCTTGTGCATATTATTCAGCAATGTTTAAGCCACAAAAGAACTGGTTGGTCTGAGTTTTCATCAAATATTGCCACTGCCTTAGTGTGCTTTTCTACTTGCCAACAGTTCAATTTTTCAAACATGATTTTTCAAGGGATGTTAAGGCACCATTCCTTAAAGACTGGGAAATTTCTCATGTATCCAAGGTTTTTGGCAGAAATTATTGCACACACTTGCACAACTCCACATTTACACAAACGGATACATGTTTCCCATAGGCACTCACTATCTTCAATCAAAAGGCTGTTAAAGCCAAGTGCCAATTTTGTTAGTATAGATGTTCCATTGCCCTCTGCAATGATGAACATCATTCCAAGAAACAGAGGAGAGGGTCTTGAGCAGACACAGCCCAACATTACTGCTTCACCCCCAGGACCCCAACCCACTCCTCAAGATACAAATGTTCCCTCTGATCCTTTTGTACAGCCTAAACGTCCACTCAGACACTTATACAAAAGAAAAAGGGGACCAGGAGCTCCTTCCTCCTCCTCCCATCAGCAAGAGCCAAATATCCCTGTGCAGGAGGATACTCCTGCACAGAATATCCAAAGGGCACCAGTTGAGGAAACTCCCATCCTCTCTCAGGAGGTGAACATCTCTTCAGAGATGGTTCATATGGGTTTAGTGGCTGGCACTACTGATGTCTCTGCACAAGAGGCACAGGACAGTGCCAACATAACTAAGACCACGCCCATGGCAACAGCAGGTGTGCAAACACCAGCTGGAAGTCCCCAGAACCAAGAAAAGAGGGGCCCAGAGGTTTCTACCTCTGGTTTCAATGTCAGTGATAGATCACAAACACCTCAGGTGTTCTCTGATCTTGAGGCTAGTGTGCAACAGATGCTTTTGACGGATCCCAGGCTAAAACTTGTTGTAGCCATGTTGGACTATCAAATGTCCATCATAGCTGCACAGGGAGCCCAAATTTTTGCACTAAAACAGGCAGAGGCTGCTCAAAATAAGAGAATCGACTATCTTCACAGAGGGTTCACTCTCTGTGGAAATAAAATTGTGAAGCTAGAGCAGATGATTCAAACCCAAGGGGCAAAGGTTGTGGGTCCTTCTGACCAAACCAATGCTTCCAAAAAGGGGGAGAATCAGGAGGTCCCTACATCAGTCCAAGCAGCTCCATCAACAACAATAGTCCCAGCAGCTCCAACAGTCCCAGTTTCTAGGCTAGCAGTCCCAACAGCTTCTCAAGCTGTTAGCCTAGAAACTCAAGCTGCTCCTTCAAAAGTCACTGGAGTTGTGATCAGAGAAGGAATCCAAGCTCCGTCCAGTTCAGTCCAAGCTACAAAAGATAAAGGCAAGGGCATTCTCATAGAATCTCCAAAGCATAAATTTTCTTCAAGAGAAGCCCAAATTGCCTTTGATGCTGAAGTTGCAAGAAAATTAGCTGAAGAGCAAGACAAAGAATTAGAGTAGCAAGCCCAAACCCCTATGGAAGATGATGAAACTTTAGGTGACTACTGAAAGGGGTTTGTGGTTAAGCAAAATGAAAAGAAGAGAAAGATGCCAACTGGGCACTCCAAGGCTGAGCATAGAAGATTTCTTATTAATTTTGCCTTTGCAGCAGGAATACCAAAGAAAATGGCTCAATCTATGGCCACTGAAAGGTTGCAGGAAATTCATGACAAAGAGATGGAGAAAAGGCAAAGAACAACAGTCTCTCCAGAAGCTCAACCTTCCCAAGAAGTCCAAATACCATCCCAATCAGTCCAAGTTGAAGCTGGTGCCAGTGCATCTGCTTCCACTGATCAAGCAGCTGTCTCTATTCCATCAGTAGTTAAAAGAGTTCTTTTTGAGCAACAACTTCAGAAGGCTATGGAGATAGAGAAACTGATTGATCAGCATGATTTTTCAAAGCCTCAGATCAATTACTGGTTTGCCAAGTCACTGGATGACCGTGACATAAGGGTAAAATTTGTGATCAGGAGAGAATCTGGACCTGAAGAGGAATATGACACTTTTTGGCAGATAGTACAGAAGATGACCAGAGAAGAATTCATCAAAATGTACAATATAGGGTCAGTTACACAAGTAAGGTCTACTCTTCCACAGGTCAAGCAGCTCATCAAAGATTTAAGTACAGTGGCTGATCCTGATTTTGCAAAACAAGAGGTGGAAGATGCTGAAAAGAAAAAGAAAAAGATTAAACAGATTGATCTGTTTGTCAAGTCAAAGACATTCAGAATCAAATTCACAGATGGGACTGGTATATTCTTCAATTTTGAGTTTTATAATTTTTCAAAAGATATGCTACTGCAAATTAAGGCAGCTAGAATATCTTGTGATAAAGAAGAGTTGAAGAAAGAGTTTTTGAAGGCTATAGATCATAAACTTACACAGTTGTGAGTTTTGTAAGCCTTGGTTTGTAAATAACAGCTTTCTTATTTATTTCCTTTTTGTATAGAACTTAAAGTCTTGTATAGAATTTAAGTTATGGGGAGATTGTTGGGAAATAGTTCAAGTATACTCAAGCTGTTAGTTTAGACTTCTCAGACTGTTAGTAGAATCTCTGTGTAAATACAAAGTTCATGCTGCTACTTGAAAAAACTCAAGCTGCTAGTGTAAAAGTTTAAGCTGCCAGAACAAAATCACTCAAGCTGCTCAGTTCATGCTGTTAAGAGTTTCAAGCTGCTCAACAGTTTCTGAAACAGAAAGTGCTGATTTTCAGGAAACGATATCTACATGAAGATTCCAGCATATCCACTATCAGAGAAGTCATGGTTCGTCAAGGAAACATATCAAGAAAGCAATATAAATACAGAGAATAGGTCATTCTATTGTATAGGAGTTTCTGCGTATTTTTGAGTCTGTAATTGCTTTATTGATAGAGTTTTCATAAGCCTCTAAGGTTGTAAAACCCCAAGAACAGTCTGTGTTCTTCGTCTAATCAAACAGATTAGAGGTGATTGTAATCAGTGAATTCAGCAATACAAAACAGTCTTGATTATTTCTGTGTGTTTATTTATTATTGATTCTGAAAGCTTTTGTTAAAATAATTAAGTGTTATTCCGCAAACTTTTTATTTAAACTTTGATTCAAAGGAAGACTATTGATTTATACTCTGATAAATTCAAATCAGTTAGTCTTGGAAATTCATATTTCAGATCCTGACATGTCTCAACCGGAAATTCAAGCATGTTAAATCTGAATATCTATAACTCACAGATCTGGGTCTTTATCAAACAGATGTAAAATCTGCCACCTGAGTTATCTCAGGATTTTATCTTTGTCAATTCTGTTCTCTGTCAAATCAAGTCTTTGACCCGCTTTTTAGCCTTTAAATCTTTGTATCTATGTTCAGAATTTCACTGAACCTGTCCAGAATTATAATATCAATATCATGTCAATTTCATCATCTTTTAGTCTTTAAAATCTTTTAATTCTATCTGATTCTGATAACTGATAACCTTATCAATTTTTCATTTATTTATATTCTCTGTTTCATTAAATTCTCAAAAGCTTTCTATATATATATATATATATATATATATATATATATATATATATATATATATATATATATATATATATATATATATATATATATATATATATATATATATAACCATAAGTATATGCATATAATCATTTATTTAATTAAAATATAAAAATCATTATTAGGATTCGGACCATCCGGATTCGGATCATCCGTATCCGGACAAATCCGAACCGAAATGGCCAACCGGACTTCGGACCAATGTACCTAATCCGAAATAGGATCCGAATTAGGACCAAATCATGATCCGAATTGAGTTATATCCGAAACATAGTATCCGAAATAGTACCATCCGGATTCAGCTTTGGATCCGAACTAAGATCCGAATTGACACTTCATCCGAATTCGGTCCTAACCGAATTCGGACCCATGACTTGACAAAAATTTACTAAACTCATTTATATTAACATGCAACTTAATATATTGATGTAATATCATTGTTAGATTGATTTCATACTAATTTCCCTATCAATAACATCATTATTTGATCAAGATCATCCAAAATGTACTATTTTTGTCAAGAACACTATTTTATCAAAATTTCTGATTTCTTTAATGTTTTGGATGATCTAATCCACAAATTTTGTTTCTATTACATCTATTGACTTAAATTTATCATAATCTACTAAAATTTTATACATGCAACCTAAATTCTTCTCATTTTAATTTCTTGGTTTCGGTTTTACACAAAACCGAACCAAATTCATATTTTCTTGAAATTTAAATCACATATTACCTCAAAATCTTTGTTGTTCCTTGTTGATTAATTGTTGTTGTAACTCCTCCTTAGCATAATTTCCGAATTTATTGCAAACTTTGTGGATTCTTGTTGAATTCTTTGAAAGTATCCGAGAGTTTAGAGAGAGAATAGTTTTTCTTTAAATGAGTGTTAATGATCATTATTTAGATTTATATACTTCATTTATCTATTTGTGTATTTAACCCACTTGCACTTTTGTATTTTATTTTCTCTTTTAATTTATTCATCTCTACTAATTTTTAACATAAATATAATTTAATTAAATAATCTTGAACTTAATTAAATTACATGTAAGGATCTGCTGAGTGATCGTAGGTCTGAAAAAGGGCCAAAAGTCACCTTTGGTGACAATGTTCAGGATCCGCAGAGGGATATGGAACCCTTCAAGCTGGTGCTGCAATATTCAAAAGAGTAGCCTATGTGTCTGGGCTGAAAGACAATCTTGTAAGCATAAGTCAACTGTGTGATGCTGGCTACAAGGTTAATTTTTATGAGCACCTGGGTTACATATTGGATTCCACAACTGAAGAAAGGTGTATTTGTGGACATGAAATCTGCTGATCCCACAACTGAAACCTGCTTTTTCTCCAAAAGCATTGCAGACCTGAACTGGTCTTTGAGTCCAAAATACGTTCTGGCTCTTCAACAACTCGAAGCTTCTCATCAATCTGCAAATTAACGTGTGGTATCTGAACTTCTGTTTCGTCTGCTAAGCTCTTTCTCAGATGACTGACATGGAATTCAGGATGTACTCCAGATAAATCCGCTGGCAGTTCAAGATGATAGGATTGATTTCCTATCTTTTCCACAATCTTGAACGGACCGATGAATCTCGGAGCTAGCTTGTTTCTTTTAATGAACCGCACCACATTCTTCATTGGAGTTACTTTCAACATCACCCAATCGTTAACCGCAAAACTGATTGATCTGTGTCGATTGTCATAATATGAATTCTGCCTGCTTTGAGCTTCAAGAATATTTCTTCTAACAAGTTGAATCTTCTCGTGAGTCAACTGTAAAAGGGCAGGTCCTGCTATTGGCGATTCACCTGTTTCGCGCCAACAGGTGGGAGTTCTACACTTTCTTCCATATAAAGCTTCAAAAGGAGCCATCTTGATCGTTGAATGATAACTGTTATTATATGAGAATTCGACCAAAGGCAAGTGGTCATCCCAATTACCACCTAGATCAAGAATGCAGGCACGAAGCATATCTTCGAGAGTAAGGATAGTACGCTCACTCTGGCCATCTGCATTAGGATGATAAGCAGTACTCATAGAGATCCGAGTACACATCCCTTCTTGCAGTGCTTGCCAGAATCTCGAAGTGAAACGACTATCACGATCCGATACGATAGACTTTGGCACACCGTGACGAGAAATTATTTCTGTGATATACAACTGTGCAAATCTATCAAGGGAGTACGTTTCTTTCATCGGTATGATGTGAGCTGATTTCGTTAATCGGTCCACGACTACCTAGATGGAGTCGTGCTGTCTCTTGGTTTTCGGCAATTTCGTGATGAAGTCCATTGTTATATGCTCCCACTTCCATTCAGGAACTGGCAGTGGTTGCATATCCCCGAAGGGTTTCTGATGTTCTGCCTTAACCATTTGACATATTCTGCAGCTTTCAACATATTTACCAATGTCTTTCTTCATTCCTGGCCACCAGTAATCAGCTTTCAAATCGAAATACATCTTTGAGCTGCCAGGATGAACAGATAATTTGGACTTGTGAGCTTCAGATAGAAGAGTGCTACGGATTGAACCATACTTAGGGATCCAGATTCGGTTTCCCTTGAGACAATGAAGTCCCAAATGATTCAGAGTTAGAAATTGTAGCTGCCCTTTAAGATTTTCAGAACAGAGATTCTCCTCTTTTAGTGCTTCAACTTGAGCAACTCTGATGTCTTCAATAAGATCAGAAAAGAATATAACCGGAGTTAGGGCATAGCAGCACTTTTCTGGATAAACTTTTCTACTCAAAGCATCCGTGACAACATTAGCTTTGCCGGGATGATATAGGATCTCGCAATCATAGTCCTTAATAAGCTCCAAGGACCGACGCTGTTTCATATTCAGATCCTTTTGAGTAAAGAGATGTTTGAGACTTTTATGATCAGTGTAAAGCTGACACCGAGTCCCATAGAGATAATGACGCCAGATCTTCAGAGCAAAGGTAACGACAGCCAACTCAAGATCATGAGTTGGTGCACTTTTCTCGTAGTCTTTCAATTGCCTTGAAGCATAGGCAATGACTTTTCCCCTTTGCATTAGAACACATCCTAAGCCAGTACCAGATGCGTCGCTGTAAACGACAAAATCATCATTGCCTTCTGGTAAGGCTAGGATCGGCGCTTGAATAAGCTTTTGCTTCAGAGTTTCAAATGCCTCTTGCTGTTTATCAGCCCACACGAAAGGTGTATTCTTTCGTGTTAGCATTGTAAGTGGCACAGCAATCTTCGAGAAGTCCTTTATGAATCGCCGATAATAACCGGCCAATCCAAGGAAACTTCTTATTTCGGAGGCATTGCGAGGGGCTTGCCATTTTTGAACGGCCTCGACTTTAAACGGATCAATGGAAATACCTTCGCCAGAAACAATATGGCCAAGGAATTGAATCTATAAAAGCAACAAAGTAGAGTTTCAAGTTTTGTTCAATCAAAGAACGCTTAAGGAATAACTCAAGACAATGTAAAGTTATACCTGTCTGAGCAAGAATTCGCACTTAGAAAATTTTGCATAGAGTCTTTCTTTTCTCAGTAACTCTAGCAATTGCCGCAAATGAATAGCATGATCAGCCTCCGTTTTGGAATAAATCAGAATATCGTCAGTGAATACGATAACTGACTTATCCAGCATCTGTCTGCACACGCGATTCATGAGGTCCATGAATGCCGCTGGTGCATTTGTTAAGCCGAACGGCATTACGAGAAATTCGTAATGACCGTATCTTGTTCGGAAGGCTGTCTTCGGAATATCCTCATCTGTGACTTTTAGTTGATGATACCCAGAACGAAGATCGATTTTTGAGAAGTAGCTGGCTCCTTGTAGCTGATCAAATAGATCATCAATTCTGGGCAGAGGATATTTATTCTTTTTAGTAACTTTGTTCAACTCGCGGTAGTCGATGCACATACGGAAAGTTCCGTCTTTCTTTTTGACAAATAAGACAGGTGCACCCCACGGAGATGAACTCGGTCGGATAAACCCCTTTTCTAACAGTTCTTGCAATTGCTTTGACATTTCCTGCATTTCTGCAGGTGCAAGTCTGTAAGGAGCTTTTGCAATGGGAGCCGCACCAGGAACTAAGTCAATGCCGAATTCGACTTGACGTTCTGGTGGCACTCCAGAAATATCATCGGGAAAGACGTCTAGAAACTCACAGACGATCGGGATATCAGATAGAGATTTCTTTTCAGAGTTTGATTCAGAAGAGACGTAGCACAGATAAGATTCATGACCCTTAGACAAACATTTGTGAGCTTTCTCTACAGAAATAAAGCAGTGAGCACCTTTTCTTTTCTCTCCTTTGATCTCCAATACTCGGCCGTCTGAGGACTTGATTCTGATGATCCGGCGGTTGCAGATAATTGTTGCCTTGTTATTTGTTAACCAGTCCATGCCGATGATGACATCGAACTCTTTTAACGGAATAGGGATAAGGTCGAGGGTGAATACGATATTATTTACGAGCAGAGTGCAGTTTCGATAGACAGAATCAGCCATAACATGGTTGTTACTGGCTGTCTCGATATCAATTACAACAGGAAGCTTTGACGAGGAACTTAGATAATCTTGATGCAAAAGAAGTCGATATGAAGGAACGACTCGCGCCAGAATCAAACAATACTCGGGCAGGAATGGGGTTAAGTAAAAACATACCCGTAACTACATCAGGGGTTTCCTTTGCTTCTTCGGCCGTTATCTGAAATGCACGTGTCCTTGCTGTCAGAGTTGCAGCAGAACTTTTCACTGTAGACCCTCCAGCCGATGACTGTGATTGAAATCGTTGCCCGCTTTGACACCGATACATAAAGTGTCCTCTTTTCCCGCATTTTGCACATCCACGTCCCTCCTGTGGGCATTCTTCACTGCTGTGACCGATCATGTTGCACGCAAAACAAGTAACATCCTCTGGGTTGCACAATCCCATGTGTGACTTTCTGCATCTCTTGCAGAATCGCGACTCGTTCGTTAGTGAATACGCTTGGGCTTTCGAATGCGAACTATACTGTTGGGATTGCTGGGGTTGTGATTTACTTGTCTTGAAAAATCTGCCAAATCTTTGTTTCTTCGGAGGAGATGGATTCGTCGGGTTAGTCGTTGGAGCGTAAAGCTGATCACCATATTCTAAATACCCACGCTCGATCTGTTTTGCCGCTTCTACCATTTCCAAGTAACTTTTGTATTTGATCGCACTCATCGTATGTCGATATCTAGGGTTGAGTCCTACGCGAAATCTATTCATCTTCCTCTCCTCAGTAGCTACTTGATACGATGAGTAGCCGCATAGTCGTGAGAATTCATGCTCATATTCGTCAACAGTTTTGGTTCCCTGAGTCAGCTGCATCAGTTGAACCTCCATCTTATCTTGTTGGTCGATCAGACAATATTTTGCATTGAACATATCTAGGAACTGGTTCCACTCTAGAGTCTGAATAATTTCTTCACCGTATATGCTTCTCTGGGTTTTCCACCAGGCACGGGCAGCACCAACAAACAACGCAGAAGCATAGCTCACTTTCTTTGAATCTAAGCAGTCAGAGATTCTAAAGAACTCTTCAGTATGGCTGATCCAATCCATCGCCTGAATTGGATTCACTGTACCCTCAAGTTAAGGGCACCGCTTGCTTTAAAATCTTTAAATTTACAACCTTTTGGCTGCTCGATTTGCGTTTCAGGGGTAGAGTTATCAGAATCAGATTCGTCATTCTGGACTTGTTTATCTTTTCTCTTATTTTTCTTATCTTCACGTCTTTTAGCATCGGCCTCATCTCTGGCCTGAAACTGTTCTTGCATTGTCTTATTTTGTTGTTCGGAATGTTGGGCTAAAAGTTGTTGCATCATTTCAAACATCTATTGTGGGGTCATGTTTGGTATGTCACCTGATCCTGATCCTGACATCTTTAACTGAAAATTAAAATCAATTAACTATCAGTTTATAGACTTAGATCTATGTACCCTTTTTCCCATCCTAACAGTCTGTACACCCTATCTCAGTTCAAACCACCTAAATGATTGATACATATTTATTGCTTCGGTTTGAGACCAAGTATACTCACGTAATACTTGATTCACTCAAATTATAGGCTTTGATACCATTCTGTGAAGACCACCCCTTCCGGGGCAGTCCTCAGAGTCTTGGTCCCTGTCAGGATCTATAACTAATTAACCAAGACAAACTGATTTGAATTTATCAGAGTATAAATCAATAATCTTGCTTTGAATCAAAGTTTAATTAAGAAGTTTGCGGAATAACACTTAATTATTTTAACAAAAGCTTTCAGAATAAATAGCAAATAAACAAAAGTAATAATCAAAACTTGCTTGTATTGCTGACTTCAATGATTACAATCAACTCTAATCTGTTTGATTAGACGAAGAACACAGACTGTTCTTAGGGTTTTACAACCTTAGAGGCTTATGAAAACTTAATCAACAAAGCAAATACAGACTCGAATATGCAGAAAACTCCTATATAATAGAAAGACCTATTCAATGTATTTATAGTGCTTCTTGACATGTTTCCTTGAAGAACTATGACTTCTCTTATAGTAGATATGCTGGAATCTTCGTGTAGATATCTTTTCCTGAAAATCAGCACTTTCTGTTTACGAAACTGTTGAGCAGCTTGAATCCCTTGGCAGCTTGAACAGAGCAGCTCGAGTTGATTTACTCTGGCAGCTTGAACTTTTACACTAGCAGCTCGAGTTTCTTCAACTAGCAGCATGAACTTTGGATTTACATATAAACTCTACTAACAGTTTGAGAAGTCTAACTAACAGGTTGAACCTACTTAAACTATTTCCCAACAATATCCCCCTAACTTAAATTCTTTGTACAAGACTTTAACTTCTATACAAAAATGGAAATGAATAAGTAAACTGTTATTTACAAACCAAGGCTTTCAAAAACTTATAACTGTGCAAGTTTCTGATCTACAGCCTTCAAAAATTCTTTCTTCATCACATCTCTATCACAAAATATCCTAACAGATTTTATCTGAAGTAGCATTTCCTTTGGTAGATCATGAAATTCAAGATTAAAGAACATACCAGATCCATCTGAAAATTTGATTCTGTAAGTCCTTGATTTGACAAACAGATCAACTTGCTTGATCTTCTTTCCTTTCTTATTGGCATCCTCTATCTCTTCCCTTATAGATTCAGGATCAAAAATGGACTTCAGATCTTTGATGACTTGCTTCACTTGTGGCAGAGCAGATCTTACTTGTGTCACAGACCCAATATTATGCATCTTTGTTAGCTCATCTCTGGTCAACTTTTGAACCATATGCCAGAATGTATCATACTCTTCTTCTGGACCAGATTCCCTTCTCACTATAAACTGAACTCTTAAAATCAATATTGTCCAGTGGCTTGGCATACCAGTAGTTTATAAGAGGCTTTGTAAAGTCATGCTGATCAATAAACTTCTCTATCTCCATGGCCTTTTGCAGTTGTTGCTCAAACAACACCCTTTTAACTTGATGCAGCTTTGCTTGTGATGATGGCTCAGATGCAGGAATAGAAGCAACAGCTTGATCAGAAGGAGCAGGGGCACTGGCAGCAGCTTGAGTACGACTTGTACCAGTTTGAACTGGTTCTTGTGATGGTTGGACTTCTTGGGAGACTTTTGTTTTCTTTCTTTTGTCCATTTCTTTGTCATGGATCTCTTGCAGCCGTTCAGTGGTCATGGACTGAGCCATTTTCTTTGGAATGCCAGCTGCAAAGGCAAAATTGATCAGAAATCTTCTGTGCTCAGCCTTGGAGTGCCCTGTTGGCAGCTTCCTCTTCTTTTATCCTTGTTTGACCACAAACCCCTTTAGGTAATCACCTAAGGTTGCATCATCGTCCATTGGGGGCTGGGTTTGCTGGTCTAACTCTTTATCCTGTTCTTCTGCTAACTTTTTGGCCACTTCAGCATCAAAGGCAATCTGGGCTTCTTTGGAAGAAAATTTGTGCTTTGGAGACTCAATAAGAATGCCCTTGCCCTTTTCTTTTGCAGCAGAAGATGTAGCTTGGACTGTACTAGATGGAGCTTGAACACCTTCCCTTATAACAACTCCAGTTGCTTTTGAGGAGGCAGCAGCTTGAGTTTCTAGGCTAACAGCTTGAGAAGCTGTTGGGACTGCTAGCCTAGAAGGTGGAACTGTTGAGGCTTCTTGGACTGCTTTTGGAAACTCCTGATTCTCCCCCTTTTTGAAAGCATTGGTTTGGTCAGGAGGACCTACAACCGTTGCCACTTGGGTTTGAACCAACTGCTCTAATTTCATGATCTTATTTCCACAGAGGGTAAACCCTTTATGGAGATAATCCATTCTTTGATTTTGAGCCGCTTCTGCCTGCTTTAGTGCAAATATCTGAGCTCCCTGTGCAGCAATGATGGACATTTGGTATTCCAACATAGCTACAACAGGTTTCATCTTGGGATCCGTCAAAAGCATTAGTTGCAGACTAGCCTCAAGATCAGTAAACACCTTTGGTGCTTGTGATCTATCACTAGCATGAATACCAGAAGTAGAAACCTCTGGGCCCCTCTGTTCTTGGTTCTGGGGTCTTCCAGCTTGTGTTTGCACACTTGCTGTTGCCATGGGCGTGGTCTTAGTGATGTTGGCACTGTCCTGTGCCTCTTGTGCAGAGACAGCAGTAGTGCCAGCCACAGAACCCATATGAACAATCTCTGGAGAGATGTTCACCTACTGAGTGAGGATGGGAGTGTCCTCAATGTGTTCCCTTTGGATATGCTGTGCAGAAGTGTCCTTCTGCACAGGGTTATATGGCTCTTGTCTGAGGGCTGAGGAGGAAGGAGCTCCTGGTCCTCTTTTCCTTTGATAGAGAAATTTTAGTGTGGGTCTTGGCTGATGAAAAGGAACAGAAGGAATTTGTGTATCATGAGGAGGGGGTTGGGGTCCTGGGGGTGTAGCAGTGATGATAGGCTGAGCCTGCTCAGGACCCTCTTCTCTGTTTCTTGGAATGATGTTCATCATTGCAGAACGCAATGGAAGATCTACGCTCAAAAAATTGGCACTTTGTTTTAAAAGTCGTTTGATTGAAGATAGTGAGTGCCTGTATGAAACATGTATCCTCTTATGTAAATGAGAAGTGGTGCAAGTGTGTGCAATGATTTCTGCCAAAAATCTAGGATACATTAAAAATTTTCCACTCTTTAGGGAATGATGCCTTAACATCCCCTGAAAAATCATATTTGAGAAATTGAACCGTTGGCCCGTTGAAAAACACACTAAGGCAGTGGCAATGTTGGAAGAAAATTCTGACCAACCGGTTCTTTTGGGGCTTATACACTGCTGAATTATATGTACAAGATATTCCCACTTAGGTGAAAAATGTGCTTTCAAGAAAGTGAAAGAATCAGCAGGACCCCTATATCCAATATTATAAAGACCAGTATGTAAAGCATCAAGGGTTAGGTCTGTCATACCTGTGGCATCTTGAAGATTCAAATGGTGCCGAATGGATTCCTCAGTGATGGTGATAGGAGTGCCATCAATTTTGGATAGTATAGAGGGAATTCCATTGATGGTTTGAACAGTGGCACGGTTCCAGAACTGTTCGATATGTGATATGTATATGGTGGGATTTATATTGAGTGCATGATGGATATGGGAGTGACGAAGAAAGTCCATCATGTCATGGAACGATTGAAGGTCAGAGTGATTTAGAGAGTATGGAAGGCAGTTGTGTTCTTTAACAAACTCCATTGAAGATCAAACGAAGGGTTTAGGGTTTGCAAAGAAGAGTGTGTGAATCGTTCAGAGGGAAAAGAAAGGCCGTGGAAGGAAATTTTGTAACTGGTAGTTACAACTGAACGAAACTGGGACCTTTAAAGGTTTTGAAAAAGGTTGGGTCCCGCGCACACACATTTAAAAATTACCTAAATACCCTGCACACTTTGACAGATCAAGTGAATAACTAACAGTCCGAGAAAATGAACTAGCAGCTTGAGAAAATATTCAAGCTGTTAGTTGAAACTTATGCATCTTTTAATGAAACAGTGACTCCCCCTTAAATAAGCATACGAAGTGGATAATAATGAAAACAAATTAATCCATGTTTACCATACCAATATTTGAAACCAGGAAAGTGAACCTTCCTACATCAAAAGGTTTTGTAAATAGATCAGCTAACTGATCATCAGTATGTATTTTGGTAACCTGAATTAATTTCTTCTCATTACAATCCCTTAAGAAATGAAATCTGATGTCTATATGCTTGGTTTTTGGGAATTTCACTGGGTTTTGCACAATGCTGATTGCACTTGAATTGTCAATGTAAATAGGAGTGGATAAGAAATTCATACCATAGTCTCTCAGCTGATTTTGAATCCACATCACTTGGGAGCAGCAACTTGCAGCTGCCACATATTCTGCTTCAGTGGATGATGTCGTCACAGTCGTCTGCTTTTTGCATTGCCAAGAGACCAGTCTTGCTCCTAAGTATTGACATCCACCAGTTGTGGATTTTCTGTCAATGTTGCAACCACCATAGTCACTGTCAGAATAAGCAGTTAGTTCAAGGGGAGAGTCTTTAGGATACCATAGGCCTAAGTGTGGTTGGCCTTTAAGATATCTAAAGATTCTCTTAACAGCAACCAAGTGAGAATCCTTTGGAGAGCATTGAAACCTAGCACACACACAGACAGCAAACATAATATCAGGTCTAGAAGATGTTAGATACATACGAGATCCTATAAGAGATCTGTATGAATGTCCACATCTATGCCATCGTTGTCTGTATGGAGCTACTTGTAAGGATCCATTGGAGTGCTTGCAACTTTGGTGTCTTGATACCCAAACTTTTCCAGTATGTCTTTCACATACTTTGATTGACTTATGAAGAGTCCAGTGGGCTTCTGTTTGACTTGTAATCCCAGAAAGAAAGTGAGTTCTCCCATTGAACTCATTTGAAAGTTTTTGTGCATTAAAGCTTCAAACTCTTTACACTGACAGTCATTTGTTGAGCCAAAGATAATGTCATCAACATAGATTTGGACAAGCAGAATCTCAGCTTTGATAGACTTAGTGAAAAGTGTTTTGTCCAGAGTGCCTCTCTTGAACCCATTCTGTAGAAGGTAGGATGACAGAGTGTCATACCATGCTCTGGGGGCTTGATGGAGACCATAGAGAGCCTTGTCTAGCTTGTAGACCCTGTCTGGATACTTGTAGTCTTCAAAACCAGGAGGTTGACACACATAGACCTCTTCTTCAATTGTCCCATATAGAAAGGCAGACTTCACATCCATTAGATACACTTTAAAACCTTTGAAGCTTGCATAGGCCAAGAATAGTCTGATGGCTTCAATTCTTGCCACTGAGGAAAATACATCATCATAACCTATGCCATCTTCTTGAGTGTACCCTTGTGCTACTAGCCTTGCTTTATTCTTGATGACTGTCCCTCTCTCATCTTTCTTGTTTCTGAACACCCATCTTGTACCAATTGCTCTCTTTCCTTTAGGAAGATCAACCAGTGTCCATACATTCTGAATCTTGAACTGTAGAAGCTCTTCTTGCATTGCCTCAATCCAGGATGAATCTTTTAATACTTCTGATGCCTTTTTAGGTTCTAGTTGAGACATGAAACAGGCATTCTCAAAGGCAGCTAGACTGAATTCAGGAACTGCTTGTTCAGCAGCAGCAGTCTCATTTTGAACCATTTTCCTTGTTTGTACAGGAGTGCTTGAATCACCCAGTATTTGATTGAGAGGATGATACTTGTGAACTCTTAGTGTAGGCTCTCTCTCTATCTGAAAAGAGGATCCAAGATTTGTATCATCTCCATCAGGACCAGTGAATGATTCAGCTTCTGGAACAGCTTGACTTGAATCTGGGACTGTTTCCCTTTGTGTTGGAGCTGTTCTCTCAGGACTTGGGAGTGACACTTCAGTGTCTGGATTTGTATCATGTTGAGCATTCAGAACCCCTGGAGGATCACAAGACAGAAGTGGTATAGTGGTGTAATCATCCCAATTTGTTGAATCTGCAGCAGTTTGAAACTTTGTGCCAACAGCTTGAGAATTTGTATTGGCAGCATGAGAATTTGTGTTGGCAGCTTCAATCCTGTATGCATCAGCTTCTGCAGTATACTCAACAAAGCTCATAGAATTTGTTAGTGAATCTAAATCAAACAACCAATCAGGACCAGTGCCTTTGATATTTGCAGTATTTTCATTAAATTCAACATTGGCACTTTCTTCAATGGTTTTAGACACACTGTTATATACTCTATAGGCTTTGCTTTAACTTGAGTATCCTACAAAGAATCCTTCTTCAGCCTTACTTTCAAACTTCCCTAAGTGAGTCTTAGTGTGAAGAATAGTACATGGGCATCCAAAAGGCTTGAAGAAAGCTATTAGGGGACTTCTGTTATGGAATAGCTCATAGGGAGTTTTCCCTTGAGATTGAACAACTTGAACCCTATTCAGAACATATCAGGCTGTATTGACAGCTTCTGCCCAGAAAGTCATTGGCAGATTTGAATCAGCTAACATTGTTCTAGCAGCCTCAATTAATGTTCTGTTCTTTCTTTCAGCAACACCATTTTGCTGTGGTGTTCTTGGTGCACTGTACTGTCTAGCAATGCCTTTGGACTCACAGAAACTGTTTAGAATGTGATTTTTAAATTCAGTTCCATTGTCTGATCTTATCACCTTAACTTTTGAGTTGGATTGGTTTTCTATCTTAAGGATAAAAGACTTAACTAGCTCAGCAGTTTCATCTTTGGACCTAAGAAAGTAAACCCAAGTAAATCTGGTGAAATCATCAACAATAACTAAACAGTAAGCCCTTTTATTCAAACTCAAAACAGATGTTGGACCAAATAGATCCATATGAATCAGCTGAAGAGCAGATGAGATTGAATTTATTTATTTGACCTTATGAGAAGTTTTGTTTGCTTGCCTTTAAGACATGCTACACAATGATCATCACATATGAACTCCTTTTGTGGTAAGCCTCTTACCAGATTCTTTTTGACTAAAACATTCATGGACTTGAAGTTCATGTGACACATCCTTCTATCCCAAAGGGCAGACTCATTGGATGATGCTTTGGATATCAAACAGCTTAAAGTATTTGATTTAGATAAAAGATCTGTGTCCAGACAGTAAACATTGTCCTTTCTTGGTGTTCTTAGTAAAACAAGATTTTCAGGAATTTTGAAATTTTTTGAAAGGACAATGCACTCAGAATCTGTAAACAGAACAATGTTTTGTTTGTCACAGATTTGAGAGACACTTAATAAATTGTACTTTAGCTGTTCAACATACAAAACATCATGGAATTTCATGTTGCCTGCATCAACAGTACCTTTACCTGTAACCTTACCTCCTTTTGAGTTGCCTCCAAATGCAACAAAACCTCCATCAAAGCTTTTGAAATTTGACAAGCACTCAGAATTGCCTGTCATGTGCCTAGAGCATCCACTGTCCAAATGCCATCTTGTTTTATGAGGTGACCTGTGGTTGCCCTCAGATGGTAGTTCAGTGGAGGAGACATTTGATGTTTCTGCCATTAGAGCTTGATTTCGAAATTCTTCCTCTGTCTGATCACTCCAGTCAAACACATTGTCTTCTTGAGAGACAAGTGCTTGTGATGATGAAGCCTGATTAGCCTGTTGAGGCCTTGATGATTGTTGACTTTGAGATCTGCATTCTCTAGCAAAGTGACCAAGTTTATGACATTTGTAACACTCAACTTTTGACTTATCAAAGGCTGGTTTGCCTTCTGTTCTGGCTTGAAAGTTGGTCCTTCCAGTTCTTTTAAGAAACCTTTTGGCCCTCATGGTCAGCATTGCATGTTGCCACTTTAAATCCATCTCTTCAAGATCATCTGGATGAATTTGTTCTAAATCTTCAGCATTTAGAGCAAACAGTCCATCATTAACAATAAAAGCCTCATAGTGGACTTCAGTAGAGTTGCCATCACCACCTGAAAAGGAGTCACTGCCATTAGATTTTTCAGAAGACAGAAGAGCAGTATTGTGATTATAAGAAAATTATTTCTTTTTAGTATCAATCTCATTCTCAAACACTCTCAGACTGTTGTAAAGATCATCCAGTTCTATCTCATCAAGAGTGTCTTTTGTTCTCCATTGTGCAGCATAAACTGTCCATTCTTCGCCAAGAGATCTGAGAAACTTTCTGTTTACTTCATCTTGATCCAGACTGACTTTTGCACTTTCCAGTTCACTTATCAGTTTGTTGAACCTGTCAAAAATTTGAGTAAGGTTTTCATTCTTGCCACCAGAAAAGTTCTCATACTGTTGTTTCAAAAGATCCTTTTGATTTCTCTTGGTACTGGCATTACCAGCAAATCTTTTCTCTAAAGCATTCCAAAGAGAATGAGCAGTATAAAACTTTTTGAACTGATGTTGATAAGGATTAGGAATGGCTATTTGTAAAAGTGTAAGAGCTTTCACTTCATTCATTCTAGCCTTTCTTTCAAGTTCAGTTTTTGGAGGAGTTTTGACTGGTTTAACCTCATCATCAAGTTCTGGATCAACTACAGGAGGAAATTCAACAGCTTCCCATATGGCATAATCAATGAATTGAATATGCTGTTGAATCCTGAGTTTCCACATCTCAAACTCAGTGGGCTTGAGCATAGGCACTTTGAGTCCTTGCCCAGATCCACTACTGCTATTTTCAAATTCCATTGCAAAAGATTAAAAATTTAAAAGAAAGTTTTCGACTTTGAAAAACATAGAACGACCTGTGGCTCTGATACCACTTGTCAGGATCTATAACTAATTAACCAAGACTAACTGATTTGAATTTATCAGAGTATAAATCAATAATCTTGCTTTGAATCAAAGTTTAATTAAGAAGTTTGCGGAATAACACTTAATTATTTTAACAAAAGCTTTTAGAATAAATAGCAAATAAACAAAAGTAATAATCAAAACTTGCTTGTATTGCTGACATCAATGATTACAATCACCTCTAATCTGTTTGATTAGACGAAGAACACAGACTGTTCTTAGGGTTTTACAACCTTAGAGGCTTATGAAAACTTAATCAACAAAGCAAATACAGACTCGAATATGCAGAAAACTCCTATATAATAGAAAGACCTATTCTATGTATTTATATTGCTTCTTGATGTGTTTCCTTGAAGAACTATGACTTCTCTTATAGTAGATATGCTGGAATCTTCGTGTAGATATCTTTTCCTGAAAATCAGCACTTTTTGTTTATGAAACTGTTGAGCAGCTTGAATCCCTTGGCAGCTTGAACAGAGCAGCTCGAGTTGATTTACTCTGGCAGCTTGAACTTTTACACTAGCAGCTCGAGTTTCTTCAACTAGCAGCATGAACTTTGGATTTACATAAAAACTCTACTAACAGTTTGAGAAGTCTAACTAACAGCTTGAACCTACTTAAACTATTTCCCAACAGTCCCACATCATGCAATACGATATCAACCATAACTAAGATAGAGTAATTATAATGCGGAAAATTAAATTACATGTACATACAGATTAGGATTAAAGTTTTACAGATTACATATTTCAAATTAAAGTTATAAAAGGGTATCCTCTAATCTAATAATTACATCATAGAATAATATCAAATCTACCCAAAACCACAACATTTGCTGTCTTCCAATCAGTACTGAAAAGTTTTGTTGTGTAGTGGTCTATAGAAACTTCTGTCTTGATCTTTAATAGACCTAAGAGCTAGGTCCGGCAGGTGACTTTCCTTTATCTTTTCTTGTAAAATGTTAATGTAGCAACCGTAAGCAATGCTTAGTGAGTAAATAGATTTTCAAATTAACATGCAATGTCAAGCGGATCATCAGTCTAGCGTGATATGTCTTGGCTGCCGCTACAGCCCTCATGATTGAGACATAGAAATCATAGAATCGGATGATGTTCAGGCCACACTCACGCTTAAATCGTGGGGATCAGCCACATACTGGGCTAGCTACCAGTAAGTAAATATGGCGGAACATCGGAGGTCATTACCAAGTTCATTAGAACTGGTGAAATAGCCAAGTCTAGAACAATAGACCAATAGGGCTAATCGAGCTGAATCAATATCTCAAGTTAAATGCAAATGATGAAGCATATGTATTCAATGTCATGATAGTAGTAATCTTAAAGCAATATCTAAAATGAACAGTAAAAGCAATATCATATGAAATGATAAGTCAAATAGCTATCATGATCCTCTAGGCAACACCCAACCATGGTGTGCACAGGTCACAATCCAGCTGATAGTATGAATGTCAATCAAACTAGCATCAACAATATGTCTCAACCGGAAATTCAAGCATGTTAAATCTCAATATCTATAACTCACAGATCTGGGTCTTTATCAAACAGATGTAAAATCTGCCACCTGAGTTATCTCAGGATTTTATCTCTGTCAATTCTGTTCTCTGTCAAATCAAGTCTTTGACCCGCTTTTAAGTCTTTAAATCTTTTTATCTATGTTCAGAATTTCACTGAACCTGTCCAGAATTATAATATCAATATCATGTCAATTTCATCATCTTTTAGTCTTTAAAATCTTTTAATTCTATCTGATTCTGATAACTGATAACCTTATCAATTTTTCATTTATTTATATTCTCTGTTTCATTAAATTCTCAAAAGCTTTCTATATATATATATATATATATATATATATAACCTTAAGTATATGCATATAATCATTTATTTAATCAAAATATAAAAATCATTATTAGGATTCGGACCATCCGGATTCGGATCATCCGGATCCGGACCAATCTGAACCGAAATGGCCAACCGGACTTCGGACCAATGTACCTAATCCGAAATAGGATCCGAATTTGGACCAAATCATGATCTGAATTGAGTTATATCCGAAATGGCCAACTGAATTCGGACCCATGACTTGCAAAAATTCCCAGAAAATGTTCTTGGTGTTCTTCACATATTCATACGGATTTTTGACAAAAATTTACTAAACTCATATATATTAACATGCAACTTAATATATTGGTGTAATATCATTGTTAGATTGATTTCATACAAATTTCCCTATTAATAACATCATTATTTGATCAAGATCATCCAAAATGTACTATTTTTGTCAAGAACACTATTTTATCAAAATTTCCGATTTCCTTAATGTTGTGGATGATCTAATCCACAAATTTTGTTTCTATTACTTCTATTGACTTAAATTTATCATAATCTACTAAAATTTTATACATGCAACCTAAATTCTTCTGATTTTAATTTCTTGGTTTCGGTTTTACACAAAACCGAACCAAATTCATATTTTCTTGAAATTTAAATCACATATTACCTCAAAATCTTTGTTGTTCCTTGTTGATTAATTGTTGTTGTAACTCCTCCTTAGCATAATTTCTGAATTTATTGTAAACTTTGTGGATTCTTGTTGAATTCTTTGGAAGTGTCCGAGAGTTTAGAGAGAGAGTAGAGAGAGTAGTTTTTCTTTAAATAAGTGTTAATGATCATTATTTAGATTTATATACTTCATTTATCTGTTTGTGTATTTAACCCACTTGCACTTTTGTACTTTATTTTCTCTTTTAATTTATTCATCTCTACTAAATTTTAACATAAATATAATTTAATTAAATAATCTTGAACTTAATTAAATTACATAATTAATAATGTAAATAAATTTACATTATTTGAATCAAAAACGAAATAAAAGATTCAGATAAAAGCTGGGTTGTTACAAGTAAGGATCTGCTGAGTGATCGTAGGTCTGAAAAAGGGCCAAAAGTCACCTTTGGTGACAATGTTCAGGATCCGCAGAGGGATATGGAACCCTTCACGCTGGTGCTGCAATATTCAAAAGAGTAGCCTATGTGTCTGGGCTGAAAGACAATCTTGTAAGCATAAGTCAACTGTGTGATGCTGGCTACAAGGTTAATTTTCATGAGCACCTGGGTTACATATTGGATTCCACAACTGAAGAAAGTTGTATTTGTGGACATGAAATCTGCTGATCCCACAACTGAAACCTGCTTTTTCTCCAAAAGCATTGCAGACCTGCACTAGTTATGGCACAAAAGGTTATCACACCTGAACTTCAAGAACATCAACAAACTCAGTAAGAAAGATTTGGTAACATGTTTGCCTTCTATAACCATTGTTAAGGATAAACTCTGCACAGCTTGTGAGAAAGGCAAGCAGAGAAAAACATCGTATAAATCTAAGCATAATTTCTCTATTGATACTCCTCTCTTCTTAATCCACATGGACTTGTTTGGACCAGTCAGTGTCCCAAGTCTAGGAGGTAGAAGATACACTCTAGTAATGGTTGATGAGTTCTCCAAGTTTACATGGGTGATCTTTCTGAAGAGCAATGGAGAGGCTGCTAGAGATATTATTGGGTTTATCAAAAAGATGGAGATGCTGAACTCTACTCAAGTTAAGCAGCTTAGAAGTGATCATGGTACTGAATTCAGAAACAGAACCCTTGAGGACTTCTGTGAAGAAAGAGGGATCTCACAAAACTTTTCAGCTATAAGAACTCCACAACAAAATGGAGTTGCTGAAAGGAGAAACAAAACTCTCATTGAAGCTGCCAGAACCATGCTGTGTGCATCAGGTTTACCTTCATCATTTTTGGCTGAAGCTGTCAACACTGCCTTGCTTCACTCAAAACAGATCCTTAGTGGTTAAAAGGTTCAACAAAACTCCCTATGAGTTAATCAAAGGGAGAAGGCCAAATATTAGTTATTTCCATGTGTTTGAATGTCCCTGCTTCATTCTGAATCAGAGGGACCAGATGGCAAAATTTGAACCCAAAGCTGATAAAGGTGCGTTTGTTGGATATTCTGATATCTCAAAAGCCTTCAGAGTATACAACTACAAATTAAAAGTGATAGATTGTTAGTGCATCCTGTGTGACGATAGCAGTCTAAGTGTAGATAGTCTTTTGTAATAGTTCAGGCTTTGTAAGTACAAGTTAATACATATGTTTGATATTGGTTATATATGTTTGATCTTGATTATGATTGATGTTTACTTAAGTTCAAACATAAGTTCAAACATAAGTTCAAAGGTAAGTTCAAACATAAGTTTAAGAACACGTTCTAAAACAAGTTTAAAGACAAGTTCAAGAATAAGTTCAAAGGCTAGGTTCGAACTTGTAGTTGACAAGTTCGTGGGCTTGAACCTTCACGAACTTGGTTGAGCTAAGTTCGAACTTAAGCTCTATATGTAAGGTTTAATCGGTTTTGTTTAAGGACTTTTGCAGAGATTAAGGCCCAGAGCTCGTATTGTGCACCTACGAACTTGTGAGCATTGTAGAGAGTCGTTTGGAGAGATTCACGTATCGGGACATTCGTTGTTGAGTCTATCATTGTGTTAGTCTCCGTGTTACCGTGTGTGTGATCGATCTGTTAAACCCCTAACGAGGATTCCGCACTCGTTGGATGGTGTCGCGTCAAGATCAGAACCGTAGGTAGGTGACCTTACAAGTGGTATCAGAGAAATAAAGAGTGTTCATCATGTTCTTCGCATTCATCTAAACATTCTTGGTTTCTTGACATTATTTCCTGAAAAATCACATTTTTCATAGTTTTCTGAGTTCTACAGGCAAGATAACGTAGAAAAGTTCATATTAGTTCACTTTTTCAGTCGAAATCATTGTTTTTAATCATAAAAGCATTGGTTTAATCTGAAAACTTGAAAGAATCAAATTTTTGGTCGTTTCTCGAACTTGCGGCGCTCGAACTTAAGGGGGTATAAGGTTTCATTCGAACCTGTCAGAATATGCTCCTCACGAACTTAAATTAGGGCTTCATTCGAATTTAGCTGAGGTTCGAACTTGTCAGAATTGAATTTGTCAGATTCGAAGTTGTCAGAGTCGAACTTGCCGGATTCGAACTTGTCAAAAATTAGGGTTTCCACGAACTTGTCAAAAGTTTGAATTTGTCAGAAATTTCTAGGGTTTCATGAACTTGCAGTCATTCAAACTTGTTGAGTCCGAACTTAAACAAATTCGAATTTAATGTTCAAACGAATTTAAACATAAATTAATTCGAACTTATATAAGTTCGAAAGGGTTTATTTTAAATTAATTTTTAAATTAAATTATTTAAGTTCGAAAACAAAAAGTTTAGAAAGGATGTCAAGTTTGCAAAAATTCATAGAAATGGACCACGAGGTCGGCAAACCAAATTCTCCGCCAAAGTTGATGAAATTGTAGGACTACTATTGGTGGAAGGATAAGTTTGCTGATTTTGCTCGATTCAACGACATGCGTATGTGGATTTGTATCGATGAGGGTTATATTCCTCCTACGCAAGAGTTAGAGGGCTGACAAAGATTCTTAACGTATCAGAATATGAAGGATGATGATAAGAAACTTTATGAGGCCGAGAACCGAGCTTTCTCAATTATCCGTATGGCGTTACCTCAAGCAATTTTACACACCTTAAGAAATCATCGGACTTTTAAAGAGCTATGGGATGCTCTCGAGAAGAGGTGTGAGGGAAATCCAAGGGTTCGCAAGGGTAGGACCGAGATGCTGAAACATCAGTTTGCAAATTTTCAAGGCTTTGAAGAATGAGACGCTAGATGAGACAATTTTGCTAGATTTTATCATCTGTTAACTGAGCTTGACAATCACACTGTTGACTATCAAGAGACTGAGAAGATCGAATAGTTTGTAGATGATTTACCAGCAAAATGGGAGATGTACACAGCTTTAATAAAGCATGATGAAGAGAAGTTAAAGACTCTCACTCTTGAAGGTGGAACGCTGAGGAATTATAACTTCAAATTACAGAAGATAGAACGGGAGTTTAAGCAGGTTCAAGATCCAGAAATGTATTTTGGATAGTCAAAACCGTCAATTACTGGTGATTTGAAGTCGGGGGCCACAACAATCTTCTCGGGAGAAGAATCCATTCCAGTGGAGACAAAGGAATCAAGTAGCAGGGCATTCTTAGGGTTTTCAAAACCAGAAGAAAAACTAACTCATTCAGCATCTACATCTAAACGATACACAAAGATGCCAATGAGCGCAAAATCAGCTGAAGATCATCTGAATCTTTTAGCTTTAATTGTCGCAGCGTACGTCAATTGCGTTCAAAGGAAGATAAACGATCCTGCGTTATGGAAAGAAGACTACGATCAGGTGGTACCTGATGACTTGGAGGAAATGGACCTACAATGGCAACTGGCATGGTGACTCAGAGGGTCAAGCGGTTCATGAAGAGAACTGGGAGAAATCTGAACGTAGGCAACAACAAGGTTGGGTTCGAAAAATCAAAAGTTAAGTCTTACAATTGCCAAGGATTAGGACACTATGCAAGAGAATGTCAAAGAACCAAAGTAGAGAACTATCAGAATCAGACTCAAGGAAGATATCAGTCTGGTGGTTCGGGAAATCAAGCAGCCATCGCTGGACTGTTGACAAATGTGTCATCTAACCGACAGCTTGATGGAACTTGTGATTGGAGTACTCATCTGGAGTCGAATGCTAGAGCCTTTATGTCTGAAGTAACTGAGACTGGGGATGACAGAGCTGAAGAAGTTGTAGAGGACACCAAGCAGAACGATACAAGTCCTTTGATGGTGGAAAAGTCAGAGAATCAATCCATTCTGGAGTTTGCTGCTAAAATGGCTAACGTGGTATCGGATCACAAAAAGGTAACTCTAAACTTTTCTATGTTCCATGATTTATGTGTTTAAGTGTTACTTTAAATGATAGATTGAATATAGTACTAGAAACACATAACTCATTAACAGCTCAAGTACAATCGCTAAAATCAGATAATGCTAGTCTCTTAGATATTAATAAAGATCTAAGGAATAAGCTGAAAGCAGATGCTCAGGATGTCATAGTTCTAAAAGACAATTTAAGTGAACAATGTGTCAGGATAGAACTTATGTATGAGCATGTTGAAGCTTTAACCAAAGAACTTACCATTAAGGAAGTAGAAGTAGCAGAATCACGAGTTAAGGTTGCTGAGGTAAATAGTAAGCTTGAAAAGTTTAGGAACTCGTCTCTAAACCTAGGGAAGATCTTAGAAGCTCAACGGCGGTCTAAGAAACCAGTAGGATTAGGTTATCAAGAGAGTCCCCCACCTTTCAACAATAGTTATGTGCCTCAACCTCAGGATAAACCGATGAGCCAGTCGAATCAGAGGTATCAACTGAAACTGAATCTGATAAGGATAAGTCAACTAAAGTGTCTAATACTACCTCTAAGATTAAAACAGTCAAGTTTTGCAGTCTACCAGTGACACTACACTAGGAGAAGCTAAACCTGAAATTAATAATCAGCAAGAGGAAGTAATCACCATAGTTGAAATAAAAGAAAAGGACACTAGTGAGACTCCGAAATCAAATGACACTTATAAGAAGTCGATTGATAAGATGTCACGCTTTAGATGTAATGAGAAGGGACAAGTTGCGTCTAGCTGTCCTTATAAGAAAGTGGAGTCCACACCCTCTAAACCAGAGTCTAGACCTACTGTAGGAAAGCCTGATCAACAAAGACCAGTTCCTAGCATTGCTAGCACAAGTAACTCTCAACATACATAGAAGAATGTAAAAGCAACACCTAGGATACCTGTTAAACAAATACTGGTGTCGGTCAGACAACAAGAAGTGATTAGGACTAATTCTCCAATTAGAGTCCCTAGTCAGTCTAGGTCAGGACCACAACAAGGCTATAGGACTACAGCACCTAGAAGGACTTACACTCCAGTTTGGTCTCATACTCCTCAAAGATAACAGACACAAGATAGAGCCCAAGGATATCAATCTGAAATGCCTTATAATAGAAACTATTCAAGGGCTGAAAAGCAAATGCCAACCCAAAGGCCAAGAGTGAATCTTAATCACTCAGCACCACAACAGCTTCTCAATCAAAAAACCAAGTCACCTAAAAGTAGAGATGGGTATTTGAAGGAGTTCACGTATGTGGATGAGAATGGTGTTACCAAGTCAGTCATGGCTTTGGCTTCCCCATGATAACTAACTTGTTTTCTTTCATGTGCATGAGCTAGCTACAGGGCTTAACAACAAGTGGTTCGTCGACAGTGGTTGCTCTCGTCACATGACTGGGGAAAGGAGTCTACTCACAGACTTCAAGGGAGGGAACAAGGGTTTTGTATCATTCGCTGGGAACAAGGGAGGTCATGTCACTGGAACAGGAGTGGTCACTAATGGGACAATCACACTTGATCAAGTTTACCATGTTGTTAAACTTGATCACAATCTCATTAGTGTATCTCAGATCTGTGATAAGATGAATTCAGTGATTTTTTATGAAACTGAAACATTAGTGCTGAAGCCGGGATTTAAAATACATGAAGAGTGGATCATGATGAGAGCCCCAAGGAAGAATGATATGTACATGATGGACATGAACATATCAGATTCGTCAATGGGAACAATCTGTCTTCTATCCAAAGCATTAGAGTCTGAATCCATCATATGGCACAGACGCATGGCACACTTGCACCTAAGGAAAATGAACTATATCACTAAACATGGACTGATGCAAGGTGTTCCACTGAATAGTTTTTAGTCCGATGACAAGTGTGTCCCGTGCAAGAAAGGAAAACAACACAAGAAGTAACACAAGTCAAAGACTCAGAACTCGATAGCTTCCACCTTCGATTTGCTGCATATGGATCTCTTCGGTCCTATCAACAAAAGGAGTATAGGTGGTAGTTGGTATTGTTTAGTTATCACTGATGATTACTCACGTTTCTCTTGGGTTTTCTTTTTAGGTACAAAGAACGAAACAGTTGGAAAGTTGATTGGGTTCTTAGACCAAGTTGTCAGGATCTGAACTTAATTCCCTAAGATTAACTAATTTGAATTGATCAGAGTGTAAACCAATAATCTTGTATTAAATCAAAGTCTAATTAAGAAGTTTGCGGAATAACACTTAATTATTTTAATAAAAGCTTTCAGAATCCATAACAGATAAATATAAATGAATAAATAAAACTGCTTGTATTGCTGAACTCAATGATTACAATCACCTCTAATCTGTTTGATTAGACGAAGAACACAAATTATTCTTAGGGTTTTACAACCTTAGAGGCTTATGAAAACTTAAACAAAAGCAATTACAAACTTGAACGTGCAGAAACTTAATAGAATAGAAAAACCTATTCTATGTATTTATAATGCTTTCTGATTTGTTTCCTTGAAGGACTCTGACTTCTCTGATAGTAGATCTGCTGGAATCTTCGTGTAAATATCTTTTCCTGAATATCAGCACTTTCTGTTTATGAAACTGTTGAGCAGCTTGAATCTCTTAACAGCTTGAGCAGAGCAGCTTGAGTAGATTTACTCTGGCAGCTTGAACTTTTATACTAGTAGCTCGAACTTCTTCAACTAACAGCATGAACTTTGTACTTACACAGAAAATCTACTAACAGTTTGAGAAATCTAACTAACAGTTTGAACTACTTAGAATATTTCCCAACAATCTCCCCCTAACTTAAATTCTTTACATAAGACTTTAAATTCTATACAAATAAGGAAATAAAACCAAGTAAACTGTTATTTACAAACCAAGGCTTTCAAAAACTTACAATTGTGCAAGTTTCTGATTAACTGCCTTCAAAAATTCTTTCTTCAGATCTTCTCTATCACAATATATTCTCACTGATCTCATCTGAAGTAGCATAGCCTTTGGAAGATCATAAAATTCAAAATTGAAGAACATACCGGATCCATTTGCAAACCTGATTCTGTAAGTCTTTGATTTGACAAACAGATCAACTTGTACAATCTTCATCTCCTTGGCATCTTCTATATCCTTCCTTATTAACTCAGGATCAAAAATGCTCTGCAAATCTTTAATGGCTTGCTTTACTTGTGGGAGAGAAAATCTAACTTGAGTTGCACACCCAACATGATACATTCTTGTGAGCTCATCTCTGTTCATCCCTTGGACTATATGCATCATACTTTTATATTCTTCCTCAGGACCAGTTTCTCTTCTTACTACAAAATGATATCTTAAGTCAATGTTATCCATTGACTTAGCATACCAGTAAGTAATAAGGGGTTTTGAGAAATCATGCTGGTCGAGGGACTTTTCAATCTCCATCACTTTTTGCAGCTGATGCTCAAACAGCACCCTTTTAACCTGATCAAGCTTTGCCTGTGAAATTGTATCTGATTGATGAATAGGAGCAGCAGCTTGAACAGAAGGAGCTAGATCACTGGCAGCAGCTTGAACATTACTTATACCAGCTTGAGCTGGATCTTGTGATCTTTGGACTTCTTGGGAGACTTTGGCTACCTTAGGTTTTTCCATTTCTTTGTCATGGATGTCTTGCAGCCTTTCTGTGGTCATGGACTGAGCCATCTTCTTTGGGATGCCAGCTGAAAAGGCAAAATTAATCAAAAATCTTCTATGCTCAGCCTTTGAATGCCCTGTTGGCATTTTCCTCTTCCTTTCACCTTGCTTGACCACAAACCCTCTTAGGTAATCACCTAAGGTTTCATCATCTTGCATTGGGGCATGGGTTTGCTGGTCTAAAGCCTGATCTTGTTTTTCTGCTATCTTTCTGGCAATTTCAGAATCAAAGGCAATCTGGGCTTCTCTAGTAGAAAATTTGTGCTTTGGAGACTCAATGAGAATACCCTTGCCCTTTTCTTTGGTAGCAGAAGATGTAGCTTGGACTGAACTGATGGGAGCCTGAATTCCTTCTCTTATAACAACTCCAGTTGCTCTTGTGGAAGCAGCTTGAGTTTCTAAGCTAACAGCTTGAGAAGCTGTTGGGACTGCTAGCCTAGAGTCTTGGATTGTTGGAGCTGCTTGGACTGATTGAGGGATATCCTGATTCTCCCCCTTTTTGGAAGCATTGGTTTGGTCAGGAGGACCTACAACCTTTGCCAATTGGGTTCGAATCATTTGCTCTAATTTAATGATCTTATTCCCATAGAGGGTAAACCCTTTATGGAGATAATCCATTCTTTGGTTTTGAGCTGCTTCTGCCTGTCTGAGTGCAATTATTTGTGCCCCCTGTGCAGCAATGATGGACTGATGATATTCCAACATTGCTACAACAGGTTGCAGCTTAGGATCCGTCAATAACATGAGTTGCAGACTAGCCTCAAGATCAGCGAACGAATGTGGTGCTTGTGATCTATCACTGGCATGAATACCAGAAGTAAAAACCTCTGGGCCCCTCTGTTCTTGGTACTGGGGACTTCCAGATGGTGCTTGCACACCTTCTGTTGCCATGGGTGTGGTCTTATTGATGTTGGCACTCTCCTGTGCCTCTTGTGCAGAAGCAACAGTAGTGTCAGCCAGAGAACCCATATGGACAGTCTCTGTTGAGATGTCCACCTCCTGATTGAGGTTGGGAGTGTCCTCAACGGGTGCCCTTTGGATATTCTGTGTAGAAGTGTCCTCCTGCACAGGGTTATTTGGCTCTTGTACGAGGGCTGAGGAGGAAGGAGCTCCTGGACCTCTTTTCCTTTTGTACAGTATGATTAGGGATGTGGGCTTAACAATAGGAACCGAAGGCATTTGAGTATCATGAGGAGTGGGTTGGGGTCCTAGGGGTGAAGCAGTAATGTGTGGCTGAGCCTGCTCAGGACCCTCTCCTCTGTTTCTTGGAATGATGCCCAACATTGCAGAAGGCAATGGGACATCAACAGTCAAAACATTGGCACTTTGTTTTAGATGACGTTTTATTGAAGGTAAAGAGTGCCTATGGGAAACATGAATCCTTTTATGTACATTGAAATTACTGCAAGTTCTTGCAATAATTTCAGCCAAAAATCTAGGATACATCAAAAATTTCCCATGTTTTAGGGCATGATGCCTTAGCATTCCCTGAAAAATCATATTAGAAAAATTGAACTGTTGGCCGGTTGATAAACACACTAAGGCAGTGGCTATGTTTGATGAAAATTCCGACCAACCAGTTCTTTTTGGACTTATACATTGCTGAATAATATGTACAAGATATTTCCACATAGGGGCAAAATTTATTTTAAAGAAAGTAAAAGATTTAGCAGGACACCTATATCCAATGGCATGAAGACCATTATGTAAAGCAGCAAGAGATAGGTCTGATATACCTGAGGCATCTTGAAGATGCAGGTGTTGGCGAATGATCTCCTCAGTGATAGAGACAGTGTTGCCATCAATTTTGGATATCAGGGTTGTGACTCCATTAATGGTTTTGACTGAGGCAGATTTCCAGAACTGTTCTATATGAGATATGTAGATAGTGGGATTGATGGTAAGGGCATGATGGATATGGGAACTTCGAAGGAAGTCCATCATGTCATGGAACGGTTCAAGATCAGTGTGTTTGAGAGAGTAGGGTAAATAGTTGTGTTCTTTGACGAACTCCATTGATGAACGAAGAATTTAGGGTTTCAGTGATGTGCGTGGGAATTGTTCAGAGAATCAAAGAAGGGTTGTGGAAGATATTTTGCAACTGGGAGTTACAATTGAACGAAACTAGAACCTTTAAAGGTTTTGAAAAATATCTAAACCCGTGCACACACTTATGGAAATGACCATATTACCCTGCACACTTTGACAGATCAAGTGAAACAACTAACAGTCCGAGAAAATGAACTAGCAGCTTGAGAAAATACTCAAGCTGTTAGTTGAAAATTAGGCGACTGCTAATGAAACAGTGACTCCCCCTTAATCAAGCATATGTATAAAGAAAAACAAATTAATCCATATTAACCATACCAATATTTGATACTAGGAAGGTGAATCTTCCAACATCAAATGGTTTTGTAAATAGATCAGCTAACTGATCATCAGTATGAATTTTGGTAACTTGGATTAATTTCTTCTCATTGCAGTCCGATATAAAATGAAATCTAATTTCTATATGCTTGGTTTTGTGAAATTTCACTGGATTTTGTACAATGCTAATTGCACTTGAGTTGTCAATATAAATGGGAGTGGATAGGAAATTCATACCATAGTCTCTCAGTTGATTTTGAATCCACATCACTTGGGAGCAGCAACTTGCAGCTGCTACATATTTTGCTTCAGTAGATGAAGTGGAGACAGTTGTTTGCTTTTTGCACTGCCAAGAGACCAATCTTGTTCCCAAGTATTGACATCCACCAGTTGTGGATTTTCTGTCAATGTTGCATCCTCCATAATCACTGTCCGAATAGGCTGTTAATTCAAGAGGAGAGTCTTTAGGATACCAGAGGCCTAAATGTGGTTGGCCTTTGAGATATCTAAAGATTCTCTTAACAGCAACCAAATGGGAGTCCTTTGGAGAACATTGAAACCTAGCACACACGCAAACAGCAAACATAATATCAGGTCTAGAAGATGTTAGATACATAAGAGATCCTATAAGGGATCTGTATAGATGAATGTCCACATCTATTCCATCTTTGTCTGTATGGAGCTGCTTGTGAGGATCCATAGGAGTACTTGCAACTTTGGTATCTTGATACCCAAACTTTTCCAGTATGTCTTTAACATACTTTGATTGACTTATGAAGAGACATGTGGTCTTCAGCTTGACCTGCAACCCTAGAAAGAAGGTGAGTTCTCCCATTGAACTCGTTTGAAACTTTTTGTGCATTAAAACCTCAAACTCTTTACATAGTGTTGGTACATCCCGTGTGACGATAGCAGTCTAAGTTGTCTTACATTGTGATTTTGCATATGTTTGGTATATATATATTATATATGATTGATGTTTATCAGTGTTTGTATGTTTGGACTTGATGTAACGTATTACAAGAAGTTCAAACATAAAACTCAAAGATAAAATCAATCATAAGGTAATATTATAAGTTTCATCACTTAAGTGTTTAAGTGTATTGACTGGATTCGAATAGGTTAAGGAAGGCATTCGAATCTGTGATAGATTCGAATGTATCCTTAGATTCGAATGGGCTAGATTCGAATCTGTCAGATGGACAGATTCGAATGGGCCTTAGGCCAGATTCGAGGTTGGCCCACAACAGACTCGAATCAGGGTCTATAATTAGGGATAGACTCGAATGATTAGAAAACCTTTGGCAGAATTCGTGAGGAATTAAGCGATAGGCGATCTCGAGTTTATCAGCTAGGTGAGTCCCGTTTCGGAGAGAATTAGTACGTAGGATCGTTCGTGTGTCGTTCGTTCAGCGTCTAATAGTCTCCGTGTTTCCGTTGGTTGAGAGTTGTCCGTCTAACCGTCAACGAGGATTCCGCACTCGTTAACGGATCTGCGTCTAGATAGATCTGTCAGTGGTAGACCTTACAAGTGGTATCAGAGCCTACGGAGTGTTCGTGGTGTTCTTCGTGTTCATCAGAAACATTCTAGGTTTCTTGACGCTAGTTGGACGGTTTTTCTCTCAAAAACGTGTTTTTGAGCTTAGCAAATTCATATTCGGGAAACACTTTGTCGTTTTTCACGTTTTTGGTCGAAATCATTATTTTCCGTTTGAAAAATAGTGATTTAATCCGTAAAACGTCAAAAAATCAAAGTGTTAGCCGTTTTTCGAGTTTGCGGCGCTCGAATCTATAGGGGTAATTAGGGTTTTACTTTATTTTCGAGTCTAACCAAAATACGCTCCTTTCGAGTCAATTTCAGTCAGTTTCGAGTCTGTGGTGTTTCGAATCTGTTACTACATTCGAATTGGATCTCGAGTCTATATTGTTTCGAGTTTGTTTCGAGTTTGGTACTGTTTCGATTCTGTGCTTCGATTCTGCTGAATTTCGATTCTATTGTGCCTTCGATTCTAAGGGTCTTCGAATCTAAGGAGTCCTTCGAATCTGACAAATCTTCGAATCTAAGGAATTGTTCGAATCTGACATAATTTCGAATCTAATTGAATTAAAATACTTAATCGAATTTAATCCCAAATAAATTGGAATCTAATTACATTCGAATCTATCTAGATTCGAAAGAGTTAATTCACATTAGTTTTGAATTAAATTAATTAAGTCTAAATTCAATTTGTTTCAGAAAAGATGTCGAACCTTCAAAAATTCCTTGAAATGGATCACGAAGTTGGGAAGGCCAATGCACCACCTAAGCTGATGAAAGTTGAGGATTACTACTGGTGGAAGGATAGATTCACGGATTTTGTACGATTCAACGATATGCGCATGTGGGTGTGCATAGATGAAGGGTACATTCCACCAGTATCTGAGGTAGAAGGCCGTCAAAAGGTTCTGTCATACCAAATGATGAAAGAGGATGACAAGAAACTATTTGAAGCCGAAAACAAAGCTTTCTCCATTATCCGAATGGCGTTACCTCAAGATATTTTGCACACATTTCGGACTCAGAGGACGTCGAAAGAACTTTGGGAGTCTCTTCAGAAAAGGTGTGAGGGTAATCCACGGGTACGTAGAAAGCGTACAGAGCTGTTGACCCAACAGTTTGCAATTTTCAAGGCTCTTAAGGATGAACAGTTGGATGATATTATCACACGATTTTATCATCTGATAACAGAGCTTGAAAGTCATGGTATTGAGTATTCTGACACTGACAAGAACAATAAGCTTCTTGATGCCCTACCAGCCAAATGGGCTATGTACGTGGCCATGATTAAGCTTAATGAAGATAAATACTATGCTCAATCACTGGATGACATCGTGGGAACGTTGAGGGCATATCACTTCGAAATGATAAAGGCTGAGACTGATTACGAGCAAGTCCAAAATCCGGCTATGTATTTTGGAAAGACATCAAAATCATCAGTGACAGCTGATCAGAAGAGTGCTACAGCGTTTTTCACCGGAGAAACGTCATCGCCACCAGAGTCCGAAGACTCACTGAATCGCGCGTTCTTAGGGTTAGGAAGATCGGAAGAACCGAAACCTCAAGTCCAATAGGCATCGACCAGTCAGAGCTATTCGAAGATGCCAGTGAGCGCAAAGTCGGCGGAAGAACATCTGAATCTGCTTGCTTCGTTTGTGGCCGCATACGGAAATTGCGTTCAAGGGAAGATCAATGATCCGGCTCTTTGGGATGAAGATTACGATCAGGTCGACCCTGATGACTTAGAGGAAATGGATCTGAAATGGCAACTGGCCATGGTAACCCAACGGGTTAAGAGATTCATAAAGAGAACCGGAAGGAATCTACAGATGAATAACAAGGGGATAGGATTTGATAAGTCCAAGGTCAAATGCTACAACTGTCAGGGATTGGGACATTTCGCGAGGGAGTGTCAAAGACCGAAGGTACAATCATACCAAGGACAGAGTCAGCATCAAGGACAGTACCAAAGTCAGTCCCAACAGAGATATCTTCCGAGTTCTTCATCCGGTCAGGCCAATCTAGCGGGTCTAATATCCAATGTCACTTCTGACAGACAGCTAGATGGTTCTTATGACTGGAGTTCACATCCGGAGTCCAATGCTAGAGCTTTCATGGCTGAAGTTACGGAAAATGGTTGTGATGAGGATGAGCAGACCACAAGGGACAGCAGTCCGATGTGGGTAGAGAAAGCGAATGATCAGACCGTGCTGGAGTTTGCTGCTCAGATGGCCAACGTGGAATCTGATAACTCTAAGGTTAGTCTTTCTAATTCTCTATTTCGTGATTTATGTGCTTTATGTGTTAGTTCTAACGATAGGTTAAATCTAGTCTTAGACTCACATAAGACCATAGCTGCTCAAAATGAAAATTTAAAAATTGAAAATGCTAGCCTAAATGATATAAAACAAGATTTAAAAGAAAAGCTTAAGGCTGATGCTCAAGATGTAATCGTTCTAAAAGACAAACTGAGTGAGCAGTGTGTTAGGATAGAACTTATGTATGAGCACGTAGAGGCCTTGACCAAAAGTCTGAAAGACAAGGACATAGAGCTAGCCGAGACCAAGGTTAAGGTAGCAGAGGCAAATAGCAAGCTGGAAAAGTTTAGGAATTCGAGCCTAAACCTAGGAAAAGTCTTAGATGCCCAAAGACAGTCTAAGAAGCCTGTAGGTCTAGGTTTTCACGAAATTCCTCCACCTTTCAACGCGAACTATGTGCCTCAGCCTCAGGAGAGAACTGACAAGTCAGTAGTTTTAGAGGACCTACCTGAACCTACACCTGAGCCTAAAGTTGAAAATACACCTAAGGTGACTGACTCAACCGTCAAGGTCAAGCAAGTGAAATTTGTGTCTTCCTCCAGTGAAACACCTGCAGGAAAACAGAAAATTTCATGGGCTGACCAGGTCGAAGAGACAGACACTGTAGATGTACCAAAGGCAATAGATACTAGTGAGACACCTAGATCTAAGGGACCAACCAAAAAGTCCATGGATAAGATGTCTTGCTTTAGATGTCACGAGAAAGGGCATGTTGCTTCTCACTGTCCAAATAGGAAAGCTGATGTTACACCTAAGACAGTGAACCCAACACCTGTTAAGCCCTTACCAAGTGTGGCGAGCACGAGTAGTTCTCAGAGTACCGAGAAAACTGTGCAGGCCGCACCAAAACCTGTTGTGAAACAAACACCGGTTAAGGTTGGACCAAAAGAAGTGGTTAGGACAAATTCACCGAATCGTGTCTTTAATCAATCTAGGTCAGCACCTCAACAAGTCTATAGGAGCACCACACCTAGCAGGTCACACACTCCAGTTAGGTCATATACTCCTGTTAGACAATATGTTCCGGTAAAAGCTCAGGGATCACAGTCTGAAATGCATTATAATAAGACTTATTCTAGAGCACCACAACAAATGCCTACTCAAAGGCAAAGAGTGAATGTAAATCACTCGGCACCACAACTGAATTCAGTTCAAAGGCCCAAGTCACCTGAAAGGCGAGATGGGTATTTGAAAGAGTTCAAGTATGTGGACGAGAATGGTATTACCAAGTCAGTCATGGCTTGGGTTCCCCGTGATAACTAACCTATTTTTCTTTCATGTGCAGGAGATAACTACCGGTCCAAACAACAAGTGGTTCGTTGACAGTGGTTGCTCCAGGCATATGACGGGGGAAAGAAGTCTTCTCACAGACTTCAAGGGGGGCAATAGGGGATTTGTATCATTCGCGGGCAACAAAGGAGGAAATATCACTGGAACTGGAGAAGTCACTAATGGGACGATTACATTGGATCAAGTTTATCACGTTGATAAACTGGTTCATAATCTCATTAGTTTATCTCAAATCTGTGATAAGAAGAACTCGGTGTTATTTACTGACACTGAGGCGTTAGTGCTCAAGCCGGGATTCAAGATACCTGAAGATTGGATATTGATGCGGGCTCCAAGGAAGAATGACTTGTACATGCTCGACATGAACAAGCCAGATAATTCGATGGGTCCGATCTGCTTACTATCAAAAGCTTCGGAGACGGAATCGGTTTTGTGGCACAGACGCATGGCTCACTTGCACCTAAGGGAAATGAACTACATAACGAAGAATGGTTTGGTGCAAGGTGTGCCTCTGAAGAGCTTTCAGTTTGAAGACAAGTGTCTACCGTGCATGAAGGGTAAGCAACATAAAAAGACACACAAGTCCAAGAAGCTGAACTCCATAACCTCGACATTCGATTTGTTGCATATGGACCTTTTTGGCCCTATCAACAAAAGGAGTATAGGAGGTAGTTGGTTTTGCTTAGTTATCACTGACGATTACTCACGGTTTTCATGGGTTTTATTTTTAGGTACGAAGGACGAGACGGCTACAAAGCTCATCGGGTTCTTAGACCAAGTGGAGAATTCCTACGGAACAAGGGTTAAAAATATACGTAGTGATAATGGGACTGAATTTAAAAACTCTGTAATTGGTGTATATTGCCTATCAAAGGGCATCGTGCATCAATTCAGTGCACCATATGAACCACAACAGAATGGGGTGGCCGAACGTAAAAACAGAACATTGAGTGAGGCTGCAAGGACTATGCTTTCGGATTCAAAGCTTCCTACCATGTTTTTGGGGGGAGGCAGTGAATACCGCGTGCCATATTTTAAATAGAGTCCTTACAGTCAAATCATTGAACAAAACATGTTATGAAATTTTGAATAAAAGGCCACCTAACTTAACTGGATTCGAACCGTTTGGAGTACCATGTACACTTTTAAGAACAAAACATCAACCGAAGTTTGGTGAAAAGGCTGACGAAGGATACTTCCTAGGTTATGTGCCAAACTCACCAAACAAACGGGTTTTTAACAAAAAGAGTGGTACTGTGAAGATTGTGTATAATATTGAAGTCACAAGTTATACACATGAACCCCAAACTGGTCCGGAATGGATATTTGACTATGATAAGTTATTTGAGTCATTTAACATTCCTTTGGATGATACTGCAGGTACAATCGATAAAGACATGGCGACGTTGCACCTAAATGACGATGGCCGTATTTTTCCAAGGACCACGTTCGAATCTACGTCCGAGCCTACTGCGACTGTAGATGGGTCTCCAGAAGTTGCTAATCCAGAAGAACCTAACACTGAGAATCAGACTCAAGCATCAAGTTCTGCCTCTGAGGAAAACGTCCGTGAGGAAGAGAATGTGGAAGCTGAGCCTGTTCCCCCTTTAGGTGAAATAGGATCCAATTTAGGAGATAATCTAAGGGTAGACGAAATAGAGACCTCTAGGATTAACAAGAACCATCCTATAGATAGCATCATAGGAAATCCTAACGAGGGTGTGAGGACTCGGAGTAGTGTAAATAACAACACTGTGTTGTTGTCGATGATAAACGACTCCGAGGCATATCATACATGTCTATATTCGTGTTTCATATCGCAAGTAGAGCCTAAGAATGTGCAAATGGCACTTAAGGACAATTCCTGGGTTGAAGCGATGCAGGAAGAACTTTCACAATTTAGGAAATTAGAAGTGTGGGAGTTAGTTCCGTTACCTCGAGGGGAGATTGCAATAGGAACCAAATGGGTTTTTAAGTGCAAGAGAGACGATCGGGGTATAGTCACGCGCAACAAGGCGAGATTAGTTGTAAAGGGTTTCAACCAAGAGGAGGGAATCGATTACAACGAAGTGTTTGCACCAGTAGCAAGGTTAGAAGCAATTAGGTTGTTTTTAGCTTTTGCCTCCTTCAAAGGATTTAAAGTATATCAACTGGACGTTAAGAGTGCTTTCCTGTATGGGAAAGTGAAGGAGTTAGTATATGTAGAACAACCGCCCGGGTTTTCAGATCCTAAATATCCTGATAGAGTATATCGCTTAGATAAGGCTCTTTATGGATTACATCAGGCACCTAGGGCATGGTATGAGACTCTATCCAACCATCTTTTAGAAAATGGCTTTGAGAGGGGTAGGATAGATAGTACTCTATTTGTGAAGAGAAAGGGAGATCACTTTATCTTGGTACAAGTGTACGTCGATGATATCATTTTTGGATCATCAGACGAACAGATGTGCAAAGATTTCGAGAAGGTTATGAAGTCTAAGTTCGAGATGAGTGCTATGGGGGAGTTGAATTTCTTTTTGGGGTTACAAGTTGACCAGAAGAAGGAAGGCATGTTTATCCATCAGACCAAGTATGTCTATGACATATTGGAACGGTTTGGGATGGAAGGAACAAAGTTGAATGCCCATTTCAGCACGCCGATTCAAGTGAATCACAATCTCGGGCCGGGTACTGAAAGTGATACCGATGTGGATCCGACGTTATATCGGGCCATGATTGGATCACTTATGTATTTAACTGCTTCAAGACCTGACATTATGTTTGCTGTGTGTATTTGTGCTAGGTTTCAAGCGAATCCGAAGGAGATGCATATGAAAGCTGTGAAGCGGATTCTACGATACCTCAAGTCGAAACCGAAGCTGGGACTTTGGTATCACGCGGAGGGAGATCTAGAGTTGGAGGCGTTCACTGATTCTGACTACGGAGGATGCAGCTTGACGCGCAAATCTACAACTGGAGGCTGTCAGTTCCTAGGAGGGAGATTGGTGTCCTGGCAATGCAAGAAACAAACATCGGTAGCCGTGTCAACGTGCGAGGCCGAGTATGTAGCTGCTGGTAGTTGCTGTTCACAGGTTCTGTGGATACAACAACAATTGCGGGATTACGGTTTGGCTTATACTCAAACTCCAATTAGGATAGACAATCAATCAACAATTGCTATAACAAATAATCCAGTTAAACACTGTAAAACAAAGCACATAGACATAAGGCATCATTTTATTCGTGATTGTGCTGAAAAGAATTTAATCAAACTGGTAAAGGTGGCGACTGAAGATAATAATGCTGATTTATTTACCAAAGCGTTTGATAAGTCACGATTTGAGTATTTAATTCAACTTAATGGAATGCGCAACCCAGAGTAAATTGACCTTAGTAGTATTTTATTTCCTTTTATAGTTGTTATATTTCTTTCTTTTTACAGTAGTCTGCTAATTTAGGAAAGTTTCTAATTTAGGAAAGTTTCTATTTTTAGTAAGTTTCTATTTTTAGTAAGTTTCTATTTTTAGTAAGTTAGTAGGATAGCTTAGTTTAATGCGTTTTGCTATGAAAAACAAAAGAAAAAAGAGAGAAAATTACAAAAATACAAAAAAAAAGAGAATATCAGAAAAGGAGTTAAGTCTTAGATTCATAGGTTCAAAGTGACGAAAATTAGCACCGTCGTTACAGACTCTAAGTGTTTAGGCTTTCACACATAATGCAACTAAATCCTAAGTGTTATACTTTATTTAGTTCGATGTGTTGGTAGGCATAATACATATAGGGAATCTCAAGGCTAATAAAATATTCTAGAAAAAGTCAAGCGTGTCACTAACCTAGATGTACGACCAATCGGTCTTAATTTTTATGTACAAGACATACAAACATTGAGTCTAAATGAGGTATGCAAACTTTCTGGGGATGTATGACAACATCAAATACATCTAAAATGGAAAGAATAGAAATATCATATGTAACTGAGAGTCGAAAACATGCAACTCTGTTGTACGTAAGTACAGACCTGTTGTCTCTGTTTAGATTCGGGTTAGCAGACATGTCGCTTTGTTGTACGTCAGTACAGACCTGTCACCGCTATCTGCTAACTTTAAAGTTAAACCTTAAGTCGAACTAAGACACTTTGTTGTATGAGAATACAGACCTGTGTCCGATGTTTGTCTTTTAAAGAAAGTTTGCAAATACCAACAAGTTAGAATTTTGTCTGTGTGCCTCGATCATAAAAGTATGTCTATGTCTGAGTCACGTAAGATAATTTCCTGATAAATAAAAAGGCCAAGGGATATTCCGAAATGTAGAGTGTTTAACAGGGTAAAATACCAACAATCGGCTAAATGGGTATGACACGACAAACAATCAAAGGAATTCAAAAAATTCCTAAGTGTGAAAGTTTAAGTACTGAAAGTTAGTATCGGACATCGCTATCTGATTGAACCTTTCTTAGACTATACTCACCAAAAATATGTTGTTTGGTATTTAGCTTAGCTTGTAAATTTATTTTTATAACTTAAGTCTAGATTAAATTTTTAGTCGAAATTTTATTTTATTTTATTTTATTTTATTTTTACCTTAGTTTATTTTATTTTATTTTTAGTATAGTTTAGTTTTTACTTAGGTAAAAGGTCAAAAGTTACTGAGGGTGCATTCAAAGTTGGATAAAATATACAATGCGTGAAATATCTTAGCTTAGGGTAAAAGATTTGGCATAGTTTATCTGGTTACACTACACAGTAGAAAATAGTTGGAAAAAGTTGAAATTATTTCAAAATTTCAGAAATTTTTCTAAGTGTTTGTAGCTTCGAATCTAAGACAGACTCGAATTTAAAGTTCTCGAATCTGTCAGTAGACTCGAATCTACACATAGACTCGAAGGTAGTTAGTATATAAAGGTCCACAGTGAAAGCATTTACTTCTCACTGTTCTCGAATCTGATTTCTCGAATCTGTCACTGGCGAACTCGAATCTATTCTCGAGTCTATCGTATTTCCACTAAACGACATTTCGTCGATTCTAAAGCTTTTGTGGTCGATTCTACTTTCAAATCTAGGTATAAGCAACATGATTGTACAAGATTTTGGTGGTTTCATACACAAATTTGGGCTTAAACATCACATTTTGATGTTTTATTGGTCAAAATAGGGTTATTCATAAATAACTAAGTTAGGACCTATAAAATATCAAATTAAAGGCATAAATCAGTGATTAGAACTTAGTTGAACTAAAATATGTGATTTACCTAGTTCAAAATGGTTAAAATCTTGGATTTTTGTTGAAAAAGGGGTGTCGGCCTTTCGAATCTGATAATGGACATTCGAATCTGATCATGGGTTTCTCGAATCTATCAATAGATTCGAGATGACCAGATATTCGAATCTGTCCATCAGACTCGAATAGGGTATATTCGAATCTGTCCATCAGACTCGAATAGGGTATATTCGAATCTGTCCATTACATTCGAATATGGGCACTTCGAATCTGTTACTCTCGAATCTGTACTTCATTTATTTTGTTGAATTTAAATTTTATTAAACTTGTGGAAATTTAATTGTGTTAGATTTTGTATTTAATCAAATACAAGATAAAACAAATTTGAATTTAAACAAGTTTATTGATTTTTAATAATAATCTAACAATTTTATGTATTGTGCAGATATGGCGCTTCGTGCTTTTGTTCCCAAGCACAATATGGTACTGAATCCTGCCCATAACATCCCTGAGGCGCAGGGATTTCGAGAAGTTTTAGATTTTCTGGCGGAATCTAGAATAAGTTATGTGTTGTATGAAAACATTCCGATTGTGATATCCTATGTACGTCAATTTTACGATCACTTGCAGGTGGACTGCACTGTCACCCCGACAGTGTTAAGAACTAGAATTGCCGGACAACCTTTGGTTTTCTCCGCTGATATTTTGAGACAAGTGCTGCAGTTGGGTTCCCTAGAACAAGAAGACGGGCCTACAGACTTTCCTTTAAGTATTAGGCAAGCAGCTTTTTTGAGAATGGGATACAGCTTGGACGTTACAAAATCTTCATATATGAAAAGCGGGTTGATTATACAATGGCGTTTCTTGGTCCATGTGTTTATGATCTGTTTTGCGCCTAAGAAAGCTGGTTTTGATTATATAGTATCAAAAATCCAATCAGCAATGATCGCGATGGTATACAATAAGAAGTTTAGTTTCTCGCAGCTGATTTTCTCAGAATTTATCCATCAAATCACGGCTCCTGAGAGAGAAATGTTCCTTTTGTATCCGAGGTTCGTGATGATGTTGATAAGGCACTTCTTGCCTGAGTTGCCACAATCAGACGATGCATTGAGCGTTAATGTTATGGAGAAGCGCATTTACTCTGACTGTTCCTCACACCGAGGAAGGTTAGCAGTTCCGGTGGCACGTCCACTATTTGGTGCAATTCTGGATAGGGAATTTCAAGCCCTAGATATTGCCAACTGGGCAGGTGAAGTAGAAGTTCAGCAGCAACAGCAACAGCAACAGCAACAGCAACCGCATCAACAACAACGACGTGAACAGACTCGTGTTCGTCCCCGTGATCCAAGGCGAAGACAAAGAGATACTGCAAGTCAGTCTCAGGCGTCTAGGCCTTCTTCGAGTCAGCAACCAGAAATGCACGAAGCAGGGCCGTCAACTGTCCCAAATGAAGCTGATCAATTGTGCCAAACGTTAAATGAAATTTGGGAGGCGGGTCCACATGCAAATGAAGATATAGCTGCTGCATTAGTGGGAGAATTACTTGAGCCTCCAGAAGGAGAAGAAGATGTGCTGAGGGATGTTGAGAATTATGAGCCAGAGCAGGCTGATGACGTTTTGTCATCTTCAACATCTGAGTCAGAAGAGATGGAGGAGGTAGAAGCTGAAGCTCCAGAGTCAAGGTCTGTCGTTCCTGAAGTTCAGATTGGAACTTATGGTTCGAGACTGATTATTAATGAACGTGGTTCTAGGAGGAGATGGGACAGGGAATCGGAGGAGTCTGATTTCGAAGAAGACGTAGTTTCTCAACTTGTGACGAGGCAACGGGCCAAACGTCACAGGTTCATGCAAGGATCCTCGTCAGTCTCCGCAGATCAACCAGAAACTTCTCAATCTCAAAACCCTCAACCTCAAGAACAAGAACCTCAAACCACCACTCCGCCACCACCACCTCGCGATGAACCATACATCCCATCACCAATCATTCCAACTCCAATTCAGTCCATCCCATCAACCTCATCCTCATACACAGACAATCAAAGGTTTCAGCAGCTAAAAGCGCGAGTCGATTTCCAAAATATCCAAATCTTAGGCCTAACAAAGGCAGTCGGCGAGATTCAGACTCATAATGCCGATCTAAAAAAGATTGTGGACACAGTTCAGCAAGAGAACTTAGAGCTAAAAGCCTTTGTTTGTGATCAGTCAGCAGAGATAAGGTCGATGCGCTCCCTTATTGAGCAGTTAATGAAGAATCTACAGGCTCAGGGGGAGACATCGTGCCGTGATCAGGAAGCACAGAGGTCGAGAGATGAAGATGATGAAGACAACCAAGGCAATGATCCCAGCCCACAAAGACAGAATGAGCCAGTAGATTTTTCTGCTGCTCAGACTGCTCAATCTGAGGGGGAGCCTAGTATAGGGGGAGAAGTAGGAGGAGCGGGAGGTAAAGCTGGTTCTTCAAGGACTTTAGATAGCGACATGATCGATGCGCTAAAAGATATTGAAGAAGAGCTGATGGATTTTGATTTTGAAGATGATCTTGAAGATTTAGAAGAAGGTGAGTTTATTCCAGATGATGTTGCTGACTGGAGATCTGATGATGAAGGGATAGATGATGAAGATGATCACGTTAACGAAGTAATAATCAATTCACAACCAATCACTGAACTGTATGAAAGCCAAGATCATAATGTGATTGATATTGATTACATCAAGGTAGCCTCAGCTGAAGATAAAGACCTTGAAGAGGCTGAGAAAGAGCCATCTAGAGCTGATCTGTTAAATCTTTGGTTCAAGAAGGAAGAAAAGAAGGATCAGCTGAAGATGAAGAAGAAGATGAGGAATCCAGGTGCTGGAAATTTTGCTGGAGGGATTATTAGCTGGTTCTTTGACAGAGAACTGCAGCTGTTTATTTTGAAGAGAAGAGATGGCCTTCAATACTTGAGGCGGACACTGAAAGCTTTTAATTCATTGCCCAAGATTGAAGTTAAAGAGTTAGCCTGGAAGGAGCTGATCAATATTGGAAATGATCCCTACGCGAGCGTTATTGAAAGAATTATAAGGAAAGAAGGGCGATCAGGCAAATTTGAGAGGCTTAAGTCGAGATCAGGCAAAAGGGTCGAGGATGGATCAAGGATAGATCCTCATACTGGAAGACCTTGGGCCAGAATGGTGTACAAGCCAGTCAAATGTCTGAAGAAAGTACCTATGAAACCAATGCCACAGAACGTTTTGAGCAACATGAAGTGGTGGTACCTAGAGATTGACACTGCTGAAGCTATCATGGAAGATCAAGACGAGCAGGTCATTTTGAAAGTATATGATCCTCTTCATTTGATAAACCTATCTAAGGACGACCTGAAGAAGCTTCACGATCAACCTATCTTCTTCACTGAACCATGGAGATCTGAAGCCAGGAAGTTCCAAAAGATAGTTAAAGTTTGTATAGATGCGGGATTATACGCAGGTAGTAATATATATAGCTCTAGTACTTAAATTTGATGTCATGTAAATAATTAGAAGCTATCGTCAAGGGGGAGTCTGTTGGTACACCCTGTGTGACGATAGCAGTCTAATCGATTATGATTTAGGTAATATTCTGAGTTAACCAGTATTTTGATATATATGTTTAATATGTGTTTGTATGTTATTGATTGTGTGTTTGAACTTGATGTAACATATTACAAGAAGTTCAAACATAAAGGTCAAAGATTATGTCAAGCATAAGTTAAAACATAAGTTTCAACACTTAAGTGTTTAAGTGTATTGGCTAGATTCGAATAGGTTAAGGATGGCATTCGAATCTGTGATAGATTCGAATGAGACCATAGATTCGAATATAGGTTAGATTCGAATCTGTCAGATGGACAGATTCGAATGGGCCTTAGGCCAGATTCGAGGTTGGCCCACAACAGACTCGAATCAGGGTCTATAATTAGGGATAGACTCGAATGATTAGCAGACCTTTGGCAGAATTCGTGAGGAATTAAGCAATAGGCGATCTCGAGTTTATCAGCTAGGTGAGTCCCGTTTCGGAGAGAATTAGTACGTAGGATCGTTCGTGTGTCGTTCGTTCAGCGTCTAATAGTCTCCGTGTTTCCGTTGGTTGAGAGTTGTCCGTCTAACCGTCAACGAGGATTCCGCACTCGTTAACGGATCCGCGTCTAGATAGATCTTGCAGTGGTAGACCTTACATAGTTGAGAGTTCTTACCGTCTACCCGTTAACGAGGATTCCGCACTCGTTGACGGTTCCGCGTCTAGATAGATCTGTGTTAGGTAGACCTTACAGAATGGGTTGGTGCAAGGTGTGCCTATGAAGAGCTTTCAGTTCGAGGACAAGTGTCTACCATGAAAGAAGGGCAAAGAACATAAGAAGACACACAAGTCCAAGACGCAGAACTCCATAACCTCAACATTCGATTTGTTGCATATGGATCTTTTCGGTCCAATCAACAAAAGGAGTATAGGAGGTAGTTGGTTTTGTTTAGTTATCACTGACGATTACTCACGATTTTCTTGGGTTTTCTTTCTAGGTACAAAGGATGAGACGGCTTCCAAGCTCATCGGGTTCTTAGACCAAGTGGAGAATTCCTACGGAACACGGGTTAAAAGGATACGTAGTGATAATGGAACTGAGTTCAAAAACACTGTAATTGGTGTATATTGTCTATCAAAGGGCATAGTGCATCAATTTAGTGCACCATATGAGCCTCAACAAAATGGGGTGGCCGAACGTAAAAACAGGACCCTGATTGAGGCAGCTAGGACTATGTTGTCGGATTCAAAGCTTCCTACCATGTTTTGGGGGGAGGCAGTGAATACCGTATGTCATATTTTAAACAGGGTCCTATCTGTCAAATCTTTGAACAAAACCTGTTATGAAATTTTGAATAAACGGCCACCTAATTTAACTGGATTCGAACCGTTTGGGGTACCATGCACTTTATTGCGTACAAAACATCAACCGAAGTTTGGTGAAAAGGCTGACGAAGGATACTTCCTAGGTTATGTGCCGAACTCACCAAACAAACGGGTTTATAATAAAACAAATGGTACATTGGAAATTGTGTATAACATTGAAGTCACAAGTTATACACATGAACCCCAAACAGGTCCGGAATGGATATTTGACTATGATAAATTATTTGAGTCATTTAACATTCCTTTAGATGAAAATGCAGGTACAATCGAAAAGGACATGGCGACGTTGCATCTGAATGACGAAGGTCATACTTTTCCGAGGACTACATTTCAATCCACATCCGAACCTACTGCGACTGAAGATGGATCTCCAGAAGTTACTAATCCAGAGGCACCTTCAACTGAGAATCAGGCTCAGGAAACAAGTTCCAACTCTGAGGAAAATGTCCAGGAGGAGGAAAATGTAGAATCTGAGACTGTTCCCCCATTAGGTGAAATAGGATCTAACTTCGGAGATAATCTGACTGTTGACGAGATAGAGACCTCTAGGATCAACAAGAACCATCCTATTGAAAGCATCATAGGAAATCCTAACGAGGGTGTGAAGACTAGGAGTAGTTTAAATAACAACACAGTGTTGTTGTCGATGATAAGCGACTCCGAGCCATATCATACATGTCTCTATTCTTGTTTCATTTCGCAAGTAGAGCCTAAGAATGTGCAAATGGCACTAAAGGATAACTCCTGGGTTGAAGCGATGCAGGAAGAACTCTCTCAGTTTAGGAAACTAGAAGTGTGGGAGTTAGTTCCATTACCTCGAGGGGAAGTTGCCATAGGAACCAAATGGGTTTTTAAGTGCAAAAGAGACGATCGGGGTATAGTCACTCGCAACAAGGCTAGGTTAGTTGTAAAGGGTTTCAACCAAGAGGAGGGAATCGATTACAATGAGGTGTTTGCACCAGTAGCTAGGCTAGAAGCCATTAGGTTGTTTCTGGCGTTTGCTTCCTTCAAGGGCTTTAAGGTGTATCAACTAGACGTTAAGAGTGCTTTCCTCTATGGGAAAGTGAAGGAGCTGGTGTATGTAGAACAACCGCCCGGATTTACAGATCCAAAATATCCTGATAGAGTATATCGCTTAGATAAGGCTCTATATGGATTGCATCAAGCACCAAGGGCGTGGTACGAGACTCTATCCAACCATCTGTTAGAGAACGGGTTTGAAAGGGATAGGATAGATAGTACGTTGTTCGTTAAGAGAAAGGGAGAACACTTCATCTTGGTACAAGTGTACGTCGATGATATAATTTTTGGTTCATCAGACGAACAGATGTGCAAAGATTTCGAGAAGGTGATGAAGTCGAAATTCGAGATGAGTGCTATGGGAGAGTTAAATTTCTTTTTGGGGTTACAAGCTGATCAGAAGAAGGATGATATGTTTATCCATCAGACGAAGTATGTCTATGACATATTAGAACGCTTCGCGATGGAAGGAACAAAATTGACTGCCCATTTCAGCACGCCGATTCAAGTGAATCACAATCTCGGACCGGGTACTGAAAGTGATACTGATGTGGATCCGACGTTATATCGGGCCATGATTGGATCGCTTATGTATTTAACTGCTTCAAGACCTGACATCATGTTTGCTGTGTGTATTTGTGTTAGGTTTCAAGCCAATCCGAAGGAGATGCACATGAAAGCTGTGAAGCGGATTCTACGATACCTCAAGTCGAAACCGAAGCTGGGACTTTGGTATCACGCGGAGGGAGATCTAGAGTTGGAGGCATTCACTGATTCTGACTATGGAGGATGCAGCTTGACGCGCAAATCAACGACTGGAGGTTGTCAGTTCCTAGGAGGAAGATTGGTATCCTGGCAATGCAAGAAACAAACATCGGTAGCCGTGTCAACGTGCGAGGCCGAGTATGTTGCTGCTGGAAGTTGCTGCTCACAGGTTCTGTGGATACAACAACAATTGCGGGATTACGGTTTGGCTTATACTCAAACTCCAATTAGGATAGACAATCAATCTACAATTGCTATAACGAATAATCCAGTTAAACACAACAAAACAAAGCACATAGACATTAGGCATCATTTTATTCGTGATTGTGCTGAAAAGAACTTAATCAAATTGGTAAAAGTGGCAACAGAAGATAATAATGCAGATTTATTTACCAAAGCATTTGATAAGTCACGGTTTGAGTATTTAATTCAACTGAATGGAATGCGCAACCCAGAATAATTTGACCTTAGTAGTAGTAACTTATTTTTCTTTTATAGTAGTAGTATTTCTTTCTTTTTATAGTAAGTCTGCTAATTTAGGATAGTTACTATTTTTAGTAAGTTTCTATTTTTAGTAAGTTTCTATTTTTAGTAAGTTAGTAGTTTATCATATTTTATAGCTATTTCCTTATGAAAAACAAAAGAAAAAAGAGAGAAAATCAGAAAAACACAAAAAAAGAGAATATCAGAAAAAGGAGTTAAGTTTTAGATACATAGGTTCAAAGTGACGAAAATTAGCACAGTCGTTACAAACTCTAAGTGTTTAGGCTTTCACACATAATGCAACTAAATTCTAAGTGTTATACTCTATTTAGTTAGATGTGTTGGTAGGCATAATACATATAGGGAATCTCAAGGCTAATAAAATATTCTAGAAAAAGTCAAGCGTGTCACTAACTTAGATGTATGACCAATCGGTCTTAATTTTTATGTACAAGACATACAAACTTTGAGTCTAAATGAGGTATGCAAACTTTCTAGGGATGTATGGCAACATCAAATACATCTTAAAATGGAAAGCATAGAAATATCATATAATATTGAGAGTCGAAAACATGTAACTCTGTTGTACGTAAGTACAGACCTGTTGCCTCTGTTTAGATTCGGGTTAGCAGATATGTCGCTTTGTTGTACGTCAGTACAGACCTGTCACCGCTGTCTGCTAACTTTAAAAATAAACTTTAAGTCAAACTAAGACACTCTGTTGTATGAAAATACGGACCTGTGTCCGATGTTTGTCTTTTAAAGAAAGTTTGCAAATACCAACAAGTTAGAATCTTAGTCTGTGTGCCTTGATCATAAAAGTATGTCTATGTCTGAGCCACGTAAGATAATTTCATGATAAATAAAAATGCCAAGAGATATTCCGAAATGTTGAGTGTTTAAAGGGGTAAAATACCAACAGTCGGCTAAATAGGTATATCACGACAAACAATCAAAGGAATCAAAAAATTCCTAAGTGTGAAAGTTGAAGTACTGAAAGTAAGTATCAGACATCGCTATCTGATTGAACCATTCTTAGACTATTCTCATCAAAAATATTTTGTTTAGTATTTAACTTAGGTTGTAAATTTTAATAGTATAGCTTAAGTCTAGATTAAATTTTTTGGTCAAAATTTTTTTTTTATTTTACCTTAGTTTAGTTTATTTTATTTTATTTTGTTTTATTTTATTTTAGTTTAATTTTTACTTAGGTAAAAGGTCAAAAATTACTGAGGGTGCATTCAAAGTTGGATAAAATAAACATTGCGTGAAATATCTTGTGCTTAGGGTAAAAGAATTGGCATAGTTTATCTTGTTACACAATACCGTAGAAAAAGATTGAAAAAGTTGAAGTTATTTCAAATTTTTCGAAATTTTTTCTAAGTGTTTGGTGTTTACGAGTTTAGGACAGACTCGAATGTAGAAGGCTTCGAATCTGTCAGTAGATTTGAGTCTGTCCTTAGATTCGAAGGTTGGTAGTATATATAGGTCAACAGTGAAGTCATTAATTTCTTACTGTTTTCGAATCTACTTCCTCGAATCTAAGACCAGCGATTTCGAATCTATCCTCGAGTCTACCGTATCTCTCCTAAACGACATTTTGTCGAGATTACTGTAAAAGTGTTCGAGTCTACTCTTGCATCTAGGTATAATCAACTTGATTGTACAAGATTCATGTAGTTTTATACACAATTTTAGACAAAATCATCGAGTTTTGAAGGTTTAAGGGTCGAAACAAGGTTTTTACAAAATTACCAAGTTTGGACCGATAAATAGTCAAATTAAAGGCATATATCTGTGATTCGTAACTAGTAGGACTATTGAATGTAATTTTCTAAGTCCAAAAAGGTTAAAATCAAGAGATTTGGTCTTTGAATAAATACGGCGTTTCGAATCTGTTCATGGTGTGTCTCTAATCTGTCATTAGATTCGAGAAGACCAGGACTTTCGAATCTGCCATCAAATTCGAAAATGGACAATTCGAATCTGTTACATTCGAATCTATATTTTATTTGCATTACTTAATTTAAATTTTATTACACTTGTAGAAATTTAATTGTGTTAGATTTTGTACTTAAACAAGTTCAAAATAAAACAGAGTTAAATTTAAACAAGTTTATTGATTTTTAATGAATCTAATAGTTTTGTTTATTGTGCAGAAATGGCTGTTCGAGCGTTTGTGCCTAAGCACAATATGGTGCTTCATCCAGATCATAATCTCCCTGAGGCGCAGGGTTTTAGACAAGTGCTTGATTTCCTAGTAGAGTCTAGGATCGGTTTTGCACTATCTCATAATGTGCAGCTAGTGTTACCATATATTCGGCAATTCTATGATCATCTGCAGGTAGACTGCTCGGTCACACCGACAGTTCTACGTACTCACATTGCTGGACAACCGCTGGTATTCTCGGCAGATATGCTGCGACAAGTGTTGCAGCTGGACACTCAAGAAGAAGAATCGGGTCCGATAGAGTTTCCTCTGAACATAAGGCAAGCGGCCTTTCTGAGAATGGGATACAGCCAAGATGTGACAAAAGTTTCATATATGAAAAGCGGGTTAATTGGACAGTGGAGGTTTCTAGCTCATGTGTTTATGGTATGCTTTGCTCCAAAGAAAGCAGGGTTTGATTATATGGTTGCGAAGATGCAATCTGGGATAGTCGCAATGGTGTATAATCGTCCTTACAGTTTTTCGGAGATGTTCTTCTCAAAATTTGTTCACCAGATCACCGCGCCAGAAAATCAGCAGTTCTTGTTATATCCGCGGTTCATTATGATGTTGATCAGGCATTTCTTGCCAAATCTGCCGCCGTCAAATGACTTTCAAAGCGTTGCCATTATGGACAAAGGATCTTCGCTGACTGTTCCTCGCACAGAGGAAGGTTAGTTGTTCCTGTTGAGCGTCCGTTATTCGGAGCAATCTTGGATAGGGATTTTCAAGCCCCAGAAGTTGCCAACTGGGCAGGGGAAGTTGAATTTCAACAAAGGCAACCACCGCAACAACCACCTCAACAGCAACAACCACAACCGCAACCGCGCAGGAGGCAACGAGCTCCAGCAAGACAAACCCAGGCGTCTAGGCCTTCCACCAGTCAGCAACCAGCTGTTCAGGAAGTCGGGCCATCCAATGTTCTAGAAGCCGGGCCATCAAATGTTCCAACTGAAGTTGAACAATTATGCCAAACGCTTAATGAAATTTGGGAGGCAGGGCCTCATGCAAACGAAGACGTGGCTACAGCATTAGTAGGTGAACTACTTGAGCCTCCAGAAGGAGAGGAAGACGTGTTAAGAGATGTTGAAGAGTATGAGCCCGCACAGGCTGATAATAGTTTGTCATCATCTGCCACAGAATCGGAAGAGATGGAGGAGTTAGAAGTTGAAGCTCCTGAGTCTGAATCTGCTGAACCCCGTGTTCGCATAGAAACTTATGGCTCGAGAGTCGTAGTTATCAATGAAGAGACTTCGCGGAGGAGAGTATCTCGAGAATCTGATGATCCAGATTTTGAAGAGGAGGAAGCTGCTCAATTAGTGACTCGGCAAAGGGCCAAACGTCACAGGTTTATGCAAGGGTCATCCTCAGCATCCGAAGCACAACAATCTCAAACTCAAACTCAAGAACCTCAAGCCACCGCTCCACCACCACCACCACCTCAACATGAACCATACATTCCATCACCATTCATCCCAATTCCTATACAATCCATTCCATCCACTTCGACCACCTACGCTGACAACCAACGGTTTGTGCAGCTTAAGGGACGCGTTGACTTCCACATTGTCCAAATCTTAACCCTAACAAAGGCGATCGGCGAACTCCAGGCGCATAATGTAAATCTTGATAAGGATAATGCCGAATTGAAAAAGATTGTGGAGAATGTCAGGGAAGAGAACACAGAGTTAAAGTCCTTTGTTGCAGATCAATCAGAAGAGATCCGATCGATGCGGTCCCTCCTTGAGCAGCTAATGAAAAATCTAAAAGCTCAGGGGGAGACAAGTTGTAGGGATCATGAGGAGCAGCGTAGAAATGAAGATGACGAAGGCAATGATCCCGATGCACCTAATGAGAATGAGCCAGTAGATTTTCATGCTGCTCAGGCTACACAAGTTCAGGGGGAGCCCAGTCAAGTTGAAGGAGAAATAGGAGAAGCGAGTTCATCGAAGCAGCCTACAGATTTTTAAATCAGTGAGATGATCGACGCGCTTATGGATCTCGATGATGATCCGATGGATGTAGGTTTTGACTATGACGATGAAGAGCTAGAAGAAGGTGAGTTCGTGCCAGAGGAGATAGTAGACTGGCAGTCGGATGATGAAGTACTTGCTGATGAGGATGATGAAGCCGACGAGATAGTCGTACAGCAGAATCCTATCACGGACACTTACATAATAGATGGGAATAATATTGTCAACGTAGATGTAGTGAATGATGCGTTGAATGCTCAGCCATCAACAGAAGAACTTGCGAGAGAGCTAACAAATGAAGAAAAAAGAAAGCTATGGTTCAGAGCTGAAGAGAAGGAGTTAGAGATTAAAAAGACAATGAGAGTGCCGAGTACTGGGAAGCTGTCTGAACGCATATTGAGCTGGTTCTTTGATAGAGAACTGCAGCTATTTGTAATTAAGAGGAAAGACGGGCTTCAGTACATGAGGCGAACTTTAAAAGCTTTTAACTCCCTACCAAAGATCGAAATCACTGCGCTAGCATGGAAAGATCTGATAAACATTGGCAATGATCCCTACGCGAACGTAATTGAAAGAATCATTAGAAAAGAGGGGAGATCAAGAAAGTTCGAGCGATTGAATCCAAGGGTCGGGAGAAGAGTAGAAGATCCTTCGCGTATCGATCCTCTAACTGGACGACCATGGATGAGGATTCACTATAAGCCAGCTAGATGTCTTAGGAAGGTACCTCTCAAGCCGATGCCACAGAATGTTTTGAAGAATCTGCATTGGTGGTACGCTGACACTGAGACTGGGGAAGCGGTCATGGAAGATTTTGAAGAAAATGTTATTCTTAGAGTCTACGACCCTCTTCACCTGGTAAACCTCTACAAAGATGATCTTCACATTTTGCATGCCTGTAAGATCTCCAGTGCTACACATATGGACAGTGAAGCTAGTAAGTATGAATATGTAGTCAAGGTATGTGTTGAGAAAGGTTTGTATGCTGGTAGTAGTTTGAATCAATAAATAAACAAAGTTCTTAAGTCAAATGTGAGAATTATTAGAAGCTATCGTCAAGGGGGAGTCTGTTGGTACATCCTGTGTGACGATAGCAGTCTAAGTGATCCTACATTGTGATTCTAGCAAGTGTTTGTTATATATGTTTATATATGGTTGATATTTATTAGTGTTTGTATGTTTGAACCTGATGTAACGTATTACAAGAAGTTCAAACATAAAGTACAAAGATAAAATCAATCATAAGTAATAACATAAGTTTCAACACTTAGTTGTTTATGTAAAAGTAGAGATTCGAATCATACAAGGCTTGGCATTCGAATCTGTGATAAATTCGAATGTAGCCTAGATTCGAAGAGCCCAGATTCGAGAGTGTCTTTGTGGACAGACTCGAATGGGCCTTGGGCCAGATTCGAGTTTGGCCCACATCAGACTCGAATCAGGGTCTATAATTAGGGATAGACTCGAGATATTATCAGACTTTTTGCAGAATTCGTCAGGGATTAAGCAATAAGCGATCTCGAATCTATCATCGGTTTTAGTGCAGTTTCGGAGAGAATCAGCTTGTAGGATCGTTCGTGTGTCGTTCGTTCAGCTTCTGATAGTCTCCGTGTTTCGTAGTTGAGAGTGCTTACCGTCTACCCGTTAACGAGGATTCCGCACTCGTTGACGGTTCCGCGTCTAGATAGATCTGTGTTAGGTAGACCTTACAATGGTGTTTCAGATTTTCTGTTTCCTAAAATGAAATTAAATGTGTGGTATTTTTCAGTTTATGAAACTGAACATGAATCTGAAATTTCATGGTTCAAATCAAATAACACAAACAGAAATTTGAATTTTAGTTTCAAAAAGTTTCGTGTTCATCATCTTTCTGAAATTTGGATTTTTAACAACTTTGTAGTTGTTTTTAATCAAAGTTCAGTAAATCAAACTTATTTGAAATTGATTTTCGAGGATGGTTCATCCCTTTAATAGGTGAACATGTTCCTGGAATTAAATTTTTGAAAATTAGTGTGTGTATACTTGAAAAATAATTTCAAGAACATTTTCTCGAACAAAGGTATACTCGAGTAAACACTCAGTTTTATTCGAGTTGGGTAATACATCATTCAAGAATGTCCTAGTATAGATCGAGTTGACTTTTTCTTTAATCGAGAAAAATCCTATTTGTTAATCGAGTTGATCATTCTTAGGACATAGAATATTTCAGCACATAAGTCTCGATTAACACATGGACCGAGAAACCTTGAGTTTCTTCGAGTTGGTTCCATGCTTTTATCGAGAATGTTTCTTCTTCATGCAAGTTGTTCAACTTGTCAATCGAGAATCCTGAAAGGATGATCGAGTTGAACTTAAGACTTAATCGAGTTTGTCATAGGTTATAATCGAGTTGAATCATACACTCATTCGAGTCCCTTCATGACTCATTCGAGTTGGACTTAACATAATCAAGTCATTTCTTGTTTCATTCGAGTATACTTGCATTTCATTCGAGTTAAGTCATTCTTTTTTTGAGTTGGACTTTACATTCACTCGAGTTCTTTCATGTTGCATTCGAGACTGGTCGAATATAATTCGAGTTTAGTCATGGTACATTCGGGTTAATTCAAAGTTTAATTCGAGTTGGACTGATTCTTTATTCGAGAATCATCAAGCCTTATTCGAGAAAGGCTACAATTCATTCGAGTTGATTGTAAGCTTATTCGAGTATCTTCATGTATTATTCGAGTTGTGTATAGAGTAATTCGAGAATTATTCAAATTTTTTACTAAGTGTTGGGTTTTTAGTGTTTTAAGAAGAATGTGACATTTTTTCAAGAAATTGTTTTAAATTTGTGTTTTTCTAACATTGGTCTCTGAACGATTGACTTTGGAATCATGTCAATAATATTTTATTATTGTCTGGAATCCCGATGCTTTAAACTAGAAAATCACAAATTTTTTATAATTTCTGACATGTTATATTTTTCTACTTTGAATGATTTCATTTGTTTACCTGCATTGTCTAACATGTTTATTATTTGTGTACAGGTTACGAATGTGTTGGATGCGATTATATATAGAGTTGAAAACAATATATTGTATTAGTTCTAGGGTGTGTTTTGTAAATATTAAATTGTTATATTTGAGTATAAATAGGAAGTGGAATAATAGAATAAAGGTCTAACAGAATAGAAAGTGGACAGGTGAATGCATGTTGAGAGAATTGCTTTGCAAGTCACCAAGCACCGAATGTAATATCTTTTCTCTCAACTTAATCATTCAATATATTGTATTGAATTGTTAATTGTTCATATATTGTTAATGTGATTGAATTGCATGAAATATGAATTAACAATTGGTATCAGAGCCAAATATGGCTGAATTTGAGTGAATTTTGAATCTGAAATTTTTTAAAGAACACTGTTATATTCATTTTTTTTGAAAATTCGAAAATCAATTGAGGATTTTGATTCTGTGGATGAAATGAACTGATATTTGGATCGAAGGTGCGAATTTTAAAGACGAATTCAATGATATAAGTATCAAATTTTAATTCCAAACACACAGAATTTAATTGAGAATTTTCAGATTTTTTGAAAATATTGTGTTCTTCACGTTAAGTATCAAATTTTAATTCCAAACACACAGAATTTAATTGAGAATTTTCAGATTTTTTGAAAATATTGTGTTCTTCACGTTTTTGTCTATTTTTGGATTTTTAATCTAAAATTAGACAAAGTTGTTTAACAAAAGTTGTTTCTGTGTGAAAAACGCACACTCGATCATAATTTGAGGTCATTTGGTGAATTTTTGTTGAAAATTGTGTTTTTAAACTTGATTTTTATCTGTTTCTTATCAAACTCGGGCAATACAGAACTCATAGTGTTATTCGATTTTTATAAAGAAGGGATCGAGTTTGATAAAGCTTTGACCGAGTTTCATGCTTATTTGATCGAGTTTCATGCTTATTTAATCGAGTTTCATGCTTATTTGATCGAGTTTAATGCTTCATTAATCGAGTTTTATGCTTGATTAATCGAGTTTTATGCTTCATTAATCGAGTTTCAAGCTTCATTAATCGAGTTTCAAGCTTCATCATTCGAGTTTCATCAAGCTTATTCGAGTTTCATCATACTATTGACTATTTGACCTTAGCTGCTTAAATTGGCCATAACTTTTGACTGGAACATCGTTATAAGGCCTACCATACGTCAAATCGAAGCTTGAACAAAGATCTACGATTTCTAGAATAGGCAAAGCCGGTTCGGTAAATTTTTGAGGCCCAAATCCACTCCAGAAAAAAGTTACGGGCATTTTTTTTACAGAAAAGCTGAAATTTCATAGTCAAAAAGTCAATCAAAGCTGATTTTTCACAAATTATCATTTACTGAAATAGTTTTTTAAAGTTTTATCAGAATTTACTCAGTTTTTCCATAAAAGATCTTGGAAGACTCATTTTTCTATAATTCATAATGGTGTTTGAACAATTTTCAAAGTCTGAGCTGATTGCCAAACTTACTGAATCTGAAAAGATTCGTAAGAACAATTACGACATTCTCGTTCAGTTAAATACTGATAAACATTTGGCGTTACGTGACGTACAAATACTGAAAGAAGAAATTCAGAGCTTAAAAGAAAAACAAAACTCTGAGAGTTGTGCTCATCAATTGAAAATATCTGAATTAGTTAAAGAACTTGATGAACTGAAACAAGAAAATTTTCAGAATGCAACTCAACTGAAATATCTTTTGCCTGAAAGATCTGATCTTTACAAGATAGTTAAGGATCTTGAAGATACACTTTCTAAGACAAAACAAACTGGTCAGAATTGTATTTTAAACAAAAATGAAGAATTATTTGCTCTTCAACAAGAGTTGTCTTTAACTAAAGATTTGATTGAGAAGGAAAGACATGAGTTCTTACTTAAAGAACAAGATTTTAAATCAAAATTTGAATTGTTTGAAGATGAAAGACAAATGTTCTTAATCAAAGAACAATCTTTTAAATCTGATTACAAATCATTTGATCATGACAGAAATTCAAATTTAGTCATTATCAAAAGTTTGGAAGATCAGATACTTCATCTTACAAAACAATTACATGTGTTTACTTCATCAACTGAGTCAAAGGTTAAGACCCCTTCTTCAGTATGTTTAAAATCCAATGTTGATCACTCTGGTTTGTCTTCTGTAAGTGAAGTGAATCTAATTAACTCTGCTAAGTTTGATTCATCTTCAGATCTGAAACTTAAGTATCTTCTCAAGATACATAAAGGCAAAGACAAAATCATTGAAAATCTCCCGGTTAAGATTTACATAGGTGAATCTTCAAAGCCTAATGTTTTTAACGTTTTTGGAAATACTGGTCCGTCTAATCAGAAAACATATTCAAAGAAAACGACCACGTATTACCAAAAACAGGCCACAACCGGACAGTTTTTCAGGAAGAAGAGTTCAGAAAATTCTAATCATTCAAAGTCAAGTTTCTTTACACACTCAGATATTAAATTTTCAAATACTCAAAGAAATTTGTTTTCTGCTTTTGAAAAAGAAGCTAATAATTATAATCTACAATGGGTACCTAAACCCAAGTATAAGTGGGTACCAAAACTTGTTTTGAAATGGGTACCCAAGAGCGCTAACAAGTCTGGATCCAAATCTGTTTGGATACCAAAGACATCTTAAATTTTGCAGGTTATAGGTTTCTTATCATTTCAGATAAGGACCCGTTCTTCATTTCAATAGGCTCTTGATTACATCAGATCAAGACCCGTGTTTCAACTCAATATGGTTTCTAGTTAATTCAGACTAGAACCCGGACTTCAATGAACCAGAGACAATGGTTTTCAGTTACTTCAGACTGAAACCCAAACTTATGCGACAAATGGCTTCTAATCACTTCAGATTAGAACCCGAGTCTGAAAGACAAATATTTCTGGAATTCCTGCTCTGAATTCAACTCTGAAGCTGCATTGATTTAGAGGGAGTTTTATTTTTTATAATTTTTTGCTCCTGATTTCATTTCTATGAGTTGACTAACTGTGTGTGCTTATTTCCAGGGGGAGTTTCAAACGCACTTTGATGATGACATTTTTCAAAACTGTGTGTAATTTTTCACGAAAATAATTGATACACACATAAAAAGATTTTTTGAGCTGAAAAGCAAAATATGTTCATAATCTTCTGATTCTCTGAATCTCTCGTTGAGATTAATTGATCCAATCTCTTTGATGTTCAAAATCTCATTACTTCTGAGATTCTCTTTAATATTCTCCCGTTCAAAGAATTTTCTCATATTCTCCATGACCTAATTCTTTCATAACAAGTCTGATTCATTTCATACCTTATATCAGATTGTACATTTCATTCTGCTATCTCCCAAATTATCATTCCCAAAATTTATTCTGATTATCATCTCCAATATCAAATGAGCTGAATTTCTTGGTATCCCATGAGCTGAAACGCTTAAGATTATTTCTGCTGACTTCGATTATGCACCAATCTGAATGATAGGCATAAATATCGCTTCTATTGTCTAACCAGAACCGGAAGTCCTACCCAAGAAGCAAACCATCTATAGATTGTGCGGGTGAGGGTTCTTTAGGTTTATTAGTTGAGAAGTGTCAGTTATCACGGGATACTGACAGGGTCGAGCAGAGGTAAAATGTAAATGAAAGGGATATTAAAAGGAGATGGTGGTGCATCAGATCATGCTTTTGCTATAAAGCTGACTGAATTCATTTCTCAAAAGTGAGCCAGAGGGAGCTTCGTTGACAAATGCTGAGTGCTGAGAGTTGAGAAATGATTAAAAGAAAAGAAAATCTTACCTAAACTGTGTCGGCTGGGTAATCCACATAATCTATCAAGCCCTATGCGACTTGATATTGCAAAAGACGTCATGGACCCAGTGACGCATGCACTTAACCCCACCAACTACTCAGTTATCTCTCAAAAGATTTCTGTTTCAATAATCACGGAGATATAGTACATTTCTATCGATATATCATTTGGATATTATGGATATTGAAACAAGGAAGACAGTTGCTCCGGTCTCCAATTTCATTTGATGCACATTGTGTCTAGAGCTGCTTATATACACTTTTAGGACACATCGAGTCTGACAGTCCACGTGACTATAAACTGCTAGTCCAAAGTGACTAAGCCGGAACAAATACGAGTGATTCTTTCATGATAAAGGATTTCACGATGACTATTTGGAAATCCTACCAGTGTTAACATCATGCCAGCACTGAACGTAGGTCACATAGACTATGTCTATTGTGCAAATAGGAATCCTATGTGGACCTGGACTCGTTTTCTCACAAAATGAATATGTTTCATTTTCCCTAAAGTTGAAAAGCTTTGTTTTTGTTCTAAAAATATATAGTATCAATTCGAGGGGGAGTGAAAGTTTTTAGGGGGAGTGAGATAGATTTGTTTAATATAAGGAGGAAAGATATCAATTTGAGGGGGAGAAAAACAATTTGTAATAATTTCTGAGTTGTAATTGTTGTCGTATTTCCTCTACTGTAAAATCATTGTACTTATGTCTCTGAAGACTTTGCATGATGTTCATAATTCTTATGATCATCATGAGGGGGAGAAAAGCTAGAATTCAGAGACAACGGTTGAGTAGATTGAAGACAACTGAAGACAATTGCAACAACTTATCAAGATAAAAGATATTCAAGATTCAAGGGGGAGTGTGCTAACAAGAAAAGAGTAGATCAGAGAAGAAGAGATGTGAAGATCAGAGAGAAACAAATAAAAGATATTTTATCTGAAGATTCACATATTGAAGAGAAGAGAGACAGAGATTTGAAGATTCAGAAGAGATCAAAGAAAAGAAAAAGACTCAAGAAAAGAGTTAACCTGAACAAGACTTTAATTGAAAATTGTTTTCATCTCTAAGGGGGAGATTGTTGGATACGATTATATATAGAGTTGAAAACAATATATTGTATTAGTTCTATGGTGTGTTTTGTAAATATTGAATTGTTATATTTGAGTATAAATAGAAAGTGGAATAATAGAATAAAGGGATCTAACAGAATAGAAAGTGGACAGGTGAATGCATGTTGAGAGAATTGCTTTGCAAGTCACCAAGCACCGAATGTAATATCTTTTCTCTGAACTTAATCATTCAATATATTGTATTGAATTGTTAATTGTTCATATATTGTTAAAGTGATTGAATTGCATGAAATATGAATTAACAAAATGGCATCTCCAAGTCATTCCCATAATTCAAATTCTTTAGACTCTCATTCATCTTCAAACCATACACTTGTATCTAAACTCGTTCGATCTGCCTCTGTTTCAAGGCCTTCACCCTCTACCATAATCCCCGACAATCAGCTTGTAAAACCCAAATATTGCCTTCCATTCAAAGATAATAACCATCATCTGGACACTAAACTCATTAAAGTCAGTCACCCCATCATTGTAAATATCCTCAAAGGCTATCCTTTGGGATATCTTCTCCAATACAAATCATCTATCCCACAACTCTACCTTCAGCAATTTTGGCATACTGTCAGATTTGTTCCAGCAGATGGTAACCACCATTTCAAGGTTACCATTGATCAGCTTAAATACAAGATTACATTGGCCAGACTTTGCCACAACTTGTTTCTACCATGAAGGATTGACACAGTTAACTTTCCAGAGTTAGCATATTTTGAAGACTTTGTGTCAGATGAGGAGTTAGTCCATGATCTCATATGCTTGGGATATTCAAAGCCACTCCCTAAGAGCTCAAAGTTTCATCACAATGGCTTAAATAGAGAATGGTACACTCTATTCGGTATCATTAATAGGTGCATCACATCTAAACACACCGGAATAGACAGATGCAGTATACACTATCTAAGGATCTTCCACGGCATCGCTTTCAATAAGCACTATGACTATGCACAATGCATCTGGGAAGATCTGAAGGAAATTGTGCTTGCCAAGACTACAAACAGATCCAGGAAGTTTGTTCCGCTTCAACGATTCATTCAAATTCTAATCCGAGGGATCCTGCGGGAAAACGAGGATATACCGAAACGAGCAAACTCTCAAAGATGCCAGATTACATGATGATGAGTTTACATGAGGTGCCAGATTCTCCAAATGCAAACATAATGCCTATTCCAGAATCTTTATTAAAATATGCAGACCCGGAGAGTGAATATGTGAAGCTTTATAGAATAGACCATGCTCCTATAGAGACCCAAGAACCGGGTTCTCTTAACCAAAGAGTTATAGGAAGAGAGGAACTTCAGCAAGGGGCTGAAGTTCAGGGAAGCGAACAAGTGAGTGAGGGAGCAGAAGTTTCAGTGACGGGTGGTGAGGAAGAAGCTGGTAGTTCAGATTCTGAACGTACGTTGTCGAATATACAAGAGGGAGCGGAGGAAAGTGATGATGATGATGATGGTGATGGTGATGAAGGACATGATCATGATGAGGGAGGAGCCGCTTTAATGGATATTGTTCATATAGCTTAGGAGAGTGTGAAGGATGTCCTACACCTAGAAAGCCTGGATATAACCACGTCTGCTGTTAGCTCCCAACAGGGAGTTAGCATTGAAGAAGTCAGTATCCCACTGACAAGTGCACACCCCACCATCCACTCAGTCTCCTCTCAACAGGAGACTGTTTCAATTGAGCACCGGGATGAAACACAAATTCTATCCAATAATCCTTTGGATTTGATGGATATTGAAATCAGTACACATCTACCCGAGTGTACAACTTCAGTTCAAGCACAGATTCTAGATCCGATACACCATAGGACACTTAAGTCAACTTCATTTGTTGAAGTAAGTGTGGTTGAACTTAGTGTTCCCACCGGAACATCCTCAGTTACAGAAGCATTCGTTGCTCCGTCACTTGAAGAGGGTGGAAGTCCAGTTAGAGCTACCACACTACCAACTCTAAGCACTGGCCACACAGAGGTTCTTTTCACAAGATCCACTGTTGTGTCAACTGGAAGTCTCAATGACCCAGTCGTTAATCTTTCCCTATTTGTTACCGAAACATCACTGAGCCAAGCTTTGAATGCTGCTATTGCAGGAGTAAACAGTCATGTCTCTGCTCAGTTATTTGAAGTAATGGCACAAATGACTAATAATCATAAGTTTTTGAAAGGTAAGTCAGTGGCTGAGGAGTCTGTAAAGCAGTCTGATCCACATCAAGCTATTGATGAATTGAGGGAAGAATTGAGAAATTTAGTATTTGAGCAGTTTGACGAAATGAGAGAAAGAATGGTCAGCTTGGAGAGTACAGTGATTACTGCGCTAGGAAATCTGTCTGAGAGGGTACCGGCAGTTGAAGAGACGTGTAAGGCTCAAGCTTCATCATCAAAACGCAAACATGATGAGCATGATGAAGACTCCGATGATGCTCCTCATGAGGGGGAGAAGAGGAGGAAGCTTGATGAGCCTACACCAGAAATTTTTATGATTACATACCCAGAGAAGGAGGCAGAGGTGAGAGAAAAGGAAGTAGGAAGCTCAAAAGAACCTGCTGATGTTCAAAGTTAGCTGGGATTGAATCTTCATGAAGATGTTCCAGTTCCTTTGAACATTCAGTCAGAAATCTACAATTTTGAGGAGTATAACGATTCGGATGATGATAATCAAGAAGTTCAGGATCAGATGTTGATGATTCAAGGGATAGAAACTGAAGGTGAGAAAGAGGAGTATGTTGAGTTATCAGATGATGATGATGTGATTACTTTAACAGATATTGATATTCAAGCTTCCAGGATTGAGGAAGAAGAAGAGTTAGTTCAAGAGATATTTATACCAACACCGACGGTTGAAAATCCTGAAGGTGTTGTTCAAGTTAAAGAGGAGGTGGAAGAGCTTCCAACTGAAAATGTGATAATACAAGAGAGAGTAGAGTTGAACGAAGTTGAAGTTATGGAAAGGTTCTTTAACGAATATATTCTTGCTGATGAGTCGCAGAAACAACACCGACTCAGGTTTGAAGCTCAATAGGTGGTGCAGAGGGAAATAAGAGATATGGTCACATTGCTGAATAAGGATGAAACCAGTAAGAAGAAAGTTAGAAAGTTTGAATTATCTGCAAGACAGTCAGCTGATTTCATTAAGAAAAGGAACAAATTGCCATATCTTGAAGATATTTTGGAGAAAATTTTTTTTTTGTAAGAAACAAGCTCCTTGTACGTTTCTAAAGTTGTTTAGGGTTCTGGAGCCAAATATGCCAAATCTTGTCAACTATGCTAGTTTTTTGAGAAAGAAGACTCAAGCAGTGGATAAAGTGAAGAGTGAATTCAGGATAGTTGATTTAATCAAAATTGAAAAAGACCGATTCGTTCAGATCTTCTATCCTACATTCAATGTCACAAGGGCTGATGGTAATATCTATACGTTCACTGATGCAGACATGTTCAATATGCACCTGGTCGATATAGAAGATTTATTTGATGAATTGTGCCGCAACAAGAGAAATGAACACTGCAGATTTGCACTAAAGACAATTTTTCACTTCATGCATACCAAACTGGTATTGATGTCTGTGCAAGATCTGCAGATTGGTGTCGAAAGAGGGATGAGGAAAATTAACATCACAGCTCCGAATCGAGAAATCAAGTTTGCAGGAGATTTAAAAGAGTATCAAGTCATAATGGTCAAGCATCCGGCGGTCATGTACAAAGATAGAAACAAGAACTTAAGAGCTATGAGGAGCGTGGAACTCAACAAATTTTGTGATGGTACTTTACAAAAAGTTTTGAATAAATTGAAGGGAAAACTGGCTTCTGACAGAAAGAGAAAAACTAAGAAAGGAGCATTATCTATGAATGATAGAAGATTGATGGTGGAGTTCACATCAAAGATTGAATGGAGACTTTCAGACCAGAAAAGCATCAGAAGATTTGAGCTAAAACTGGGGTTATCTACCTGAAGACTTTGCTTATTCCATCAAAGGGGGAGATTGTTGGAATGTATTTTGTTGATGTAATACAAAGTCTAGGGTGTGTTTTGTAATTATTTAATAGTTGTAAAAATGTATATAAATAGTTTTTTGACTTTCAAATAGAATATAGATCTGACAGATAGCAATTTGTACGCACTGATTTCCAGATCTAGGGCTACAGTGAACGAAGATTCTATTCTTCATTTTGTAATCATTTGGTCATCAATCGAAGCATTCGGTCAGTGTTAATTGTTTGATTGTTCTTTATTAATTATTGTTATTGATTGATTGTTAGGAATCTATATTTAACAATGGGAATTACAGAAACATATCTGTCTTCTTTGTAAACTCCATTATCTGAATAGATGTCCAAGGTCTTTCTCCCTCGTATGCTTCATTCGGCAACATTACCTGTAAAATTTGCAACTCCATATATAAATCTTTCCCATCAATAACAGAATCTTTATCAAGTGTCAATGCAGATTCAAGATTCAGACAACACTCTTTTAGAGTCTCATCATTTAAGTAAACTAACTTTGATGCATCAAACATGAAACCAAAAATAGATTCAAAATATTTCATTTGTTCAAATCTACTTTGTAATTGTGAAAGTGTCATATCAACTAAAACAAGAAAGTAGTCTGTTCTAAACTTTCTTTACAGATTGTTGTTATCTTTCGGTATTCGGAATCTCATCAAATTCTTTATCTAACACAAGAACGTTTTACAGAAAACTCGTGTACCACTGTCACACCCCGTTACCCCAGTTGGCAAAGAAGCGTGACGTCACGGAAGCATAACCATAATCATAACGAACGACCACTATATGGACGTTTTTAAAGTACATCGTTACGTTACCCCGGTTGGCAACGAAGCGTGACGTCGCGGAAGCATAACCATAATCATAACGAACGACCACTATATGGACGTTTTTAAAGTACATCGTTAAAGCTTTAAAGCATAGCAACGTTTTACATAGACTGATATGAGTAAAGGAGTTCGCAAAATACAGAGATTTAATTACATAATTAAAATATCCAAATAATGCAGCTAAATCTCCGCTAATTTGAATATGCATGCGACTCCATGGATGCGGAAGCTTGAAAGAAAATACGTCCGAAGGCATACTTGCCTTAATTTCCTGAAAATACACGCTAAAATACGTCAACAAAAATTGTTGGTGAGCTCATAGGTTTACACGTAAATCTGACTTGTATGGACAACAATAATAGAGATTGAATTTATAAAATCATAAATTCCTTGTTATGTATTACATATAAACCATCATGCAACCGAAGCTTAATTTAAAATGAGTTTGCCCTGTGCAGTATTCTCATACGTAATACCGTGTGTTTAATATATATGCACCCGCTGTTAGCCAACCCGACTAACCCGAGTGGGGGACATGACTCCCAATAGATCTATCCACTATATATTCGCGCTTACAAATAAATGCAATTAACGGTTCATGATATTAGGGATAATGGAACCACATGTGTAATACATATAAGAAATAAACAGTATTGATGTCCATATGAAAGTAGAGCATGTATTTCCACCCCAATAGATAGTGAAAATAGGGGCTATGAAGACTCACCGGGATTGCGATGGCAAAAATCTAGCGTAAAAAGCTTTTAGCGTAAATGGATGGATGATGCGTCGAGTGAGTTTAATCGAGTCCTAAATGATAATAAGGACTTAATATCTCTAATATATGATGATATATATATTTATAGATTTTTATGTCTTAAATCACCCAACATTACAAGTTTATAAATAAAATTCGCTTAAAACGTCAAGTTTATATATATATAATTTTCCAGCTTTTTCGGAGGTTTTTCGCCCTACTTTGAGGTTGTTTTTGACCAAGCTCCAAAATGTTTTAGACTTTGGTTTTCTAGGACATTAAACTACTATATACAAAGGATTTTTAGAATCAAGAACGGCCATTTTTTCGAGATGCTTAGGTTGGTGAAAAAGCTCGTTAAAAACCCTATGTTGGCCATTTTTGAGCTGTCAAACTATCGGTTTCCCAAATAATTTCTGGAGGTCTTAAACTCCAAAATAAATTATGAAAAATTCTAGATCTATATTTAAGACATAGATCTAACTTTTGAGACAAAAATCAACTCATTTCGTTCAGTTATGAATTAGTTATAATTTTTCAAAGTCGATATAAATTTTCTGCCGAAAATCCGCAGTTTTATAAACTTAAAACAAGTTATGATTCTTGTTGTTTATTCAAAGACTACTTGTATAAAAGTTGTAAAAGTTATATAACACATATATAACACATGTTTTCATAATATTAACATGTTTATAATGTGTTCATATATTCATATGCACATTTAAAGAAACAACTTAAAAATAAAAACTAGAAACTTATAAACTTGAGTTTTTATGAAACTTGTTGTTGTTGGTGATTATATATATTATGCAAGACTTATATAAACAGAAATGTATGATGAAATAAGTTAGTATTACTTACTTTGAAGTATTTAGAATATGATTTTGAGTAGAAGTTGAAATCCTTGCAAGATATGCACCAAAACACTTGATTTTCTTGAAGAACACTTGAAGAACACTTGAATGCACAAGTTTGTGATGTGTGAGTGTATAAATCCGGTTTTGAGAGAAGAAAAGGAGAGGTTTTTGTTGTTTGAAGTGTGGAAAAGAAGTGAGAAATGAGGTCTTATTTATAGGCAAAGTGTTTGGACTTTCAAATGATGAAAGGCATGGATGAAAAGGTAGAGTGCACTTTTAAACAAAATGATTGTGTTTAAAGTAATATTAAAAAAAATAAAATTCCAACTCTAATAACCCATATGCCTAAAATCTGGCCCCTTATGTATTTATAATGTATTTATATATTTTTTTTTGTATAAATGTATTTAGGAATGTATTCTTGTATTTCCCTTTTCTTGTAATTTCAAAAATACTTATGGATGCATTGTTTTAATGAATTGTTTTAGTCTTGCATAATTAATGTTAAGTAATTGTATTAGTGTTTGATTAGTGTCACTAATCATAATTTAAGTATGTACTTAGTTTAAATAATCCTTCATAATGTAAATTGATCGGATTAATTGATTTCCCGATTCATCGCACCGATGAATTTGATTCTAATTGAGTTGAATTTTCTAATGAGCATTGTTAATCACTTTGATTAATTTCTAATGACCACTGATTAGGTTATAATTGGCTATTGAATATTGATTAAGTCGTAGTTGCTAACCTAGTTTAATGCCGGATGTTACAGTCTCCCCCTGTTAAGGGAATTTCGTCCCGAAATTTTATAATGTTTCCTCAGGGGTACTGTTACTTAAGAGTAGATGAGAATATCTTTGCTTAAACTGGCCTTTGCATGCCTAAGTGAATTGTGGTCCATGTCTAGAATTCCATCTGACCTTGAGGATGGGTATACAACTGTGCTTCAATCCTTTGACCTTACAGTCCATGATTTCAACCGGCTCTTTGATGAAGCGAAGTTTATCATTTAGATGGATCTCTTCCAAGGGGTAACAAGTGTCTCCTCTAACAAACACTTCTTCTTATTCGATACATGGAAGGTATTGTGCATGTTGCTAAGCTCTGGTGGTAAGTTTAAACGATAAGCTACGAGTCCAATTCCCTTTAAGACTTTGCATTGCCAATGTATCGAGGGTTTAGTTTTTCCTTATTTTCCTAATCGTATCACACCCTTCCATGGTGAGACTTTCATTGGTACTCGTTCTCCTAATTAGAATTCAAGGGATTTTCTTCCTACATCTGCATAACTTTTTGACAATTGCGGGCAACTTTTAGTCAGTTCCGCATCTGTACTATCCTTTCGGTAGTTTCGTGAATGATCTTAGGGCCAGTGATTTGGCTATTTTCTACTTCTTCCCAACTAATCAGCGATCGACAGTTTCGCCCGTAGAGGGCCTCAAATGGAGCAACTTTAATACTCGAGTGATAGCTATTGTAGTATGATAATTCCACTAAGGCAAATGAGTATCCATTACACAGGCTCTTAATGTATGTTCTAGGGTTTGGATCGTTCTATTATCCTGACCATTGGTCTGAGGGTGATATGTGGTACTCATGTACAGGTTTGTATCCACAGTTTGGTATAATAATTGCCAAAAGCTTAGCTGTAGATCTGCTATCCATATCAAAAATGATTATAATAGGCACTCCGTGTCCGGAGACGACTTCCTTGAGGTACGTTTGGACTAGCTTATTCATCCTGATGTTCTTCTTGATTGGTAGGAACACGCAGATTTTGTTAGGTGGTCGAATATTACTCAAATGGTTTCTGATGTTGGTCTTAACTTTGGAGCATGTTAGAAATTTTTTTTGACATATGTGGCAATGTCATCCTTCATGATAGGCCACCCGTATAGTTCCCTATGATACATTTTATCGGATCCGGGGTGAACGACATATCTTGATTTGTGTCCGTCATCTTTAACCAGTTTTCTTACTCTATCAAAACAGGGTAACCAGACTCTATTCGTGAAGTATTGATTTCCATAAACCCTTATTCCAAACTATTTATCCATTCTGTGCAGGGCTTTATTTTTCATATTTTCCTTCTTAATAACTTCATGAACTAAGAAAGGAGGGTTTGGTTGAGTGGTTATAACTATGGCTGGTACTCTTAACGGCTTAACTCATTTCTTTCGGCTATGAGCATCTGCAACCACATTAGTTTTCCTCAGGTGATAACGAATCTAACTGTTGCAACCACTTATTAGCTCTATCAACGATGTTACCTAATATTTGACTCTTTCTGGTTCAAGATGTGTTGGAGGCTCTTAGGGTCCGTGAGTGTAATACACTTCTTACCGTACAACTAATGTCTTCAAGTCTTAAGGGTAAAGACTACTGTTCCAAGATCTAGATCATGCGTTGTGTAATTCACCTCGTGAACCTTAAGTTTTCATAAAGTATAAGCCATGACCTTATCTTTCTACATCAGTCCATTGTGTGAAGTGTCATAGTAATCTATAAATTTCTCGTTCCTCTTAGGTATGGACAAAATAGGCGCGCTGCACAGTTTGTGCTTTAATAACTGAAATGATATCTCCTGATCCTTGCTCCAATCATACTTAATGTCTTTTCGGGTCAGTTTTGTTAGAGTTTTGGTGATCATTGAGAAAAATGCTTATAATAAATGGCAAGTCTTATGGACTGTCGTATCTCTATGGGGGTTCTAAGAGTTGACCAATTCCTGATAGCCTCGATCTTTGTGGGGTCGACTTGGATTCCTAGACTATTGTTCACGTGACCGAGGGATTTCACCTCTCCTAACCAAAATTCAAATTTAGAAAGCTTAGCATATAGTTGTTCTTTCTCCGATAATTCCAGATTCAGTCTTAAATGTTGCTCGTGCTCCTTCTCGTTTCATGAGTAGATTAAAAGTCATTCATGAATACAATCACGAATTTGTCTAAATAAGGTTTGCACACCCGATGAGGTCCATGAGTACCGTTGGGGACACTGGTTAATCCAAACGGCATTAATAGGAATTTATGATGACCGAAACGGAATCTGAAAGCTGTCTTTGGAATATCTTTCTTGTGAACTCTAACCTGATGATAACCACACCTAAGGTCGATCTTCGAATAGAAGCTTAATTCTTGGAGTTTTGTCAAACAAGTCATTGATCCTTGGAAGTGGGTATTGGTTCTTTTAGCTTATTTAATTTCTCGGTAATTGATGCATATCCCGAAAGTTCCATCCTTCTCCTTTATGAACAAAACTGGAGCTCCTCCAAAGCGAGGAACTCGGTTTGATAGACCCTTTATCTAAGAGCTCCTACAGTTGGTTGGACGATTCTTACACTATTGATGGGGCTAATCGGCATGGTGCTCGAGCCCCTGGTACCGCACCTGATACTAGGCCTATTTTTGAATTTGACTTGCCTCGATGTTGGGAGTTCAGGTAAGTGTTCTGGAAAAACTTTGGGGTAACCATAAATAATAAGAATATTTTCAAGCCACTTTCCCTTTGGCTCCCTCTCTATCAACACTTCAGGGTCCTAATGCTAGAGGTGATGCTTACTTTGGTATTTCTTGCTTTGCGTTGGACAGTAAGGACCTTCTTATTGGCTAAAACGTATATGAACTGTGTTCTTGTTGTATACTATTTCCACACGATTTTCGATAGCCAATCCATGCCTATGACCACGTAAACACTTCCCAGTTTGATGGGTATCATGTCTGTTTCAATGAGTCGGCCTACTAATTCTAAGGAGCATCCTCGACTTATATTATTTGTCTTAAGCGTCTCACTGTCATCAACCTCAATAGCATAAGTAGCACTTAATGGAATTTATCTGCTTAGTGAACTTAGTGGATATAAAGCTCCTATCAGCACCAGTATCAAATAGTAGAAATGCATAAGTGGTATCTAATGGGGTAAGAGGATAAGTCTACGGGTTTGAAATTTCTTAGGCAGATAGTCACAGCTTTATCTTTTCCTACGCAGAGTTGTAGTTAAAACTTAATTCCTCATAAAAGTTCTTGATACTTAATCTTTGTATATGATATGGTAAAAATTTTCTGATAAATTCTTAAGCCTTATTTACCCTAAGATATATCAGATAGTAAAGCCTAGAGAAATACTATAAAGAGATGCCTCCGGGGTTTCCTCGTACTCCAGAGCGTTAAGTCGTTGGGTTAGTTCTGCAGTGTGGGCTTTGTGCTCCGCTAGGTGCTGTCACAATTCGTCGATTCCGTCTTGTTAAATCGCATAGGTATTCTGGTTGGCCTAAGGTTTATTGGTGGTTTGCATTTCCTCCTGCTTAATCCTTGCAAAGTTCTAACCGACCTCTTGGTGGATTTTGTCGAAATTTGAGGTCGTGTCTGGCGGCCCTTGCCACCAACAAGGGCATCGTTTGTTACATAGGTTTCTAGGTAAGTGTCGGCACTTGATAGGAAGATGGAGTTCTGACTTCAAACTGGATTTGGATCCCCTCCTCATTTCTCCACTCTTGGAGAGTGTGAGGCATCCATCCCCACTGTCTTACGTTCGGCTATCGTTACAGCGGCGGGCTTGGCTGATGAGTAGGTACCGGGATAGACTCCCGTTGTGTCAGCCACACCCTTTTCCTAGGGGTGAACTTTCTTAATGGTCCATTGGGATGGCTTCTGAATAGGGTGTAGGGTGGCATATGTGGTGGTGATGGTGGAGCAATTTGTGTTGCAGGGCCACAATTGCCCTCCTTGTGCTTTGACGAGTCCATTACATCGTCATTGATTTAGTCTGGGTGGGTTCCCGATCCAAAGTATACCTCAGTGTCACCTTGGCTTCTATGTTCCATGGGTGAGAATTCATCCTCTGAGTCAAAGAGGATAATAACCATATTGTTTGGCATGTTATTGTCATCAGGGTCCAAATATGTGTTCACAGTTCTTGAAGAAAGTTTAGTTTTTGTAGCAGTTATAGTCTAGGTACTAATGCAACCTAGTTCACTATAACTATGGCTCTGATACCAATCTGTCACACCCCGTTACCCCGGTTGGCAATGAAGCGTGACGTCGCGGAAGCATCACCATAATCATAACGAACGACCACTATATGGACGTTTTTAAAGTACATCGTTAAAGCTTTAAAGCATAGCAACGTTTTACATAGACTGATATGAGTAAAGGAGTTCGCAAAATACAGAGATTTAATTACATAATTAAAATATCCAAAATAATGCAGCTAAATCTCCGCTAATTTGAATATGCATGCGACTCCATGGATGCAGAAGCTTGAAAGAAAATACGTCCGAAGGCATACTTGCCTTAATTTCCTGAAAATACACGCTAAAATACGTCAACAAAAATTGTTGGTGAGCTCATAGGTTTACACGTAAATCTGACTTGTATGGACAACAATAATAGAGATTGAATTTAGAAAATCATAAATTCCTTGTTATGTATTACATATAAACCATCATGCAACCGAAGCTTAATTTAAAATGAGTTTGCCCTGTGCAGTATTCCCATACGTAATACCGTGTGTTGAATATATATGCACCCGCTGTTAGCCAACCCGACTAACCCGAGTGGGGGACATGACTCCCAATAGATCTATCCACAATATATTCGCGCTTACAAATAAATGCAATTAACGGTTCATGATATTAGGGCTAATGGAACCACATGTGTAATACATATAAGAAATAAACAGTTTTGATGTCCATATGAAAATAGAGCATGTATTTCCACCCCAATAGATAGTGAAAATAGGGGCTATGAAGACTCACCGGGATTGCGATGGCAAAAATCTAGCGTAAAAAGCTTTTAGCGTAAATGGATGGATGATGCGTCGAGTGAGTTTAATCGAGTCCTAAATGATAATAAGGACTTAATATCTCTAATATATGATGATATATATATTTATAGATTTTTATGTCTTAAATCACCCAACATTACAAGTTTATAAATAAAATTCGCTTAAAACGTCAAGTTTATATATATATATAATTTTCCAGCTTTTTCGGAGGTTTTTCGGCCTACTTTGAGGTTGTTTTTGACCAAGCTCCAAAATGTTTTAGACTTTGGTTTTCTAGGACATTAAACTACTATATACAAAGGATTTTTAGAATCAAGAACGGCCATTTTTTCGAGATGTTTAGGTTGGTGAAAAAGCTCGTTAAAAACCCTATGTTGGCCATTTTTGAGCTGTCAAACTATCGGTTTCCCAAATAATTTCTGGAGGTCTTAAACTCCAAAATAAATTATGAAAAATACTAGATCTATTTTTAAGACATAGATCTAACTTTTGAGACAAAAATCAACTCATTTCGTTCAGTTATGAATTAGTTATGATTTTTCAAAGTCGATATAAATTTTCTGCCGAAAATCCGCAGTTTTATAAACTTAAAACAAGTTATGATTCTTGTTGTTTATTCAAAGACTACTTGTATAAAAGTTGTAAAAGTTATATAACACATATATAACACATGTTTTTATAATATTAACATGTTTATAATGTGTTCATATATTCATATGCACATTTAAAGAAACAACTTAAAAATAAAAACTAGAAACTTATAAACTTGAGTTTTTATGAAACTTGTTGTTGTTGGTGATTATCTATATTATGAAAGACTTATATAAACATAAATGTATGATGAAATAATTTAGTATTACTTACTTTGAAGTATTTAGAATATGATTTTGAGTAGAAGTTGAAATCCTTGCAAGATATGCACCAAAACACTTGATTTTCTTGAAGAACACTTGAAGAACACTTGAATGCACAAGTTTGTGATGTGTGAGTGTATAAATCCGGTTTTGAGAGAAGAAAAGGAGAGGTTTTTGTTGTTTGAAGTGTGGAAAAGAAGTGAGAAATGAGGTCTTATTTATAGGCAAAGTGTTTGGACTTTCAAATGATGAAAGACATGGATGAAAAGGTAGAGTGCACTTTTAAACAAAATGATTGTGTTTAAAGTAATATTAAAAAAATAAAATTCCAACTCTAATAACCCATATGCCTAAAATCTGGCCCCTTATGTATTTTTAATGTATTTATATATTTTCTTTTTGTATAAATGTATTTAGGAATGTATTCTTGTATTTCCCTTTTCTTGTAATTTCAAAAATACTTATGGATGCATTCTTTTAATGAATTGTTTTAGTCTTGCATAATTAATGTTAAGTAATTGTATTAGTGTTTGATTAGTGTCACTAATCATAATTTAAGTATGTACTTAGTTTAACTAATCCTTCATAATGTAAATTGATCGGATTAATTGATTTCCCGATTCATCGCACCGATGATTTTGATTCTAATTTAGTTGAATTTTCTAATGAGCATTGTTAATCACTTTGATTAATTTCTAATGATCACTGATTAGGTTATATTTGGCTATTGAATATTGATTAAGTCGTAGTTGCTAACCTAGTTTAATGCCGGATGTTACAACCACTCCCATTGTTTTGCAATTTATTAAGCATTAGCAATAGCAGAGTTAAATCCAATTTCCCTATTTTTTTCAAAAAAAAACTAACATTTCCTCTTCTAGATTTTTTACCGCAACGTCAAGAAGCATATCTTTGCATTGTAACTTCTTACTTACTAGATTGATTTTAAACAAAATCTCATGCCAAATAACCAAACTTAAAATAAACTCAAAACTTGAAAGTTCATCGTTTACTAACGATTGTGCATCTCTACAAACTTTTCCATCATCACTTACTTGAGCCAACTTGATTAATGCTTCTTTTATTTGAGAAATTTGTGTTTATATGGCTTTGACACTTTCTATGTGACTTTCCCATCGAGTTGTAGACAAGGATTTCAAAGTCAAATCATCAACATACTCAAGTAAAACACTCCACCGTTTTGTAGAATCAGCAAAAACATTGTATATAGTTTGACATGTCCTAAAAAAAGTTTTTCCTTAGTGACAAGAATTAGCCATATCACACAAAACCAAATAAGACTATGACAACCACATGGCATGTAAAATGCTCTTGGGTTTATATCAATCAATTTTTTTACACACCTTGGTGTTTTCCCTTCATGTTAGATCCATTATCATACTCTTGCCCTCTCACATATTTAATATCTAAATCAAGAGATTTTAAAACATCTTGTTAAACATTGAAAAGACCTAAACCTGATGTATCTTCTAAGACAAAAAATTCTAGAAAAAATTCCTCCACTTTTATAGAAGGACTTGACATATCAACACATCTTATAACTAATGTCATTTGTTCTTTGTGACTTGCATCAGGAGTGCAATCAAGAATCATTGAAAAGTATTCTGCCTCTTTGACTGTTTTGATTATAGCAGTCTTTACCTCGGATGCTAACATAACAATTAACTCATTTTGAATTTTATGACTAGATAATGATAATGAGTTTCTTTGTCTTGTGTTCTACGAAAATGTTGTTTCGTTACAGGATAAAACTCAGCAATCATTTGAAGTATGCCAAAAAAGATTCCAGATAAAGTTTTTCATTCGACCCACGAGATGGAAAATTATATGTTGCTAGACATTTCACAACAACAAATATTCTAATTAAAACATCTTTCCAATGTTCAGTATCTTTTTTGATAAGTTCTTGCAAGAATTTATCAAGTGTTTGATTAGTATTTAATCTAGGTCGCAACTCACACCAAGACCTTAAATTAATCATATGATCTGGACTACTTTCATGTGTGCTTAAAGTTTCACCAAGATGTTTCAAATAATTTATTCCATCACTTGCTAAATGACTTCTTTATCGAGCAGTTTTAAATAATTTACAACAAAAACAAAATACTTTATCAAGCTCTTTTGAGTATACAAACCATTTTCTATCACAAGAATCACCATTTCGTAACTTACGTACATAATACTCACAAGAAAAGTGTGTACCAAACCGATCTTTAGGACAACTTAAATTCATTTCTCTAACAAGTCCTTTAGTTACAAGTAAGTCTTTCATATTTAAGTCTAAACCATCCCAAAATCTCGGATCAAAAATACTACAATTCACTTCAAAATCATCATTTTCAGCATTTGTTGGACTTTTTTGATTTTCATTTACCTCGTCATCAAGAAGTTCATTATTTTCATTTACTTCATTAGCTTCATGATCTACATTTTCACTATTTAGAATATCTTCATTTCCTTCATCAACATCATTTATATTATCTTCATTTATTTCATCAACATTATTTAGATCATCTTCATTAGTTTCATGATTTACATTTTCATTTACCACGACATTTTTTCGATGTCTATCAAAAAGTCTAGTTAAAGATCCATGTAAAGATTGTGTAAGTTTTGGTTGTCTCTTCTTTCTTTTCCTATTTTGGGCTCCCAAAGGTTGTGACCGTGGAAACATGCTAATCAATAGATATGTTATACTAAAATAGTATTTAAAACAACTAAATAAGTTGTAAGCATCGAAAAATAACACCTTGAGTCGTTTCTTTGTCTCTTTGATTCAATGAAGCTTCGATAGTTCAATCAATAGTTACACCTACAAATTAAGAAAGTCAATAACCAAAAATGAATACAAAATCATCATCCAGTTATCAAAACAGAATCAAAACATAATCATCATATTCATCCTCATCCAATACCAAAAAAATCACAAACCAGTACTAGAACTAAATTTCCATTCAAATCATAAACTGATAAACAATTAAACATCAATTGAATAAATGAAAATGAGCAATAGATTGAACTGTACCTTTGTGGGGATTTTCGGTAGATTCTGAAATCTGGATGGATTGACCGCATATTGGAGGAACCGGAGGGTTCGTGAATCGTGATTGAGCAGGACGCCTGTACTGGATGAATATGTCGATTAGGGTCTGGGATGAGAAAGAACCAAAAAGAGCTGAGGATTCGTGATTCGTGATTGGCGATTGCCCATCCATCTACTACGGATTTCACGTGACCTTTCCTTTCCTTCTCCTTGGATTTCGTTGCAGTTGGCACCTCAATCTTAGTCGCCACCGCTAGCCCCGCCTAGGATTTCGGTTGGATACAGAATGCAGATACTGAATCGTCACGCAGCACAGCAGAGGAAGAAAAGTGTGGATTCTGGAATTGAAGTGGGTTTTGGAGTATGGACCGGACAATTAAACTATAGATGGACTAAATTTTTGGGCCAGAATTAAACCTAGTATAACTCAAACTACCCAAAAATTTTGTGTCCCTTTTTTTTTCTTGCCCTGGGCCGTGACCCAGCCCGCCGCCTGCCTAGGCCGGCCCTGATCGTCGCGCAACACAGCAGAGGAAGGAAAGTCTGGATTCTAGAATTGAAGTGGGCTGTGGAGTATGGACCGGACAACTAAACTATGGATGGGCTAAATTTTGGGCCAAAATTGAACTTAATATAACTCAAACTACCAAAAATTTTTGTTGCCCCTTTTTTTTCCGGCCCTGGGTCGTGGCCCAGCTCGCCCCCTGCCTGGGCCGGCCCTGCCACCATCTTTGTGGTTATTTGAATGATATACTTGAGAAAATAAAATTTTGAATTATTCATGATCATATATGTTTTTACTTACATAATGATAGTATTTAAGTATATAACTACCAACAAAATATTTAATTTTTTTACCGATGTGTACAATTACTATAGTAAGAAGACGAAAAATATTTCTTTCGAAGGACTAACAAGAGAGCATTGAAGGAGTAATAGTACATAACATTACACTAACTCAATCCCCTATAAGAGCGGAGAGAGTACCAAAGCCGCCCACCAGCGGGGTTGCCACATCGGCCTGACACCGGCGGATACACCACCCCATGTCCTCAGCCCCGGTGAAATTCCAAGCCCCTGTCGCGGCTTTCTCACCCCGCACGACTCCTCTTCACCCTTCTTTTCTTTCTTTTCTTTTTTTAACTTTCAAACGGTCCACAACTCCAGACTCCACATGCATACACACACACACACACACAGACACACACACACACACACACACACACATATATATATATATATATATATATATATATATATATATATATATATATATATGTGTGTGTGTGTGTGTTTGTAGAATAAGGCTCCCCATCGTACAAAGGAAAAGTCTGCGTATCCAACGTACCCTACATAGGCAAGGGTATTTTCGTAATTACAGCGACCATTCACATTCCTTAATTGATCATTCAAAACACTTATTTAACTATTTATACTTCTTGTACACTTATTTGATCATTCACAACACTTCTTTGATCATCAACAACACTTATTTGACCATTCACAATTCTTCAACCCTTAATTGACCATTCACACCACTTAAATGATCATTCACATTACTTAATTGACCATTCACATTACTTAAATGATCATTCACATTACTTAATTGATCATTCATATTACTTAATTAATCATTCACATTACTTAATTAATCGTTCACATTACTTAAATGATCATTCACATTACTTAATTGATCATTCACATTACTTAATTGACCATTCACATTACTATTGGTCATTTACAAAACTTAATTGATCATTCACATGAATTATTTGACCATTTACAGTATTTATTTCATCATTTACAATAATAATTGGACTTTTACACTTCTTCTACACTTATTCGATCATTCACAACACTTATTTGATCATTCACAATAATTATTTGAATGTAGATCTAAATAATTAGTTAAACAAATGTAGATCATTCACATTACTTAAATGATCATTGACATTACTTAAATGATCATTCACATTACTTAATTGATCATTCACATTACTTAATTAACCATTCACATTACTTAATTGACCATTCACATTACTTAATTGATCATTCACAACACTTATTTGATCATTCACATGAATTATTTGACCATTTACTGTATTTATGTTATCATTCACAATAATTATTGGACTTTTAGACTTCTTATACAATTATTTGATCATTCACAACACTTATTTGATCATTCACAATAATTATTTGACCATTCATACTTCTTCTAAACTTAATATAAATGGTCATATAATTAATGTGAATGATCAAATAAGTGTTGTGAATGATCAAATAAATACTATGAATGGTCAAATAATTCTTGTGAATGATCAAATAAGTGTTGTGAATGTTCAAGTAAGTGTAGAAGAATTGTGAATGATCAAATAAGTGTTGTGAACGATCATATATTTTTTCTGAATGATCAAATAAGTGTAGAAGAAGTGTGAATGGTCAAATAATTGTTGTGAATGATCAATGAAGTGTAGAAGAATTGTAAATAGTAAATAATTATTGTGAATGGTTAAATAATTCGTGTGATGATCAAATAAGTGTTGTGAATGATCAATTAAGTAATGTGAATGATCAATTAAGTAATGTGAATGGTCAATTAAGTAATGTGAATGATCATTTAAGTAATGTGAATGGTCAATTAAGTAATGTGAATGATTAATTAAATAATGTGAATGGTCAATTAAGTAATGTGAATGGTCAAATAATTATAGAAGAAGTGTAAATAGTCAAATAATTATTGTGAATGATCAAATAAATGTTGTGAATGATCAAATAAGTGTAAAAGAATTGTAAATAGTCAAATAATTCTTGCGAATGATCAAATTAGTGTTGTGAATGAACAATTAAGTAATGTGAATGATCATTTTATATGTATTGTGAATGGTCGTTGTAATTACGAAAATACCCTTCCAGCTAAAAAAAAGGGACGCACATGGAATTTCAATTTTGATCACAACCATTGATTTTTTTAATCTTGTGGCTTTGGATGGGTACCCTTGGTACACTCAATTCTCATGGGTATTTTTTGAACCCAAGTCTATGTATGTATGTATATATATGTGTATATATATATATATATATATATATATATATATATATATATATATATATATATATATATATATATATATATATATATATATATATATATATATATATATATATATATATATATATATATATATATATATATATATATATATATATATATATATATATATATATATATATATATATATATATATATATATATATATATATACGTGTGTGTGTATGTATGTATGTATATAATTTTAGTTTTATAATTTTTTTATTTTTATTGTTGTTTCAATCTATACACATCTCAACTTATATTGTACTCTCTTTTACTAAATTACTTTCATTTTATTCTTATTGTGATTGATCCGTAATCGAGAAACACACAATAACCTTCGATCAAATATTGTTAAACATATTGTACTTGTCTAAATACCAAATGTAGAAGACTAGTTTGTTTTTTTTACGTTCATCTAGCTTTTGTAATTTTGTTTCGTAATTTTAGTTTTTATTTATTGTTATGCATTTTTTTATTTTAATTCGGTAATTTTTAATTTTTAGTTATGTTATAGTTTTACATATTTATGAAATTAATTGTTTTAGTTTTAATTGTTTTAATAATTAAAATGAATTTATTTTAAAAAAAATTAAAAAAGGTGGAAAGTTTTACAAAGGTGGGCATTTTCAAGTTAGAAAGGTGGGTAACGTGGAGAGAGAAAATCTGATCTGGCGCTGAGGTGTATAGAGAAATGGATTTGAGAAAGTGGAGTACTCCCTTCACCCTAAGGGCATGTTTGGTACATGATTGGGGCCAGAGAAATGGAAATAATAGAAATTTCCTTATTTGTTTAAACTTGAGAATTGCAAAAAGAGAAATAAAACAAAGCCTATTCTCTACTTTGGTTTCCCTCTCATCTGGTGAGAAATGGAGAGAAATGGAATTTCCACCACTTCAAAAAAGCGGAGAGTTGATTTCTCAGCTTGCTCCCCCTCACCCTCCCCCCAAACCAGGTTCCACGCTTCATTTCCAAAAAAAAACCTCTGTCAATCTGCAACCCTAGCCGCCCCAAACTCTCTCTCGTCGACCTCTCCTTCTCCCTAGCAACAGCGGCCGACCACCCCCTGCGCCGCCCTCCCCCTGCGCCACCTTTCCCCTTGCGTCGCCTACCATCTGCACCGCTTACCATCTTGCATCGTCTCCCATTTGCGCCACCCTCATCTATCGTCACTAGTATTGCTCCGCCGCCGATAGGTTATATCGATTCATTAAATCTTAAACTCGATTTTGGTAACTTCAGATTCTTGTAGTATTGTTGTGTTGTAGTTAAAGCCCTCAGCTATGAGAATTTTGTTACATAAAGCTTGATTTTGAAATCCTTGATTTTGAGTAAGTGAAATCCATCATTGATTTCATTATATGGATCTTTGTTTGATTTTGAATCTTGTCATTTTGTAGACTTTGTTTGATTTTGAATCTCTGTACTTATATGAAACTTGTTAGGATGTAAATTTGATACCTTTCGCTTAAGAAATAATGGGTTTGCATTGATCACTATGAGCTTGAGTCGCATAAACAACCACAGTTGCAATACTATTTGTATAATTAGTTTCGAAGTTATCACTTCACCTGAGCCTGTTTTGATATCCCAAAAAACATCCATGCTTATGCTTTAATCACCTATGCTTGTTTGTTTGATGATTATATATATATATATATATATATATATATATATATATATATATATATATATATATATATATATATAAGCAACAACATCAATATGTGTGTGTCTTTCAATTAATGGAGTGTCTTTAAGCAACAGCTGCAATATTTTTTGTATATAAAACAACAACAATATTTTTATACATAAAACATTCTACTTGACCTTGTTATGCAGTGGCAGTGCCATGGGTCTTGTTTTCTTCCAAAATGTATTCTTGTATAATGTCTCAATTATCTCAATGGTGTTACCGCAATTGATTCTGAGAGTACCTATTCACATTCATCTTCTATTTCATGTTTCTGCAGATTCTTGATTTGAAAAAAGGGCAGGCTGAAGCAGTTTTGAGAGACCTAATAAACGGGTGAAGTACACGCCGTGGGAAATATTCTTTAGTTATCCAGTTTCATATCCAATTACTGTCTGTTATACAAGAGGAATCAGAATCAGAGTCAGATTATGTATATTTGATTCCTATTACCTTATATATTCTTTAGTTTAATATTTACTCCATGATCTCTATATTTATATGGATAATCATCATTCAGATCTCCAATATTAGATCCTACTCACGGCAATGATTCATGGTTGAAAGCACTACAAAAGATGCATCCCTAAATCTCATTCTCTGTTAGAACACATGGATCGTAGAGATGGAAAAACTGGGGATATGATAATTTAGATTCATCAACAAAGCTTAAACTTTTGATTATCCTGTGCGATGAAGTTCACGGAACTGAGTAAGCATACTATACACACTTTTAGGAATTTTTAAGAGGTTGATAAGTTTGTTTAATTTGGTTATACAATGTTTGTAAAATTGGAACACAGAGTTAAGAAGCAATCTGTTCCATATTGTGTCTTCACTCCGCATATAGATACACCAACAATCAGTTCCATTATCTCTTTATGTTTTGGTGCTTTATTATGAAGTGTTTTTGTACGTAGATTTTAGTTTGTTGATTGTTGTTATCATCTAATTTTAGTTCGTTAAATGTTTTTAGGCATTGCCATTAATAGACTATGTGAACCAATATTATCGTACATTTTGTGATCTAGGTCAAAGGCTTTTTTTCCACATATTTTGCATTCTTTATGTTCTAAAGTAGGCTTGTAATCGTTTTGATTTATGTGTTTATTCTTAGGTTTGGTGTTTTGTGTGGTTGGAGTTTACTTTTCTCTTCAATTTGAGAAAAAGAAAAAACTTTTGTTATTAAACCAAGTCCATTGTCTTACAATTACAGATGTAGAAGTTTTTGCTATTGTTGATGATATACATATAGATCCATTAGCTTGATTGGTAAGAGCGCCCGTATGGGAGGATGATAGTTTGATTCCATCTGGATCTTTGATTTTCGTTCAACAATCAGATATTTGCATAAGCATTGAAGCATACTATGTTTTAGCATCTAGATTTACATTTCATGATCTTGGTATGATCATTTTGTTTGATTTATATAGATCTTGGTATGAACATTTTGTTAAGTTTTTTCTTTTACTTGTATATGTAGATGACAAGAACATTGTTGAGAGAAAGAACGTTATGTAGAAAGTAAATTGTAGACATGCATTTACATCATTTATTGGGTTAACACGGGAAGAGAAGATTGTGTTAAATTACGTTGGTAATTGTTTTTTATCATTGAAATGTTTAATTATTAGTATTGTTTGGGTTTTAATAATGAATTGTTATGAAAAAAATTATGATTCAGAATAATAAAATTTATTATATAAGTCTCTGCTTTTTATCAAACAAGAGAAATCATTCTGTGTTACATTTCTCTGCTGAATTCTCTGTTCAACCAAACATATGAATCAATTCTCTTTCTCCATACCAATTCACTTTTCTCAGCAATTCCATTCTCTGTTGTCATTTGTCTACAATTCCATTGTCAGTACCAAACACATCATAAGTATATGAACCATGAGACTCATAGACTACTATGAGATAAAGATAGATTAATAATGTTAAAGGGTAAATAATTATTTTCGTTCACGTGGTTATATACAAATTATGGTTACCAATATTTTCGCATCAAAATTATAATTTGAGTACCTATTATTGTTCTTTTGTTACGCTTTTGGTCTTTTGACCAGTAGTTATTTATAAAATTACCACTTTGCCATTTTAAATTTGTTTCGGTTTTAGTCCCTGAACAATTACTTTTTTTACATTATCTTTAGGGTAAATTACAAATTCGTCCCTATGGTTTATTTGAAATTATGGATTGGATCCTTTGACTTTAAAAATTACACTAACAGTCCTTGTGGTTGAAGGTTTGTTACGGATTTGGTTTTTTGGCCATTTAAAATGATCATTTAACCCTTACTTGTTTAATAATTATTATTAATGTTGTTTTTATTGATATTTCTATTCTTATTAAATAATAGACTAATCTAAAAACTTAAAAATACCAGCAAAATTACTTTAATATAAAAGTGTAACATCCGTTATTTCGACCTGGTACGTGGAATTATTTTAGTGGATAAATATTATATTAATATTGGGTTGGTCCAATTATATCTCGTTTCATGGATTGATACGTGTCGGGATTGGGCTTGCGTGTCATCGGGTTATAATTTTAATGAACGGATAGTTTTTCGGATCACGGGATTAACTGGGTTAAATGGGCATTAATAGTGAAAATGTGATATCGGGTTCGGGTTATTGGGTTCGGGACCGGCTAAAATAGAACGTATATATGTTTGTGCCTTCATTCTCCCTTATCCATTTCTTGAGATCCCTAAATAGTGTATGTGTGTGTGTTTTTTGAGAGCTCCAGCAGCAAGGAACTAAATTGGGCTTCAAATTGGTTGGGAAATCTTGAAGTTAACTTGATTACCTTCATCTTCCTCCTCTTAGTTGTGACCTTGGACTTCAAGGTAAGTCAATTTGCTGATTATATATGTTTAATTGGGCTGAGAATCGAAGTTAGGGGAGGTTATAACCTCCTGGGCAGAGTCGAAAATCGCTGTGCAGGAACAGGGTTTCGCGGTGTCGCGGCGCGACCAAGAGCCTGCAGTGAAAATTCGAGTTTCGTCTCAATAAAGGGGTTTTAGGTCAAATTGCGTCGGCTTTCTTCGGGGTTGCTCGGGTTGGGTTTTGTTTGGGGTTTGGGGTCTCGTTGGGACTTCATTGAGTTGAGTTAGGGTCGAGTTTCGGGCATTTATCGAGTTTGGGTTCTGTGGGGTTGTCGGGGTCGAATTGAGTTCGGGTCAATGTGATTGTGTGATATGTGTTATTCGGGAATTGTGTTTAATTATTGGGCTATCCGTGTGATTATAGGGACTAGCAGGCCTCGAGCCGGATTCGATCAGGGTGCTCAGACTTCGGGAAATCAGTCAGGTGAGTACTCGAGTCGTTTTCTAAATGCGCGTCGTCTTTTATGTTTAGCCGTGTATCTATACTTGTGCGTGTTATATAGATGAGACATGGACGTGAACCTCAGGTATATTCTATCCCTTATACGTGTTATATATGAGACATGAGATCGGTTCTGGGGTCCGTGATGAGTTCCATACGGACGATATGTCGCGAAAGGGAATCACGCGGGTTGACTGTCCCTCACAGTCCTTGGTGCGTATATATACGGCAGGGCCTGTAGTCGGGTAGCTTCCGTGCTACAGGGTATTACCGACCATTGCTGTGTGCGATGTGTCCATCGGGGAGGGGTCCCCACAGGGCTTGTGTGTTATTCCGATCTCATACCTGTGATACTATACCTGAGATACGTGTGGGGCTACAGGGACAGGGACAGGGATATCGTGTGTTACGTGCTATGTGTTATGTGCAGTGTCAACCCTCGTGTGCTCACGGGCTTTATAGCTCATGTATTCGAGTCTAACATGTTCAGGGAATCAGAAGGGATCTAAGCCGCAGCCAAGGTAGATCCGAGATATATTGAAGATCCGTAGTGGTTTCATGTTTGTATAAGAACAATCGGTGATTGTTATTTTGGGATGTATGTTGGTTTTAATCAGGATTTGCGAATATTTTTGAATGTAATCATATGTTATCATCTGTGTGCTTAAAGTTTTAATTAGTCGTAATCTGCATTATCCTATGACACGTGTGTTATAGATCCGTTGCGTTATTGCCACTTTTGATATTATGTTGACGTGGCATTTCTGGGATCGGGAGGGGTGTTACAGCATGGTATCAGAGTTTATGGTTTGAAGTTTGAGTATCATTAGTGGATTCTTAACTTAGACCTTGTTGTGGTCTATGGGGGGATCGTTTTGCGATTATATAGTGGATTAACCGACCTGGCTTAGTTTATAATGCTGGTCTGGGGGTGGTGCTTCCTCGTCTTCACAGCGGGGCGGGTCTTTCAAAGATTTTATGACAGAGGCCCCACCGCAGTTTAGGGGTGACGGTGAGCCGGGGGCGGCCATCGCATGGGAGCGAGAGATCGAGGCTGCCTTCCGGGTAGCCCATGTCGATCCTAGAGACATGGTTGGTTACACTGCATATCAGTTACGGGGCGGGGCTTCACAATGATGGAAATCGATTGAGTCATCGATGACTGAGTCCGCCGCTTACGCCATGACCTGGCAACTGTTTAGAGCTATGTTCGAGCTTCAGTACATTCCGCGGGATGAGAGACGGGAAATGGAGCGCCGATTCTTGCATCTGCAGCAGGGTAATATGACGGTTTAGCAGTATGTCGACTGATTTAATGAGTATTTACTGTTCGCGCCTTAGCATGTCGATACGGAGAGCCGTAAGGCTGATGCATTTATTGATGGGCTTCGATCGGATATTTGGAAGTTTGTAGGGCTACACGATACTCCGACGTTTGCCAGAGCTTTAGAGATGGCCCGCATGAGAGAGCGGGAGATCCTTAAGCAGAGGGAGCAGCCCTCATCTCAGAGGCAGCGTACCGAGATTGAGATAGAGGCCGAGACCGTCAATCGAGGCGTCCGGGCCATAGTCAAGGGTCTGGAGCATAGAGCCAGAGTAGCGAGGGACAGGGGTCCCAGGCGTCCGGTAGCCGTGCCGAGAGTTCGTATGGGGATCGGGAGTGCCCGAAGTGTCACCAGCGCCATTCGAGTCAGTGTTTGTCAGAGCAGCCGCGTTGTTTCAGGTGCGGCCAGCGGGGCCATGCCGCATCGGTTTGTACGATTCCCGAGCCGCTGTGTTTCAGATGTGGGAGGCCGGGGCATCATGTTAGGGATTGTCCAGAGCCAGGGCCAGCAGTACAGGGAGCCAGTTCGAGTGGGGCCAGGGCATAGCCATCGTCATCTAGCCCCCGTGATGCTATTCTGAGGGGCCGAGGACGTGTATTTCAGGCGACAGCCGAGGAGGCACGAGATGCTACAGATGTTGTTTCGGGTACGTACATCCTTGACGGACTTCGAGCTCGTGTATTATTTGATTCCGGGGCAGATCGCTCCTATGTGTTTGTTATTTTCTGTGCTTATTTTAGCGTATCTCCTTCTTCTTTATCTGTTCTGTTGGTTGTTGAGAGGATCAATGGGAGTTCATTGTTAGTGAGTCAGGTTTATCGGGACTGTGTGCTAGAGATAGATTCTCGTCAGTTTGTGATCGATTTGCTGCCGATTGAGATTAGTAGCTTCGATGTGATTGTGGGTATGGACTGGTTGACTGCCAGATGGGTTGATATTTTGTGTGCCAAGAAGATTATCCGTATACCCATTTCTGACAGTGAGAGTGTTATTGTCTATGGGGAGCGTCGTAAGGGACATATCGGGATTGTGTCTATGGCCATGGCTCAGCGATATGTGTCTAAGGGATGCGAGACCTTCCTAGTTTATGTGGTTGGCGCGAGGAAGGAAAAGAAGACCTTAGGGGATATTCCAGTGATCCGTGAGTTCCCTGAGGTATTCCCAGAGGAGTTGCCTGGGTTACCGCCAGATCGCCAGGTGGAGTTTCGCATAGATCTTGTTCCTGGGGCGGTGCCGATTGCTAAAACGCCTTATAGGCTGGCACCGACCGAGATGCGAGAGTTGATGTCTTAGTTGATTCACCCGTCCGAGATGGATCGTGGATTCATTCGTCTGAGTTCGTCGCCGTGGGGTGCGCCAGTGTTATTCGTGAAAAACAAGGACGGTAGCATGCGGATGTGTATCGACTACAGGGAGTTGAACAAAGTGACCGTAAAGAATCGTTATCCGCTTCCACGTATCGAGGACCTGTTTGATCAGCTCCATGGATCGACTTTCTTCTCCAAGATTGATCTGCGATCTGGGTACCATCCGTTGAGGGTTAGGGAAGAAGATGTGCCGAAAACAGCGTTCCGGACTCGTTATGGGCATTACGAGTTCCTTGTGATGCCTTTTGGATTGACCAACGCACCCGCCGCTTTTATGGATTTGATGAACAGGGTGTGTAGAACTATGTTGGATAGATTCGTTATCGTGTTCATTGATGACTACCTAATCTATTCCCGGAGTGTCGAGGACCACGAGTAGCACCTCCGAGAGGTTTTGACTGTGCTGCGCAGGGAGAGACTGTATGCGAAGTTTTCCAAATGCGAATTTTGGCTTCGGGAAGTGCAATTTTTGGGACATGTGGTCAGTGCCGAGGGTATAAAAGTGGATCCCGCCAAGATTGAGGCAGTGATGAGCTGGGAGCCTCCGAGATCAGTGCCAGTGATTCGCAGCTTTCTGGGTCTTGCCGGGTATTATAGACCCTTCATCCAGGATTTTTCGAGGATTGCCTTGCCGTTGACGAGATTGACACGACAATCCGTTCCGTTTGAGTGGTCCGAGGATCAGGAGCGTGCGTTCCGAGAGTTGAAGACCCGGTTATGTCAGGCTCCAGTGTTGGCCTTGCCAGAGGGTACCGATGATTTTATGGTATATTGTGATGCTTCGGGATCAGGGTTGGGTTGTGTTCTGATGCAGCGAGGAAAACTGATCGCCTATGCTTCGCGCCAGCTGAAGACTTATGAGGAGAACCATACCGTGCATGATTTAGAGTTAGACGCCATCGTGTTCGCGTTGAAAATTTAGCGGCATTATCTGTATGGGTCTCGGTTTATTGTGTATACCGATCATAAGAGTCTTCAGTTCTTGTTCAGCTAGAAGGATCTGAATATGCGACAGCGCCGTAGCCTTGAGTTGCTTAAGGACAACGATTGTGAGATTCAGTACCACCCGGGGCGGGCTAATGTGGTAGCTAACGCGCTGAGCCGTAGGGCATGCGGCCAGACTGTGATATCCAGGGCTTCGAGGCTTGAGATTACCTCGACATTGACCGATAGTCTGAGATTAGCGCAGCAGGAGGGCCTGCGAGGTGATAATGTGAAACGGGAACGTCTGACAGGGCAGCTTGAGTCGTTGACCAGGGATGATCGCGGATTGTTTGTGTTCCATGATAGGGTCCGGGTTCCGAGGGTCGGGAATTTGCGGCAGTTGATTCTTGATGAGTCGCATCGGTCGAGGCTATCTGTGCATCCGGGGAGTACCAAAATGTACCGTGATCTCCGTGACTTCTACTGGTGGCCGGGAATGAAAAGGGATGTGGGCCAATATGTTGAGCAGTGTATGACATGTCTCGGTGTCAAAGCCGAGCATCAGAAGCCACACGGGCATCTACAGCCGTTGGAAATCCCCGAGTGGAAGTGGTACCATATCACGATGGATTTCATTATGAGACTTCCACGCACGGTCCGCGGGAATGATATGATCTGGGTTATAGTGGATCGACTAACGAAGAGTACGCATTTCTTAGCCGTTCGGGGTACTATCACCATGGATCAGTTAGCGCGGCTGTATATCAATGAAGTGGTATCAGGGCATGGGATTCCGATGTCGATTACTTCAGACAGGGATACGCGGTTCACGTCTCGATTCTGGCAGAGCTTCCAGCGAGAATTGGGCACTAGGGTTCAGTTGAGCACGGCTTACAGACCGCAGACTGACGGCCAGACCTGATTGCACCAATCAGACCCTCAAGAATATGTTGCGGGCGTGTGCTATCGACTTTAGTGGTAATTGGGACGTGAATTTGCCGTTGGTCGAGTTCGTGTACAATAATAGCTATCACGCCACGATCAAAATGGCTCCGTTTGAGGCACTATATGGGCGCAAGTGCCTGACCCCCGTGTGTTGGGGCGAGGTCGGTGAACGACCTATCAGCGGGCCGGAGCTGCTACAAGAGACTAGTGATAAGGTGGTCGTGATTCGGGAGCATATGAGAGTCGCCCAGAGCTGTCAGAAAAGCTATGCCGACCGCCGTTTAAAAGAGTTGGATTTCAGCGTAGGTGATCGGGTCATGCTTAAAGTGTCGCCGTGGAAAGGGGTTATCCGGTTCAGACATCGTGGGAAGCTGAGTCCGCGGTATATCGGGCCGTTTGATATTGTTGAGAGAGTCCGGGATCAGGCCTATCGACTGCGATTGCCTTCAGAGTTGGCCGGTGTGCACGATACCTTTCATGTGAGTCATCTCCGGAAGTGTCTGGCTACAGATGACCAGTTTGTGTCTTTACCTGAGATTACAGTCGATGATCAGCTGCGATATGTGGAGCAGCTCGAGGCCGTTACCGACCGAAAAATCAAATAGCTGAGGAATAAAGAGATTGTCTTGGTACTCGTTCAGTGGAGACACCATAAGGGTACCAACGCTACTTGGGAGCCCGAGTCAGAGATGCGATCGAGATATCCTCACCTGTTCCAGAGTTCGAATTAGATTCCGGGACGGAATCTCTTTAAGAGGGGAGGATTTGTAACATCCGTTATTTCGACCTGGTACGTGGAATTATTTTAGTGGATAAATATTCTATTAATATTGGGTTGGTCCAATTATATCCTGTTTCTTGGATTGATACGTGTCGGGATTGGGCTTGCGTGTCATCGGGTTATAATTTTAATGAACGGGTTATGTTTTTGGGATCGCGGCATTAAATGGGTTAAATGGGCATTAATAGTGAAAATGTGATATCAGGTTCGGGTTATTGGGTTCGGGACCGGCTAAAATAGAACGTATATATGTTTGTGCCTTCATTCTCCCTTATCTATTTCTTGAGATCCCTAAATAGTGTATGTGTGTGTGTGTTTTGAGAGCTCCAGCAGCAAGGAACTAAATTGGGCTTCAAATTGGTTGGGAAATCTTGAAGTTAACTTGATTACCTTCATCTTCCTCCTCTTAGTTGTGACCTTGGACTTCAAGGTAAGAGAACTTCAAATTAGAGGTTTAAATTTGAGTTATGTGTTATGAATTTGTGTAAAAAGGTTCCCAAGCTATAAGGGATTGTTGTTTGCTAATTATATATGTTTAATTGGGCTGAGAATCGAAGTTAGGGGAGGTTATAACCTCCTGGGCAGAGTTGAAAATCGCTGTGCAGGAACAGGGTTTCGCGGTGTCGCTGCGCGACCAAGAGCCTGCAGTGAAAATTCGAGTTTCGTCTCAATAAAGGGGTTTTAGGTCAAATTGCGTCGGGTTTCTTCGGGGTTGCTCGGGTTGGGTTTTGTTTGGGGTTTAGGGTCTCGTTGGGACTTCATTGAGTCGAGTTTGGGTCGAGTTTCGGTTCCGTGGGGTTGTCGGGGTCGAATTGAGTTCGGGTCAATGTGATTGTGTGATATGTGTTATTCGGGAATTGTGTTTAATTATTGGGCTATCCGTGTGATTACAGGGACTAGCGGGCCTCGAGCCGGATTCAATCAGGGTGCTCAGACTTCGGGAAATCAGTCAGGTGAGTACTCGAGTCGTTTTCTAAACGCGCGCCGTCTTTTATGTTTAGTCGTGTATCTATACTTGTGCGTGTTATATATATGAGACAGGGACGTGAACCTCAAGTGTATTCTATCCCTTATGCGTGTTATATATGAGACATGAGATCGGTTCTGGGGTCCGTGATGAGTTCCATACGGACGATAAGTCGCGAAAGGGAATCACGCGGGTTGACTGTCCCTCACAGTCCTTGGGGCGTATATATACGGCAGGGCCTGTAGCAGGGTAGCTTCCGTGCTACAGGGTATTACCGACCATTGCTGTGTGCGATGTGTCCATCCGGGAGGGGTCCCCACAGGGCTTGTGTGTTATTCAGATCTCATAGCTGTGATACTATACCTGAGATACGTGTGGGGCTACAGGGACAGGGACAGGGACAGGGATATCGTGTGTTACGTGTTATGTGTTATGTGCAGTGTCAACCCTCGTGTGCTCACGGGCTTTATAGTTCATGTATTCGAGTCTTACATGTTCAGGGAATCAGAAGGGATCTCAGCTGCAGCCAAGGTAGATCCGAGATGGATTGAAGATCCGTAGTGGTTTCATGTTTGTATAAGAACAATTGGTTATAGTTATTTTGGGATGTATGTTGGTTTTAATCAGGATTTGCGAATATTTTGGAATGTAATCATATGTTATCATCTGTGTGTTTAAAGTTTTAATTAGTCGTAATCTGCATTATCCTATGACACGTGTGTTATAGATCCGTTGCGTTATTGCCACTTATGATATTATGTTGACGTGACATTTCCGGGATCGGGAGGGGTGTTACAAAAAGACATAAATTTGAATAATAAAATATTAATAAAGACAAATGAATAATTATTATTATTAATTAAAACTTAAAAAAATAACATTTTCAGTTTATATTTTTACTTTAAAAAAAGTAACCTTTGATAAATCAAAAAAATAAATGTATACATCGTCAAAAGGTATTAAAAACTTTTTTGACGTTTTTATAAATTTTACATAAACAACTTTTTAACACTTTCAGTAAACGTTTAAAAACATTTTTATAGTATAAACATTTTGACAAACATTAATTTTTTTGAAAAGTTTAAAAATTTTAAACCTTTTTTAAAAAGTTATTTTTTTGAATGTTTTTAGAAAAATTATACAAAACTATCAAAAACTTCGAAAACTTCAAATTTTTTATCGTTCATCAAAATGTTTAATTAATTTTTTATTATTATTCATGAAAACGTTTTTTCAACAAAAAAATCAAAAAGGAAACCTAAAGTTAAAAGACTATTTCGTGTTTAGTTTTTAATTATCAAAATGATGAAATAACAATTTATATGTTTTTATAGATGTTTTAATCTTTATTAAAAATCATTTAATGTAAAATGGATAAAAATGAATACTTAATAATAATAATAATAATAATTTATTTTATGATTTACAAAAATGTTTACATTTTATTTTAAAAAATCTAAACTCAAAACGTTATTTTTTTTTTTTTAGTTTTTAATTGATAATAATAATTATTCGCATGTCTTTAAAAATATTTTATTATTTATTTTCATGTGTTCTACACTAAATTAATTTTACTGGTTTTTAAAATTATTTTGAATTATATTATTATTTTATACTAATAGAAATAATAATAAAAATAACATTAATAATAATTATTAAACTAGTAAGGTAAAATGATCATTTTAAAAGGCCAAAAGACCATATTCATAACAAAACTTCAACCACAAGGACTGTCAATGTAATTTTTAAAGTTAAAGGACCCAATCCATTATTTCTAATAAACCACAGGGACGCAATTTTATGATATACCCTTATCTTTAATTACTTTTTATTCTATCGTTATTTATTTAAGAGTAAATTACACAAATGGTCCCTGTGGTTTGGGGGTTTTTGTTCTTTTGGTCCCTCAAAGTTTTTTTTACACCAATAGTCCCAAAATCCCAAACCTTTAACACAAATGGTCCCTGCCGTTAAATGGAACAATTAGAGCAGTTAAGTCACAGGGCATTTTCGTCATTCTTCATCTCAGGGACGATTTAGGTAATTTTTTAATAGTTTATCAATTTTTTTTATTTTTTATTTTCTATCTAATTATCTTTTTGTTTTCTTTTTTCTTTATGTTGTTGTTATTATTATTATTATTATCAAATCCTTATCAAAACCCAGAATTCATCCTTGAACTTCTTCAAACAAATCAAAACCTAGAAATCATCTTTGAGCTTCTTCATCATTGAGATGAGGACAAATACGAAATCCACATCCTTTATGAGAACGAAGACAACATATCATCGTTGTGCTTCTTCATCGTAATCAAATTTCACAATCAAATACAAAACCACACAACCCAATCTACGAACACATAAAATCAAATCTGTAAAGAAGAAGATGATTTATAAAGAAGAAGTGAATCTCACAAAGTCTCTGGCTCATGTGAGTTCTACTGGATCTATAATGAAGAATACGATTTAAGAGATTGAAGGTTTGTTATACTTGATTCCCAGATAATATCAGCACACGATTGTATATTAACTCTCAAATATCCACACACAAACAGAATCAATGCTCAATGATTGTGAAAATGATTATGAGAGAAGACAAAGAGAATAAGTGATGCGGCGGCTGTGATAATATTGTGTCCGTGTAATTCTAATTGTCAACACCTCCTTTTACACAAAATTCTAGGAGAATTAAAGCAAGTTTCAAGGTTTTACACAATGGCCCCTTGAACTTTAACTAGAAATAAATTACAAAACAAACTAATCTAGAAATAATTATTACAAGATAAATCCACAAGATCGAAATTTAATATCTAACAAGGTACATACACGCAGAGATGTTGCGTCGTTTATGACGATATGTGGCGGCGCGTGGCGGAAATTAAAAAGAAGGAAGCAGTCAGAGGCGTGCTTTTCGACGGTGATGTATTCCGTTTGTTTGTACAACCGAAAATTCTAAGCTTTGGATTCCAAATAATCTAAAATCAACGAACTCAAACAAGATCTGGAATCCAGAGTCTCAGATCTACAAATTGAAGCTAGCTAGAACAAAACAAAGCCGGTTCCGAAGATGAGGAGGTTGTAGATTACGTTGGAAGCTCGACAAAAGTTTTTCTCTCAGATTTACAAGTTCTACGGATGCATTTCTATGAAAGCTATCCGTACCTCAAAATCGCGCACTTCACGGCCAAACAAGCCATCCTCGAAGCATTTGCTGGAGCAACCCGCGTTCATGTCGTTGATTTCAGCTTAAACGAAGCGATGTAATGGCATGCGCTTATGCAACAGACAGTCCACCAACCTTCCGTCTAACAGGAATTGGACCTCCCCAACCCGACAACACCGATGCTTTACCGCAAGTTGGATGGAAATTTGCTCAATTAGCCGAGACAATCGGAATTGAATTTGAATTCCGTGGGTTTGTCTCCAATTCAATTGCCGATATCGACGCCGGGACTCTTGATATCTGACCAAGCGATGTGGAGGTGGTGGCCGTGAAGTCCGTTTTTGAGCTTACTGCCTCCAGGCTCGATCAGGAGCTGTCGAAAAGGTGTTGAATTCGATCAAAGTAATGAAACCCAAGATAGTGATGTTGGTGTTGAATTCCATGAAAGCAATGAAACCCAAGATTTGACAAATCTGGGAATATTTTGTTTAAATATAAATAAATAAAATATAATAAATAAATTATAAAAGATTTTTTATGTTTTAAAAGTTTATTAGGAAATTTCACAAATGGTCCCTCAATGACAAAAAGACGAAAATACCATCTTCTCTAACGGTTAAAGTTAATGGATGTTAGTCAGAGGGACCATTTGTGTTAAAGGTTTGAGATTTTGGGACTATTGGTGTAAAAAAAAAATTTAAGGGACCAAAAACGCAAAAAACCTAAACCACAGGGACCATTTGTGTAATTTACTTTTTATTTAATATGTAATTTTTATCTTATTATTACAATTTGAGGTACTGAAGTAATATTTTTGATATATTATCTTTTATTAATAATATTATTAATTCACGTATATAAATGGAATGATATATAACATGAATTAATTTACATTCTTCTATTTTTATTAATTATTACAAAACTTAATAAAAAATAACCTTATATACGTGTGTGCGTTAGAATTACTCATATCATATTATAATTATAATATTTAATTTCAAACATATATTTAATTATTTAGACTTTATGTAACTTTATCTCTTTAGTAAAGAAAAAATGAATACAGAGTCAACATAAAAAAGAACAGACTTATTGATTCAGTATTCAGTAATTAGCGACATCATTTATCAATCAGTATTGCAATCAATAATCAGTCACATATCACTTATATAAAAGAACAACACCTTGTATATTTAACCAAATTTATCTGCCAAATTTATACATACGTGTATTAACTTGTACCTTTTAGTCTAGTTACTTTGTTAAGTCGATACATATTAATTTATTTTATAAAAATGTATGAATATAGCGTTTTCATTAAATATGTAAACTTAACGTATAATATGTTCTGATTTAACTATTTTAAAAATTAATATTTATAAAAACTGTAGATATTCAATGTATTATCCAAACATGACATTAGAGTATTTTGAAATACAAATCTTAAATGAATTATTTAAATCCTCCAAACCAAACGACACTTAATTCTTTTTTACTTTATAGCACCTAAACCGTTAAGTGTAAGGTGTATACCCACACTGCCCATCGGTGTGGTTTGCCACCTCATATCTTCTCATCAGCTACACCATCCTACCATTTCATATTCCGCCAGCGGCTTCTCTCGTCGGCTCCCTTATCTTGCTAGCTTTTTTTTTCTTCAACATATATAACATATTAAGATAGAAAATTTAAAAAAGTGTTTTTATAAATTTTCTTTTAAGTTTTCTGTTTTATATATATATATATATATATATATATATATATATATATATATATATATATATATATATATATATATATATATATATATATATATATATATATATATATATATATATATATATCATAAAATTTTAAAAAGTATTTTTATAAGTTTCAGTTTTATTTTATCGTAATTTTTAATTTTTAGTTTCTTAATTTTAGGTTTCATAAGTTTTGATTTTATATATGTAACTTTTTTAAGTTAGTTTATATAAAGTTAAATATTAATTTTTAATTATTAATTAGAAATAGGTTTTATTTTATAATAAAAAATTAAGAAAGATAGAAAGTTGAGAATGATGAGTATTTTCAAAGTTTTAGAATAATTATGACGGAGTGAAAAAAGTTGATGTGACGCTGATGTATCTAAAATGACGAGTTTGGGACTAGTAGGTATACCGTTTACCTAGGAGAATAATAACATGAACTTTTAATTTTCTAAAAACTTTGAATTTATTAAAATAATATTAAACAAGGAATTACTCATTCTGGGTATATGTGAGTTATGTTTTATGTAATAGTTAAGAATAAGATTTTATAATCAAAATGTGTATTATAAACCGTTTTCATTATTAGAAACCTAAATTTCTTTATATAGTAATAAAGATTTTTACATTTTAACTTAGATATACATTATCTATTAATTAATTAGTAAATGTTCTAAACGAGTTATTCAACACCCGCGCGTTGCTGCGAGGTCTAAAATAGTAAATACAAAATAAATATAAAAGCAAATAAATAAAAATATTTTCAAACAATTCAAGCAAAGAAACACAACTGAACCAACATCGAAGAATGAAATTGAAAAGCGGATATATATTTAAAGAAATAAGACAAATAATACTGTTAGTCGGTTCTTATCATGAGTTTCTAGATTTTGCAATGCTAAAATTACAAACAATGTCTTATTAAATTGGATCGAAATCAGAATTAATTAATCAAATATTCATAACTATAATTTGAAAATTTGACATTGATTAGGTATAATCATCAATTTAATTTATTGGTTTTACGATCAAATCAAATAAATTTATAACGGTATTGTCTCTAATACATCGATTAGAGTTTGTCAACGTTATAATAGTAATGTTCGATGTTCGATGTTATACATGATCATATTTAATAAAAAAACTCTAAATATTAAATAGTTAGATTTTAATTATAAATCAATTTCATTAGAATTTTGTATCGTGCATCTGAATAATAAAGAGTTTTTTTATACAATTAAACATTTAAAGTTTGTAAGAAAATGTTAAAAGATGACTAAAAGAAAATTTATTAAAATAAAATGGCTGAATAAAAGATAACACTAAGATGGTGGTATATTGTGAAAAAATTAAATTTAAAATTAAAAAAAAATAAAACAATTTTATTAGAATTTTGTATTGTGCATTTGAATAATAAAGTCTTTTCTATGCAATTAAACATAATGTAATAGTTTCAAAAGACAACTACAAATATAAGTATAATTAAAATCATAATTTTAAGTATGTAAGAAAAATGTTGTAATAATAAACGTTAAAAGAGAATAAAAAAAGAAAAATGAAAAATGGTCATTGGAGGAGACCATTTGCTAAATGTGTGTGTGTTTGTGTGTACATATACATATATATAGGTTCTGTTGTGTACTTTCCTCTCCACAGCGTACCGGAGGTACTGTTTTTGTTCGTCAATCTTGCAATTACAGATCAGGGCTAGATATGTAATTTACCATTGACAGAATCATGAAACCAGTATCAAATCTCCTTCTAAAATAAACTCATTCTATACTATGTTTTCACCTTTATCTTATGAAATTCAATTTTTTCAATTTATGATCGATTCATCATCATATAAACTTTAATCATGTTCACTGCTGCAATCATTTCATCCCAAGAAGCAATTGAAGTTACTGATTTCGTATTGGATGCAACAGCAGAAGCTGGTCTCGTTATTACCGAAATAAACATTGCAATTCATGATATCAATATGTAGATTTGTAGATTATATTATTAATGTATTTACCTTAAAATTAAGCTATGATTGGTTATCTATATATGATCATACAAAAAACCATATACCGATTATAACTACAGTTTACATAGATATGGATAACAGACGATTATATGCTCATGTTCACATAGTATGCTTTTCCATTCACACATTATGTTTTGCTGGGTACTTTACACACCCTCTTTTAAATGATAAATTTGAAAAAAATATGATAAATATAGTATTTCATTATAAATTCACATATATTATTAGCATATTCTCATATTATTTATGACTATTCACATATCAAATTAAATAATTAAACTGTTTAATTATGCATTATATACATATTTATGTTCAAGATATAAATTAAAGTTGCATTCATATGTATTTTGTACACATTCACAAGTGTATGCTACATTTATATTATATAATGATAATTGGACTTCCATTGCTGTATTTAGGGTGCATATTAACTTGTCCTTCATATATTTTCACATGTTATGTTCAGTTCTAATGTTACAATATTTAACATCGAATATGTATATGATGTATATTAATAACTTAGTTTTTATACTAATGTTAACAGTGTTTGCATTGCTATTTTCATTCTGCAAATTCACTACCGATTTATATGTGTTCACATCTTATGTTCAATCGTCTTATTACATTAATTTTTTCAATACAGGCCTTGTTGTTGTTCCAAGTGACACAACGTGAGATATCCCCGGTGGTACACAGTATTGGTTACCAACTGTACCTAATAACTTCAAGCCCATTAAAGATCAAATATTTAATTCTTTGGAAGAGGCAATTTCCTACGAACATTACGCAATGTTAGCAGGATTTGAGGTACGAAGATCAACTCATAAGAAAAACCATGATGGGGATATAACATTAAGAGTGCTTGTATGTAAAAAGCAAGGTCTTCCTCAAAGTAACAAAAAAAGAACCACAACTTTGGATGACAATGGAATAAAGCGTAAACGTACCGTTTGAAGTAATCGAAGTGATTATCCAGCAAAACTACGAATCCGGATGATGAAAGAAAATAAATTCAAGTATGAGGTGTATGCTTTTGTGGAGAAACACAATCATGTTTTAGTTCCACCTGAAGATTCCTTAATGATGGTATCGAACCGGAAGTTGAATTTCTCACAACAAAACATGAAACATAAGGCATCAAATACAAACATTGGTCCTGTGAATACTCATAAGTTTTGCAAAGAGATTTATGGTGGGTATGAAAATGTTGGAGCATCACGAACAGAATTCAAAAATTTCAAAAGTGATTTGAATGCTTTAATAGGCGATAGTGATGCTCAAATGGTTGTTAAGAAATTCACACGAAAGATGGAGGATGTACATGGGTTCACATTCCATTATTTACTTGATGAAGAGAAGATGTTGTGTGCGATGTTTTGCCAAATGATATCGAAACTGCAAACTGTCAGGATCTAAACTTAACTAACCAAGACTAACTGATTTGAATTTATTAGAGTATAAATCAATAATCTTGCTTTGAATCAAAGTTTAATTAAGAAGTTTGCGGAATAACACTTAATTATTTTAACAAAAGCTTTCAGAATCAAATAACGAATAAACACAGGTAATAATCAAAACTGCTTGTATTGCTGAATCAGAATGATTACAATCACCTCTAATCTGTTTGATTAGACGAAGAACACAAATTGTTCTTAGGGTTTTACAACCTTAGAGGCTTATGAAAACTTAAACAAAAAGCAATTACAATCTTGAATACGCAGAAAAACTTCTATATAATAGAAAGACCTATTCTATATATTTATAATGCTTCTTGATTTGTTTCCTTGAAGGACTCTGACTTCTCTGATAGTAGATATGCTAGAATCTTTATGAAGATATCGTTTCCTGAATATCAGCACTTTCTGTTTATGAAACCGTTGAGCAGCTTGAATCTCTTAGCAGTTTGAGCAGAGCAGCTTGAGTGAAATGCTCTGGCAGCATGAACTTTTACACTAGCAGCTTGAGATTCTTCAACTAACAGCATGAACTTTGTACTTACATAGAAATTCTACTAACACTATGAGAAGTCTAACTAACAGTTTGAACTACTTAGAATATTTCCCAACAATCTCCCCCTAACTTAAATTCTTTATACAAGACTTTAAATTCTATAAAAATAAGGAAATAAACAAGTATACTGTTATTTACAAACAAAGGCTTTCAAAAACTTACAACTGTGCAAGTTTCTGATTGACAGCCTTCAAAAATTCTCTCTTCAAATCTTCTCTATCACAGTATATTCTTACTGACCTCATTTGAAGTAATATAGCCTTTGGAAGATCAAGAAACTCAAACTTGAAGAACATACCAGATCCATTTGTAAATCTGATTCTGTAGGTCTTTGATTTGACAAATAGATCAACCTGTTTGACCTTCATCTCCTTTGCATTCTCTATATCTTTCCTTATAGATTCAGGATCATTAATACTTTGCAAATCTTTAATGGCTTGCTTGACTTGTGGGAGGGAAGATCTGACTTGAGTTGCAGTCCCAACATTATACATTCTTATTAGCTCATCTCTGGTCATCCCTTCAGCCATATGCATTATGCTCTTGTACTCTTCTACTGGACCAGATTCCCTTCTTACTACAAACTGATATCTTAAGTCAATGTTGTCCATTGACTTAGCATACCAATAATTTATAAGAGGTTTTGTAAAATCATGTTGGTCTAAGGATTTCTCTATCTCCATCACCTTTTGCAGCTGATGCTCAAAAATCACCCTTTTGACCTGATCAAGCTTTGCTAGTGAGATTTGCTCTGTTTGAGGAGAAGGAGCAACAGCTTGAACAGAAGGAGCAGGATCACTAGCAACAGTTTGAACATCACCTGTACCAGCTTGAACTGGTTCTTGGGATCTTTGGACCTTTTGGGAGACTTTGGCTTTCTTTCGTTTGTCCATCTCTTTGTCATGGATATCTTGCAGCCTTTCTGTGCTCATAGACTGAGCCATCTTCTTTGGAATACCTGCTGCAAAGGCAAAATTAATTAGAAATCTTTTATGCTCAGCCTTTGAATGCCCTGTTGGCATCTTCCTCTTTCTTTCACCTTGCTTGACCACAAACCCTTTCAGGTAATCACCTAAGGTTTCATCATCTTCCATTGGGGGCTGGGTTTGCTGGTCTAATTCCTGATCTTGTTCTTCTGCTAATTTTCTTGCAATCTCAGCATCAAAGGCAATCTGGGCTTCTTTGTTAGAAAATTTATGCTTTGGAGACTCTATAAGAATGCCCTTGCCCATATCTTTTGTAGCAGAAGTTGTAGCTTGGACTGCACTGATTGGAGCTTGAAGACCTTCTCTTATAACAACTCCAGTTGCTTTTGAAGAAGCAACTTGAGTTTCTAGGCTAACAGCTTGAGAAGCTGTTGGGACTATTAGGATGGGAGTGTCCTCAATGGGTACCCTTTGGATATTCTGTGCAGAAGTGTCCTCCTGCACAGGGTGATTTGGCTCTTGTCTGATGGCTGAGGAGGAAGGAGCTCCTGGACCTCTTTTCCTTTGATATAGTTGGAGTGGGGATGAGGGCTTAACAAAAGGAACTGAAGGCATTTATGTATCATGAGGAGTGGGTTGGGGTCCTGGGGCTGAAGCAGTAGTATTAGGCTGAGCCTGCAAGGGACCCTCTCCTCTGTTTCTTGGAATGATGTTCATCATTGCAGAAGGCAATGGAACATCTACACTAAAAAAATTGGCACTTGGCTTTAAAAGCCTTTTAATAGAAGATAGAGAGTGCCTATGGGAAACATGTATCCTCTTATGTATATTAAAATTTGTGCAAGTTTTTGCAATTATCTCTGCCAAAAATCGTGGATACATCAAAAATTTCTCATTCTTTAGGGAATGATGCCTTAACATCCCCTGGAAAATCATATTTGAAAAATTGAACTGCTGGCCTGTTGAAAAGCACACCAAGGCAGTGGCAATGTTTGATGAAAATTCAGACCAACCAGTTCTTTTAGGGCTAATGCACTGCTGAATAATGTGCACAAGATATTTCCATTTAGGAGAAAAATGTGCTTTAAAGAAAGTAAAAGAATCAGCAGGACCCCTATATCCAATATTATAAACACTAGTATGTAACTCATTAAGGGATAGGTCTGTTATACCTGAGGCATCTTGAAGATGCAGATGTTGGCGAATGGATTCCTCAGTCACTGTGATGGTAGTGCCATCGATTTTGGATGTCATAGAAGAGACTGCATTGATGGTTTGTACAGAAGCACGGTTCCAAAACTGCTCAATATGAGAGATGTATATGGTGGGATTGATATTGAGAGCATGATTGATATGGGAACTTCGAAGGAATTCCATGATATCATGGAATGGTGCAAGATCAGTATGCTTTAGAGAGTAGGGTAGGTAGTTGTGTTCTTTAACGAACTCCATTGAAGATCAATTGGAGATTTTAGGGTTTGAGAGATGTGCGTGGAAATTGTTTCAGAGAATCAAGAAGGGTTCAGGAAGATATTTTGCAACTGGTAGTTACAATAGAACGAAACTGGAACCTTTAAATGTTTTGAAAATATCTAAACCCGCGCACACACTTATGAAAATGACCATATTACCCTGCACACTTTGACATATCAAATGAAACAACTAACAGTCCGAGAAAATGAACTAGCAGCTTGAGAAAATACTCAAGCTGTTAGTTGAAAATTAGTCGACTGTTAATGAAACAGTGACTCCCCCTTAAACAAGCATATGTACACAGAAAATTAAGTTAATCCATGTTAACCATACCAATATTTGATACTAGGAAGGTGAATCTTCCTACATCAAATGGTTTTGTAAATAGATCAGCTAACTGATCATCAGTGTGAATTTTGGTAACTTGGATTAATTTCTTCTCATTGCAATCCCGTATAAAATGAAATCTAATTTCTATATGCTTGGTTTTGGGAAATTTCACTGGATTTTGTACAATGCTAATTGCACTTGAATTGTCAATATAAATGGGAGTAGATAGGAAATTCATACCATAGTCTCTCAGTTGATTTTGAATCCACATCACTTGGGAGCAGCAACTTGCAGCTGCTACATATTCTGCTTCAGTAGATGATGTAGAGACAGTTGTTTGCTTTTTGCACTGCCAAGAGACTAATCTTGTTCCCAAGTATTGACATCCACCAGTTGTGGATTTTCTGTCAATATTGCATCCTCCATAATCACTGTCAGAGTTGGCTGTTAGTTCAAGAGGAGAGTCTTTAGGATACCATAAGCCTAAATGTGGTTGGCCTTTGAGATATCTAAAGATTCTCTTAACAGCAACCAAATGAGAATCCTTTGGAGAGCATTGAAACCTAGCACACACACAGACAGCAAACATAATATCAGGTCTAGAAGATGTTAGATACATAAGAGATCCTATAAGAGATCTGTATAAGTGAATGTCCACATCTATGCCATCTTTGTCTGTATGGAGCTGCTTGTGAGGATCCATTGGAGTGCTTGCAACTTTGGTGTCTTGATACCCAAACTTTTCGAGTATGTCTTTAACATACTTTGATTGACTTATGAAGTGACCAGTGGGCTTCTGCTTGACCTGCAATCCTAGAAAGAAAGTGAGTTCTCCTATTGAACTTATTTGAAACTTTTTGTGCATTAATGCCTCAAACTCTTTGCACACACAATCATTTGTTGAGCCAAAGATGATGTCATCAACATAGATTTGTACAAGCAGAATCTCAGCTTTGATGGAATTTGTGAAAAGTGTTTTGTCCAGAGTGCCTCTCTTGAACCCATTCTGTAGAAGGTATGATGAAAGAGTGTCATACCATGCTCTTGGGGCTTGATGAAGTCCATAGAGAGCTTTGTCTAGCTTGTAGACTCTGTCTGGATACTTGTAGTCCTCAAAACCAGGAGGCTGACACACATAGACCTCCTCTTCAATTGTGCCATATAGAAAAGAAGACTTCACATCCATTTGATACACTTTAAAACCTTTGAAGCTTGCATAGGCCAAAAACAGTCAAATGGCTTCAATTCTTGCCACCGGGGCAAATACATCATCATAATCTATGCCTTCCTCTTGAGTGTATCCTTGTGCTACTAGTCTTGCTTTGTTCTTGATGACTAGCCCCCTCTCATCCTTTTTGTTTCTGAACACCCATCTTGTACCAATTGCTCTCTTTCCTTTAGGAAGATCAACCAGTGTCCATACATTCTGAACCTTGAATTGTAGAAGCTCTTCTTACATTGCCTCAATCCAGGATGAATCTTTCAATGCTTCTGATGCCTTTTTAGGTTCTAGCTGAGACATGAAACAGGCATGTTTAAAAGCAGCTAGACTGAATTCAGGAACTGCTTGTTCAGCAGCAGCAGTTTCATTGTGAACCATTTTCCTTGTTTGTAAAGGTGTACGTGCATCACCCAGTATTTGATTGAGAGGATGATACTTGTGAACTCTGAGTGTAGGCTCTCGTTCTGTCTGAAAAGAAGATCCAAGGTTTGTATCATCTCCATCAGGACCAGTGGATGGTTCAGCTTCTGGAACAGCTTGACTTGAATCTGGGACTTTTTCCTTTTGCGTTGGAGCTGTTCTATTAGGACTTCGGAGTGGCACTTCAGTGTCTGGATTTGTATTATGTTGAGCATTCAGAACCCCTGGAGGGTCACATGACAGAAGTGGTATAGTTGTATACGCATCCCAATTGCTTGAATCTGCAGCAGTTTGAAACTTTGTGCCAACAGCTTGAGAATTTGTATTGACAGCTTGAGAATTTGTGTTGACGGCTTCAATTCTGTTTGCATCAGCTTCTGTAGTATACTCAACAAAGCTCAGAGAATTTGTTAGTGAATCTAAATCAAACAACCAATCAGGACCAGTGCCTTTGACATTTGCAGTATTTTCATTAAATTCAACATTGGCACTTTCTTCAATGGTTTTAGACACACTGTTATATACTCTATAGGCTTTGCTTTGATGTGAGTATCCTACAAAGAAACCTTCTTCAGCCTTACTTTCAAACTTCCCTAAGTGAGTCTTAGTGTGAAGAATGGTGCATGGACAGCCAAATGACTTGAAAAAGGCTATTAAGGGTATTCTATCATGGAATAACTCATATGGAGTTTTCCCTTGTGATTGAACAATCTGAACCCTATTTAGAACATAACAGGCTGTGTTGACTGCTTCTGCCCAAAAGGTCGTAGGCAGTTTTGAATCAGCTAGCATGGTTCTAGCAGCCTCAATCAATGTTCTGTTCTTTCTCTCAGCTACACCATTCTGCTGTGGTGTTCTTGGTGCACTATATTGCCTAGCAATACCTTTGGACTCACAAAAGCTGTTTAGAATGTGATTTTTAAATTCAGTTCCATTGTCTGATCTTATCACCTTAACTTTTGAGTTGGATTGGTTTTCTATCTTAAGAATAAATGACTGAACTAGCTCAGCAGTTTCATCTTTAGACCTAAGAAAGTAAACCCAAGTAAATCTGGTGAAATCATCAACAATGACTAAACAGTAAGCCCTTTTATTCAAACTCAAGACAGATGTTGGACCAAATAGATCCATATGAATCAGCTGAAGAGCAGATGAGATTGAATTTACTTCTTTGGCCTTATGAGAAGTTTTGTGTTTCTTGCCTTCAAGACATGCTACACAATGATCATCACATATGAACTCCTTTTGTGGTAAACCTCTTACCAGATTCTTTTTGACTAAAACGTTCATGGACTTGAAGTTCATGTGACACATCGTTCTATGCCAAAGAGCAGACTCATTGGATGATGCTTTGGATATCAAACAGCTTAAAGTATTTGATTTGGATAAAAGATCAGTGTCCAAACAGTAGACATTATCCTTTCTTGGTGTTCTTAGTAAAACAAGATTTTCAGGAATTTTGAAATCTTTTGAAAGGACAATGCACTCAGAATCTGTAAACAAAACAATGTTTTGTTTGTCACAGATTTGAGAGACACTTAATAAATTATACTTAAGCTGTTCAACATACAAAATATCATTGAAAATCATGTTTCCTGCATTAACAGTTTCTTTACCTGTAACCTTACCTCCTTTTGAGTTGCCTCCAAATGCAACAAATCCTCCATCAAAGGCTTTGAAATTTGACAAGCACTCAGAATTGCCTGTCATGTGCCTAGAGCATCCACTGTCCAAATGCCATCTTGTTTTATGTGGTGACCTGTGGTTGCCCTGCACAAATAAAAGCTTAGTTAGGAGTGGAGTAAACCCAAAACAAGTTGCTTTTGGGTTGTCCTTGTGCATTAACATAAGTAAATACTGTCTTGGATTTCTTATACTTAGTAAGATCCACTGATGGAGTTTGTGGAGAGTACTTAGTTAGCACATGAGGTATCCAGGTATTTTGTCCATCCTTTTCAGTAACAGTCTCAGATGATCTATTACCAGTCCCAATTTTGAGCCTACCAGTCTGAATTGAGTCTGTAGTGCTAACAGCTTGAGAATTTGCACTAGCAGTCTCATTTTTAGACTTGGCAGTTTCAACATTTTTATCAACAGGTTCACTTGAGTTTGTACTTTTGACACTCCATATTTGTTTAAAATTTACCTTTGGTTTAGCTAAAACTTGTTTTTGGTGTGTGGACTGTTTCTTATTAACTTTTGTGAACCTGTGATCTACTATTTTCTTTGGAACTGATGTAGCAGAAGGTTTGACCTTTGAATTGTTTACATGAGTAGAACTTGACCTTTTATGAATCACAGTCTGTTTTGCAATAGCTGGTTTGTAAAAACAATATTTGGCCAAGTGATTTTTTCTGCCACAGTGAAAACACCTTTTGACTGTTTGAATTGAAGAACCAGTTTTAGTAGATAGTTTCTGGTTCTTGTTCCTTTGATTTCCCCTTACCTGCTGTTGTTTGGGAAACTTTTGAACACCATGCTTTTGGCATGTGCAGACTGGAATATTTTTACCCCTTTTTGTATTCTTTGAAGAAGATGCAGTATTACAGTTAGAAGGTACAGAAACTTGTGAAGCAGCATGACATACACTCATCTTCTCTTTTCCTTTCTTGTTGGGGATTTGGTTTGCTATAGGTGCACTCATTGTTTTGTGTTCTTGCTCAACTGCTGTGCACTCACAGTCTCTATTTTGAATCTTATCCTTTTTAGAATCAGGACTGTTATCAAGGATAGGATCTACAGTAGTCATAGACTCATCTAGTGGTTCATTGACAAGCCTATCAACAACCTCACTCATTGGATGAATGTATTTGTTGTTGTATGGAGGTGGAGTAGCCCTGTATCCTATGCCTTCTTTGGGATTAACCTGAGATTTTACCCTATCTTTAAATTGGACTTCCATTAGGTGTTCCAGCTTTTGATTAGCCAATTTGAAGTTACCTAGATCTATATTGACAGATTCTAGTTTCTTATTAGCCTCTAACACCTTTTGTTCAGTCTCTTCTACCTTTTTATTTAGGGATTCTATTTTCTTATTTAGCTCATTTTTCTCCCACTCATGATATGTTCTATCATGTCCCATTTGAATCTCATTATCCTTATAGTCGTTGATCTGTTTTTCAAGATCTTCTATGGCCTGCATGAATTCATATCTCCTCTCTTCCATCTTAGCTAGAGTTTTGCACATGCTCTCATTATGGTCTCTGTACTTTTTAACCATATTTTTGCATGTTTGAGAGCAGAGTTTAGAATTTACCTCAGATGGTAGTTCAGTGGAGGAGACATTTGATGTTTCTGCCATTAGAGCTTGATTTTGAAACTCTTCCTCTGTCTGATCACTCCAGTCAAACACATTGTCTTCTTGAGAGACAAGTGCTTGTGATGATGAAGCCTGATTAGCCTGTTGAGGCCTTGATGATTGTTGACTTTGAGATCTGCATTCTCTGGCAAAGTGGCCAAGTTTATGACATTTGTAACACTCAACTTTATCAAAAGCTGGTTTGCCTTCTGTTTTGGCTTGAAAGTTAGTCCTGCCAGTTCTTTTAAGAAACCTTTTGGCCCTCATGGTTAGCATTGCATGTTGCCACTTCAGATCCATCTCTTCAAGATCATCTGGATGAATCTGTTCTAGATCTTCAGCATTTAGTGCAAACAATCCATCATTGGCAACAAAAGCCTCATAGTGAGCTTCAGTAGAGTTGCCATCACCACCTGAAAAGGAATCACTACAATTAGATTTTTCTGATGACATAAGTGCAGTATTGTGATTATAAGAGAGAGATTTCTTTTTAGTGTCAATCTCAGTCTCAAACACTCTTAGACTATTGTACAGATCATCCAGTTCTATTTTATCAAGAGTGTCTTTTGTTCTCCATTGAGCAGCATAAACTGTCCATTCTTCTCTAAGAGATCTGAGAAACTTTCTGTTGACCTCATCTTGATCCAGGCTGACTTTTGCACTTTCCAGTTCACTTATCAGTTTGTTGAACCTGTCAAAGATTTGAGTAAGGTTTTCATTCTTGCCACCAGAAAAGTTCTCATACTGCTGTTTTAAAAGATCTTTTTGATTTCTCTTGGTACTAGCATTCCCAGCAAATCTTTTTTCTAAAGCATTCCAAAGAGAATGAGCAGTATAAAACTTTTTGAACTGTTGTTGATAAGCATTAGGAATGGCTATTTGTAAAAGTGTAAGAGCTTTCACTTCATTCATTCTAGCCTTTCTTTCAAGTTCAGTTTTTGGGGGAGTTTTGACTGGTTTTCCCTCATCATCAAGTTCTGGATCAACTACAGGAGGAAATTCAACAACTTCCCATATGGCATAATCAATGAATTGAATATTCTATTGAATCCTGAGTTTCCACATCTCAAACTCAGTGGGCTTGAGCATAGGCACTTTGAGTCCTTGCCCAGATCCACTGCTACTATTATCAAATTCCATTGCAAAAGATTAAAAGTTTAAAAGAAAGCTTTCGACTTTGAAAAACAAAGAACGACATGTGTCTCTGATACCACTTGTCAGTATCTAAACTTAACTAACCAAGACTATCTGATTTGAATTTATCAGAGTATAAATCAATAATCTTGCTTTGAATCAAAGTTTAATTAAGAACTTTGCGGAATAACACTTAATTATTTTAACAAAAGCTTTCAGAATCAAATAACAAATAAACACAAGTAATAATCAAAACTGCTTGTATTGCTGAATCAGAATGATTACAATCACCTCTAATCTGTTTGATTAGACGAAGAACACAAATTGTTCTTAGGGTTTTACAACCTTAGAGGCTTATGAAAACTTAAACAAAAAGCAATTACAATCTTGAATACGCAGAAAAACTTCTATATAATAGAAAGACCTATTCTATATATTTAAAATGTTTCTTGATTTGTTTCCTTGAAGGACTCTGACTTCTCTGATAGTAGATATGCTGGAATCTTTATGAAGATATCGTTTCCTGAATATCAGCACTTTCTGTTTATGAAACCGTTGTGCAGCATGAATCTCTTAGCAGTTTGAGCAGAGCAGCTTGAGTGAAATTGCTCTGGCAGCATGAACTTTTACACTAGCAGCTTGAGATTCTTCAACTAACAGCATGAACTTTGTACTTACATAGAAATTCTACTAACAGTATGAGAAGTCTAACTAACAGTTTGAACAACTTAGAATATTTCCCAACACAAACTATATTGCCTTTGGTGATGTTCTTTCATTTGAGGTTACGTACAGTACAAACAAGTATGTTGACTTACAATTGCAATTCATTTATAAATTTTATTATTAAATTAAATTTTATGTTTTATTATTTTTCCTTGTAGGTACAAGATGGTTCTTGTTCCTTTCACCGGTGTGAATAATCACAAGAAATGGGTTTCTTTTGGAATTGGACTACTTTCAAATGAAAGTGAAGAATCTTATGTGTGGCTACTGAACTGCTTTCCTTCGCACACATCACCATGAACCAATTCTAACTGTTACCGATGAAGATCCATCGATGAAAAAAAGCAGTTCCAAGAGTGTTTCCAAATTCAAAGCACCGATTTTGCATGTGTTAGGCACAAAAATGTCTCAGTCAAACCTGCTCTACATCTTAGGGGGAGATTTTTAATCAAACATGTTTGATGCACTTGAAGGTATAATTTAAGGCCTGTTTATGCCTTATTGAAACCTGAAAAGTGATAATTTCAGCCCAAAGCTGTTTACCCTGTTACATTCGTTGCAACAAAGGCAGATTGTCCAAGCTGTTCTGTCTGCTGAACAGGATGGACATAAACTGTCTACGCTGCTCTGTTCTGTTGAGCAGCTTGGAAAGATTCTAAGTGTTCTGTTCTTTCTGAACAGAACCTGTTCTTTGTGAACAGGCCAAACACTTTATGGAATGTGTTTCCAAGTCCTCATGTATTGTTTTTGGCTACAAGATACAAAGAAAATCAAAGCTGCCAGGTCCTTTGCACTCCAAGAGACAAAGAAAATCAAAATGCCCTCTTAGGATGTGCAAAGGAAACTGCTGGAAGCTGCTAAAGAATCAGCTGGTGAAAAGGAAGGTGAACAGGAAAAGGGTGCTCTGGTCTCTATGACCAAATCCAAACAAGCATCCTCTGCAAGAGCCCAGATGCACTTTGACAACTTGGCAAGGAAGAAATTTTGGATGTATCTGAAAGAAGGCTAGCCAAGGAAGCAATCGTTAAAGCTGTCCACACATCAAGAAAAGGCAAACTGTGGAAACTGCAAATAACCAGAATGGGTGCTACAGGCCCTGAACTGGAATCATATGACTACACTGATGTTGTACATTAGTTATACTCAGTTGCATCAGTTGTAACTTTTATTTACATCAGTTGTAATATACATTAGTACATTAGTTGTACTTCTGTAAAACATATGTTGTTTATGCAATCAAAATCAGTGTATATAAACTAATCTTTTACTTTACTTTAATGTTGTAAACTCATTTCAGCAAGATGTATTGTAAAATGTATAGTGATTATTGATTAAATCAGCTTTGACTGATTATTGCAAATAGGGGGAGATTGTTAGGCACAAAAAGGCCTCTGTCAAACCTGCTCTACATCTTAGGGAGAGATTTTTAATCAAACCTGTTTGATGCACTTGAAGGTATAATTTAAGGCCTGTTTATGCCTTATTGAAACCTGAAAAGTGATTTGCAATATAAGCCCAAAGATGTTTACCCTGTTGAATTCGTTGCAACAAAGGCAGATTGTCCAAGTTGTTCTGTCTGCTGAACAGGCTGAAGATAAACTGTCTACGCTGCTCTGTTCTGTTGAGCAGCTTGGACAGATTCTAAGTGTTCTGTTCTTTGTGAACAGAACCTGTTCTTTGTGAACAGGTAAACACTATATGGAATGTGTTTCCAAGTCCTCATGTATTGTTTTTGGCTACAAGATCAGTTTACAAAGTCGAAGATGTAACATCCCAATTTTCAATTATGTGTAATTTACAATTATTAAGACTCAATTATTTGTATTAATGAAATGTTATGTCAATTTAAGTTATTTTGATCATTATATCAGTTAAAGTAGAAAATACGAAGTTGAAGGGTACAATATGCAATTGAGCCAAAATAGAGATAAAAAGGGAGAACCCTTTTATTTTTCACTCTTCACTCTCTCACTACACTCTCTCTCTAAAACCGGTTTCTCTCTCTACTCTCTCTTCCTCACGGCTCCATTCAAGAACACACACAAGAATCAGTAATTTCAAGTGTAAAAAGTTGGATTCAAGTGCAATTTAGGGACTATAACTGCTGCAACAAACAATTTGAGGTAACGTTTGCTTATAATTACGAATTCTTGAAGTTTTGGTTCGGTTTTTAGTGAAAACTGAATCATAAGATTTATGTAGCAAATGTTAATGCATGTTGGAATTTATGATGGGAATGATTAAATCGAGCATATATGTTGTAGTGTACCAAATTTTAGAATCAGATTCACACCCTAAGTATGATTTTTGGAATTTCGTGTGTGTTTTAGTGTGTGTTCTTCGAAGTTTGAAGAAAAATGGACACAAATCGAATATTTTGGTACATAAGTGTTATGTTCTAAGTTGGAATAGTTTAATTAAGTACATATCTGCAATTTTATATACAAAAACATGTAAATTGGTCAAAAACGTAAATCTGGAAAATCTGGAAAATTTTATTAAGTATGAACTCGGTTCGGACCTATATCCGAATTCGGACCCCTCCCCAATTCGGATCGATAGTGATTTCGGACCATAGGAACTTCGGACTTTTACCAAATTCGGACCACACTTAATCTCGGACACATAGTAATTTCGGACCAAATACAATCCGGACCCTAACCTAATTCGGACCTAGAGTGATTTCGGATCACACTCACTTCGGACCCCCCCCCCCCTTTTCGGATCAAACCCAATTCGGACCAAGGACCAATTTCGGACCATCCGAATTCGGAAATGGTCCGAAATCAGAACCCAATTACACTTAAATTTTCAGATTTCAATTTTTAAGAAATTACTGACACAAATTCACTATTACACCTACTTTACAGATCATTGTGGTGTTATCAAAACACACATTGATTCAGGATCAAGTCACAAAACCAATCACTGTGAGTTGCAGATTATCATTCGAACATTTATTGTTTTTACATTCGTGTTTATACATTCAATGGCATGTTCACATTGTTCATATACATCATTTGGCACTCAAGATTACTTTGTTGTTATGATGCACACTCGTACTTGACATGTAACACACATGTAGCCAGCGTTCAATTGAAAGTGCATCTATTTACATCATGCTTGCACTGCATGATCATTACTTCACAATCTGATGCGACCTGGACTGGGGCTGACAGCAGGCCACTGTCGGGGACTGATCATCCCACTCGTATCCCATCAGGTTCGGCACATCCCCGATCAGCATATTGAACTGCCACCCCATGCTAGCACTGCATGGTTTACTTACACATTGAGGCTTTCACTGCCGTTTTCACATACATGGGGCTTACACTGCCCATGGTTAAGCATTGCATGTAAAGAAATATTTGTTGTTTGCATAATCTGTTTTCTCACTAAGCATTTAGCTTACTGTTGACTCACATTGTTTTCAGGCAAAGGCAAGAGTGTTGTGGGACCTTCATCTTAAGCAATCCATTTCTTATCTCGGTGACCATAGAAGCTAATTGGTATATGGACAATGTAGCTTTGGGGCTGGGATTTGTTACTATTAAAACATTATTGATGATGTAATAGCTAGATTTAATCACTGTAGTCATGTACTTTACCTTGCTTTAGTGTGGATGTGCTTAATTCTAATTTAAGTATTCAATTTCAATTATCATGATTATTCATTGGGTTGTTTGTCGATCCTGGAGATTACAATTATATCATTAATTATCAAGGACGTCACAGAGTTTGGTATCAGAGCATTAGTTTGAGGTTTCAAGTGTCCGCGAGGACTTGGACTCAAACTTAGGTTATGATATTAGAATGAACTTCTAAGTAATGATCTGAACTAAGATAGGATTGACATGCACACGGGGAAACACAAAGGGTAACTGTACACTTAGGACTTACAAATAAATGTTCTAAATATAAGTTGTTATATTTCAGAACATGTCAGGAGACGATATGACTCCTCAGCAAATGTTCCAGATGATGCAAGCTCTTATGGAACAGAATAATGAGCTACAATCCAAACGAATGGCTGAGCAGGCTCAATCATTTGCTGATCAATTAAGGGCCAGAGATGAGGCCGAAGCGAAGCGAAAAGCCGATAAGAGAAAGAATAAAGAACATCAACAACAGGATGACCAAGAGGAAAGACAAGATACTGGGTCTTCCAACCGATCAAGGGGCTGTAGGTTTAAGGACTTCAAAAGTAACGGAGCGGTTACTTTTGATGGGACTGGAGACGCCGTTACTACATTGGAATGGATCACCACCACGGAGAGAACTTTCAGAATCAGCGACTGCGCTGACAAAGACATGGTCCGCTTTGCAACCGCTATGTTTGCAAGGGACGCTGTTATGTGGTGGGATGCAATGACACATGTGCTGACGATGGAGGTAGTGTCACACATGTCTTGGAACGAGTTCAAGGAAGTATTCTCCCAGCAATACTGTCCTACTGATGAGAAGCGCCGTCTGGAGGCGAAGTTCCTGAATCTGACTCAAGGAACGAAAACGGTTACACAATATGCCGTTGAGTTCACCCGATTAAGTCTGTTCGCACCGCATCAAGTTGACACAGAAGAGAGGAAGATAGCCCGGTTTGAGGCCGGACTAGACTATGAAATTCGTCGAACCATGTGTGGGGTTCGGTATACAACTTTTGCCGGTTTACTTGAGGCTGCTCGGAATGTGGAGCAGATCGTCTTATTGTCTGGTTATGTCATCGGTTCAGCTGCCGCATCACCGACTCAACCGTCGCCGCCAAAAAGGCAGCGGGAGTCTGGATCCTCCCGATTCTCTCCCCAATCTCATCAACAATCATCATCACCCAAGAAGGGAAGGGCCTTCTCGGCCAGTTCAGAAATGAGGGACTGCAGACGATGCAGAAAGGCGCACTCTGGGGAGTGCAAGACTCAAGACATGTACTGTTTCTGCTGTGGGCAGAAAGGCCATCACTGGGAGCATTGTCCACGAAAAGATGATGCATGCTACAACTGCCACAGACTTGGCCATTTCTCAAGGGACTGCCCGAAACCCCCACGAGATCAGAATGCTCCACAATCAACAGCAAGATCTTCTGTAGCTTCCACGGCTCGCAGGGATCAATCTCAAAGGGCTCCAACAAGGGCATTCCAAATCACAGCTGAAGAAGCAAAGGATGACCCGGAGGTGGTCACTGGTACGTTCTATGTTAACTCAATTCCTGCACGTATACTGTTTGATTCCGGAGCAAATCGTTCGTTTGTCTCCACTACATTTGCTCGTCAATTTAACATGCCTACTTCGAAACTGCAATTTGTACTTGACATACAAACTGCTAGCAATATGTTAGTAAAAGCAGACAAAGTGTATAGGAATTGTACGTTATTGGTAGAAGACGTAGTATTCAATATAGATCTGATCCCTATGGAGTTCGGGGAGTTTGATGTAATAGTAGGTATGGATTGGTTGGTTCACAATGAGGCACAGATAGTTTGCAAGAAAAGATTGATTAAGATTACCACTCCCGAGGGCCGAGACATTTGTATCTATGGTGACAGACACAAAGGCGACCTATGCCTCATTTCAATTGCAAAAGCCCGAAAGCACGTTGCCAAGGGTTGTTCTGCATACTTAGCCTACGCTGTCGATGCAAAGGCTGAAGTTCAATCTCCTTCTACCGTTCCAGTCGTTTCCGAATTTCCAGATGTCTTTCCAGAAGATATCTCGGGATTGCCACCTGATCGCCAAGTGGAATTCCGTATCGATCTCGTTCCCGGAGCTGCTCCAATAGCAAAGGCTCCTTACCGTCTAGCCCCTGCTGAAATGCAGGAAATGATGAAGCAGTTACAGGAGCTACTTGACAAAGGTTTTATCCGCCCAAGTTCATCTCCTTGGGGTGCTCCTGTTCTGTTTGTCAAAAGAAAGATGGCACATTGCGAATGTGCATCGACTATCGAGAACTCAACAAAGTCACAATCAAAAACAAATACCCGTTGCCCCGGATTGATGATCTCTTCGACCAGTTACAAGGCGCAAGCTACTTCTCGAAGATTGATCTTCGTTCGGGTTATCACCAACTCAAAGTACACCCAGATGACATTCCAAAGACGGCTTTCAGAACTCGTTACGGACACTACGAGTTTCTGGTAATGCCGTTTGGTCTCACAAATGCGCCGGCTGCTTTCATGGATCTCATGAATCGAGTCTGCCGACCAATGCTCGACAAATCTGTCATCGTGTTCATCGACGACATTCTCATATATTCAAAAACCGAAGAGGGTCATGCAGCACATCTGCGAGAATTGCTAGAGTTGTTGCGCAAAGAGCGACTTTATGCCAAATTCTCGAAGTGTGAATTCTGGTTGAGGCAGGTACGTCTCAACATTCCAAACAATTTCATGATCCTTATACTTAATCATAAACTCGTTGTTAGCTTGTACTTACTCAAAATTCAAATCAGATCCAATTCTTGGGGCACGTGATATCTGGTACTGGGATTGCTGTTGATCCTGCAAAGATCGAAGCTATCCAGAACTGGGAATCACCCCGCAACGCCTCAGAGATTCGGAGTTTTCTGGGATTGGCTGGTTACTACCGCCGATTCATCAAAGACTTCTCAAAAATCGCCGTTCCTCTCACTAAGCTTACTCGCAAGAACGCGACCTTCTTTTGGAAAGAAGAACAACAAACGGCCTTTGACAACTTGAAGAATCTGCTAAGTGAAGCACCTGTGTTAGCCCTGCCTGAAGGGAACGAAGACTTTGTTGTCTATACAGATGCATCAGGCACGGGTTTGGGTGCTGTACTAATGCAAAGAGGAAACGTCATAGCTTATGCTTCTAGACAACTCAAACCACATGAGAAAGACTACTCTACTCATGATCTAGAGCTAACTGCTGTGACTTTCGCTCTCAAGTTATGGAGACACTATTTGTACGGAACCAAGTGTCAGCTCTACACCGATCACAAGAGTTTGAAGTACATATTCAGTCAGAAGGACTTGAATATGAGGCAAAGAAGGTCAATGGAGCTGATCAAAGACTATGACTGCGAGATCTTATACCATCCAGGGAAGGCCAACGTAGTGGCCGATGCCTTAAGCAGAAAAGCGTATTGCAAGGCATACTGCTATGCTTTGACTTCCACGATACTGACTTCAACGATTATAGACGATGTAAGGGCTGCTCAGTTACAGGCCCTAAAAGAGGAGAATGTAAAGGATGAAAATATCAGAGTTCAGTTGCCACTAATGCAAGATGATGGAACCGGACTCAAAGGTGTGTACGGCAGAGTTTGGGTTCCCAAGTTCGGGAACATGCGGGAAGTGATACTTGAAGAAGCTCACCAATCCAAATTCTCAATTCATCCTGGCAGCACAAAAATGTACAACGACCTGAAGGCCGACTTCTGGTGGCCAGGATTGAAAAGAGATGTCGGTCAGTATGTTGAAAGGTGCAGAACATGTCGACTAGTCAAAGCCGAGCACCAGCAACCCTATGGTAGTATGCAACCTCTTCCTATCCCGGAATGGAAGTGGGATCATATCACTATGGACTTTATAACGAAGCTGCCCAAGACGCGTCGTCAACATGATGCCATTTGGGTCATTGTTGATCGATTAACAAAATCTGCTCACTTCATTCCCATCCGAGAAACCTATTCACTGGACCATCTCGCCCAGATCTACGTTAACGAAATCGTCATTAGGCATGGTGTGCCTAAGTCTATTGTCTCTGACCGAGATAGTAGATTCACTTCCAACTTCTGGGCTGCTTTACAAAATGGTCTTGGTACTCGTATCGCAATGAGTACAGCTTATAGACCTCAATCTGATGGTCAAAGTGAAAGAACAATTTTAACCCTCGAAGACATGCTCCGAGCCTGTGTCATGGATTTGGGTGGTAACTGGGACGATCACCTCCCATTGGTTGAATTCTCCTACAACAACAGTTACCATTCCACTATCAAGATGGCACCGTTCGAGTTTCTATACGGAAGAAAATGTAGGACTCCAACCTGTTGGAGGGAAACAGGAGAAACTCCAATAGCCGGTCCTGCTTTGCTACAAGAAACCAATGAAAAGATACAACTCATTCGGCAGTACATGAAAACGGCACAAGATCGGCAAAAGAATTATCATGATCGCCGACACAAAGCGATAGAATTTCAGAAAGATGAATGGGTATACTTAAAGGTATCCCCAATGAAAGGTGTTACAAGATTCGTAAAGCGAGGAAAGTTATCACCTCGATTCATAGGACCCTTCAAAATAATAGAAAGAGTTGGTAATCAGTCCTATCATTTGGACTTGCCGGAAGAATTATCAGGAGTTCACCCGGTCTTCCACGTAGGATACTTAAGAAAGAATCTGGTGCCCGAGAGGGAACCATGGACTGATCACTCGGACATTAAGGTTGACGAACGGCTAAGGTTCGTTGATGAACCGGAGTGCATTTTGGAGACAAAAGTCAAAAAGCTACGGAACAAAGAGATCAGGATGGTGCTGGTCAAGTGGAAGCATCATCGGGGAGCTAATCACACTTGGGAATCGGAAGAAGACATGAAGACTAAGTACCCAAGTTTGTTTAGCGCAGCATGACTTCGCGGACGAAGTATAGGCGTGGTGGAGCCCATGCTGTAACATCCCAATTTTCAATTATGTGTAATTTACAATTATTAAGACTCAATTATTTGTATTAATGAAATGTTATGTCAATTTAAGTTATTTTGATCATTATATCAGTTAAAGTAGAAAATACGAAGTTGAAGGGTACAATATGCAATTGAGCCAAAATAGAGATAAAAAGGGAGAACCCTTTTATTTTTCACACTTCACTCTCTCACTACACTCTCTCTCTAAAACCGGTTTCTCTCTCTACTCTCTCTTCCTCACGGCTCCATTCAAGAACACACACAAGAATCAGTAATTTCAAGTGTAAAAAGTTGGATTCAAGTGCAATTTAGGGACTATAACTGCTGCAACAAACAATTTGAGGTAACGTTTGCTTATAATTACGAATTCTTGAAGTTTTGGTTCGGTTTTTAGTGAAAACTGAATCATAAGATTTATGTAGCAAATGTTAATGCATGTTGGAATTTATGATGGGAATGATTAAATCGAGCATATATGTTGTAGTGTACCAAATTTTAGAATCAGATTCACACCCTAAGTATGATTTTTGGAATTTCGTGTGTGTTTTAGTGTGTGTTCTTCGAAGTTTGAAGAAAAATGGACACAAATCGAATATTTTGGTACATAAGTGTTATGTTCTAAGTTGGAATAGTTTAATTAAGTACATATCTGCAATTTTATATACAAAAACATGTAAATTGGTCAAAAACGTAAATCTGGAAAATCTGGAAAATTTTATTAAGTATGAACTCGGTTCGGACCTATATCCGAATTCGGACCCCTCCCCAATTCGGATCGATAGTGATTTCGGACCATAGGAACTTCGGACTTTTACCAAATTCGGACCACACTTAATCTCGGACACATAGTAATTTCGGACCAAATACAATCCGGACCCTAACCTAATTCGGACCTAGAGTGATTTCGGATCACACTCACTTCGGACCCCCCCCCCCCTTTTCGGATCAAACCCAATTCGGACCAAGGACCAATTTCGGACCATCCGAATTCGGAAATGGTCCGAAATCAGAACCCAATTACACTTAAATTTTCAGATTTCAATTTTTAAGAAATTACTGACACAAATTCACTATTACACCTACTTTACAGATCATTGTGGTGTTATCAAAACACACATTGATTCAGGATCAAGTCACAAAACCAATCACTGTGAGTTGCAGATTATCATTCGAACATTTATTGTTTTTACATTCGTGTTTATACATTCAATGGCATGTTCACATTGTTCATATACATCATTTGGCACTCAAGATTACTTTGTTGTTATGATGCACACTCGTACTTGACATGTAACACACATGTAGCCAGCGTTCAATTGAAAGTGCATCTATTTACATCATGCTTGCACTGCATGATCATTACTTCACAATCTGATGCGACCTGGACTGGGGCTGACAGCAGGCCACTGTCGGGGACTGATCATCCCACTCGTATCCCATCAGGTTCGGCACATCCCCGATCAGCATATTGAACTGCCACCCCATGCTAGCACTGCATGGTTTACTTACACATTGAGGCTTTCACTGCCGTTTTCACATACATGGGGCTTACACTGCCCATGGTTAAGCATTGCATGTAAAGAAATATTTGTTGTTTGCATAATCTGTTTTCTCACTAAGCATTTAGCTTACTGTTGACTCACATTGTTTTCAGGCAAAGGCAAGAGTGTTGTGGGACCTTCATCTTAAGCAATCCATTTCTTATCTCGGTGACCATAGAAGCTAATTGGTATATGGACAATGTAGCTTTGGGGCTGGGATTTGTTACTATTAAAACATTATTGATGATGTAATAGCTAGATTTAATCACTGTAGTCATGTACTTTACCTTGCTTTAGTGTGGATGTGCTTAATTCTAATTTAAGTATTCAATTTCAATTATCATGATTATTCATTGGGTTGTTTATCGATCCTGGAGATTACAATTATATCATTAATTATCAAGGACGTCACAGAAGACAAAGTGGAAAACAGAAACTGCACAGCCTGCCTACGCTGTTCTGTTACATGAAGACAAACGGATATCTGAAAAGGGTGACAGACCTTTTCTTATATCAAAATGGCCTTAACAAAAGAAGAAAGATGCAAAGTTGACATTCCTCTTTTGGTAAAAGCCTTATGCAACAGTGACACAAAGAAAAAGACAAAGATTCTGCCATATGAAGACAAATCTGCTTTATCAGAATGTGCAGAAAAGGTGTCTTGTCTTTTTGGAAAGACTTTCCACTATCTCATCTGTCCAATGAAGAAGCTTCACTGAGATTCTTAGTGAGAGTATAAAAGGAAGCTTCTAGGAATGGAGAGATATCCAAGAGTGTGAAATCATATCGTGCATTAAAGTGTGTTTTTCATGCATGCAAGTCTGCTTGAATATAACAGTACGTGTGTCTAAGCTGTTCTTATTCAAGCTGTCCATCTGAGTCTTGTAAAATCAGTGAGTGCATCTAAGTGAGTGTAGTCATTGTATCTAGTCTGAGTGTGTCTTAGATTAGTTGAACAACTGTTGTGTCTGTTATCTCAGCTTGAACCTTTCCGCACACAAGCTTGTTTGTAATTAACACTTGTAGATAATATACAAAAACTTTGAGAAAAGAGTGTTGAGTTTTTAGAAAGTTGTATTCCCCCCCCCCCCCCCCCCCTACAGCTTAGAACAATACACTAAGGAAACCTTTTGGGACCTACAACATGTGGCACATAATGGATAAGGTTTCAATCAAAGTATATTCATTAGTGATATCATGTTCACATTCAGTATTATTACTATTTGCATTAGGACTTACCCATACGCTTACTAGTTTCTGATTTTTTAATTTGTTCAAATTAATCATTTGTGTATTCACATTATACTCACCTTCTTTTTTTATAGTTCTATATTATATTTTTGTTTATAACATTTTCTTATAGGTTGGACCACACTTATGCAATGTTGAATCAGCATTTCCCCAACGAATAACGAGTTTAGTTTGGAATCAACACATAGAGCCAGAAGAAGTTGAAAAACAATGGAATGATATGATTAAAGAGTTTAAACTTGAAAATAATGATTAGATGGTGAGACTTTTCCGTAAGAGACATAGCTGGACTCCTGCATTTTACAGAGAGATTCCCATGTCTGGCCTGATGAAAACAATACATGTCTGAAGGTGTTAACAATTTCTACAGTAGATACTGCAGCAGCAGGTCCACACTTGTGGAGTTATTTAGTAAGTTTTAAAGTGCATTGGACTCTCAAAAAAGGAAGCAATGGATGCTAGATTATGATTTTAGAACTAAAAGTAATCCATTAAAGACAGACTTGAAGATGGAAAGGCAACTTTCTGCTATGTTCAGATTGAAAATCTTTGCATTTGTCCAAGAAGAATTATGTGCGTCTTCCTTTTCCTGTTTGGCCCTCGGTTTTCTATATGATAATGGAAAACAGACTTACAATGTACAAGAAATAGGAGAGAATATCCGTACAAAGAGATCATTGCAGGTAATGAACATTATGATACAATACATTATTTATTATACCTGCTTTTGCACTGCACATTTACAAATTCACATCTGATATGTTGCAAATTCACATTCATATTATTATTTACAGTGAGTAAACATCATGATTTTATTATACCTGATTATTCTCTGCACATTTACAAATTCACATCTGATATGTTTCAAATTCACATTCATTTTATTACTTACAGTGAATAAACATCATGATTTTATTATACCTGATTATGCTTTGCACATTTACAAATTCACATCTGATATGTTTCAAATTCACATTCACATATGATATGATTTTATTGGTAGTATTATTATCTATGTATAAACATCATTTTATATATGTTTTATAACAGGTTATGTTCACTGAAAGCAATGGTGATATCTCTTGTTGTTGTAAGCACTTTGAACGTTTTGGAATCTTGTGCCGCCATGCATTTTATATATTGAGATTGAACAACGTTGATTCGATACTTGACAAGCTTATGCCAATGCGATGGAGAAAAGATGCATCACGTGTTCCTCTTTATAAAATTAGAGGTTATTCATTTTCAGAAACAGTTACGTCTACTGCAATAAGCAAGTCGATACGTAATATCAACAATTATGTCGCATACATTCTTCAAACTATTGGTAAAGATTCTCAGAAACTTTCTCTTGCTGAAGAAATGATTCATGAATTGATGCTTGAGTTGACTACAGGAGTAGAAAATCCATATCCTACAAAGAATATTCTTTTTGAGGATTTACTAGGGGTATCACAACCTTTTATTGTTATAATCCTATCTCCTCAGGGAATCAGATTTAAAGGTTGCAGAAGATCTAAACGAAGGATTAGTGAGCGTGAGAAGACAATTACCAAGAACAAGCGGCCTGCACACATTTGTAAGACTTGCAATAAACTTTCATCCTATGATTCTAGAAACTGTCCAAAAGCTATTGGCAACGACACATCAACAACTGATGAAACAGAAGAGACAATACATGATGTGCCACTGAATGTGAATGAACCTAATCATAATCATGTTGCCCCAAATGATTATTGGATAGATGACTTACTTGGAATTCCACATAATTCAGAAGCTACAACAGAAGATATTGTGAACAGCGATCGAGTTCCATGACTTTACAAGTATTGTAATATGCGTTCATTCCATGATTCCAGAAACTGTCCTCTCAAAAAGAAATAGTACCAAGTTGTTTCTTTTTTTACATTATTCATAGCTACAGTTTCTCATTTGAAATAGTATTGTTATTTTTTTTAATTATTCAAAGCTACAGTTTCATTCTATTAATAGTTTTTGATGTTTCAAATTAATTTTTTTTTATTGGAAATTTATGTGAACTAACAAACATATGATGTGAATATATTATAAATCAACTTTTTTGTTGAATGGAACTTTATGTGAACTTACAACTATATGATGTGAATATGATATAAATTAACTTTTTTGTTGAATTGATATAAATGATATAGACTTATTATACATAACACTGTTTCTATAAAAAAAATGAATATTTAAGACCAGACATATATGTGAACTTACAAAAACATGACGTGAATTTATACTTTTTTATTTTAAATACACATTTTATTTTTTAAAATTTACTTACTTATTTACTATGTTTTATTATTACAATTTTTTGGGCTCATAATTTTGATGTTCACGATAATTTAACCTTTGTGAATCAACATTCTTGAAATGTGAATTTGCATTACGAAATATGAAATAACATATAACATGATAAACATTTACATTTGATTTTCTTGCCAACCAAATCCATCATACTTTAGCATTCTACTACTACAATACTAGTTTCATACAAGAAAAACCATACTAAATTTTAATATGTTATCTAGTAAACTATCCAAACTAACAAAAGATTTCTTTTACATACACCCATCAATCTTTGAATTGAACTACCATGAAGATCAACGAAACATTTCTAATCTTGCATTCTTGATTTTTTCAGCCTCTTTCATAAACTCTGTCTTCTCTTCCTTTATACGACTATCCCACTCTGCTGCCTCCTCTGCCATTTTCTGAGCATGCAAATTCTTCTCATGTATGAGAATCTTTGCAACATATCTCTTACGAAGCATGACTAGTTGTCCAATCTGTGTTCTTGCAGCATCTTTTAACCCAGAATCCCATGACCATTGTCCCATGTATGTCTCTAGATGCCGCATCACAATAACACCACTGTCAACTTTACTATGATTACTTTTCCATGACATATCTATATCCATTGGTTGTAGGTTTCTAATATCAGTACCACGCCGGTGCCCTATAGCATACAAATACCTAACAAAATGTGTTTGCTGTGAAACGAAGAAGATACTTATAAATGTAAGAACCATCAAAATATGTTGGAATTTCTTATTATGCATTCATCATTGGAATGTTTACTCACATTCATAGCTCCAATATGTATTATTCTCCTCTCAAATGATTCGTTTACTTTCAAACTATCAATGACTTCCAATGACGGTGTCCTTAGGTTGAAGCAAATGATCCAAAATGATTATTCTTCACTATTGGGAAAAACACCTAAAAAATAAAAATTTTACGAGGTCTAAGCACTTAAAGTGTTTCAACAAATATGAAATTGATTGGTATGAAAAACTTAATAATGATGCTACAACCGGCCACAAGTAATCACATTTTTATAATACAATCAACTGACATGTGCACATGTAATACTAATAGGTGAATTTACATCATTTTCCCTACTTATGTATGTATTACATACCAATTCTAGATCTTTTAATTCCCGAGCATCTTCCTGATCTTTCAGTGCATCATTCATACTGTAGGTCCCAAAAGGTCTCTCTAGTGTATTGTTCTAAGCTGTAGGGGGGGTGAATACAACTAATTAAAACTCAACACTCTTTTCTCAATGTTTGTCTATATTATCATCAAGTGTTAATTACAAACAAGCTTGAACTGGGGAAAGGTTCAAGCTGAGATGACAGATACAACATATGTTTAGCTAATCTAAGACACACTCAGAATGTACAATGAATACACTCACTCAGATGAACTCACTGTTTACAAGACATAGATGGACAGCTTGAATAAGAATAGCTTGGACACACGTTACTGTTTTATTCAAGCAGACTTGCATGCATGAAAAACACACTTCTATGCACGATCTGAATTTCTCACTCTTGGTTGTCTCACATTCCTTAGAAGCTTCCTTTTATACTCTCACTGAGAATCTCAGTGAAGCTTCCTCATTGGACAAGGAGATAGTGGGATGTCTTTCCAAAAAGACAAACCAACTTTTCTGCACATTCTGATAAAGTAGACTTGTCTTTATATGATAGAATTTTTGTCTTTTTGTTTTTGTCTGTTTCGCAGAAGGCTTTAACCAAAAGGGGAATGTCAAATCTGAACCTTTCATCTTCTGTTAAGGCCATTTTGATATAACAAATGGTCTGTCACCCATTTCAAATATCTTCTTTGTCTTCATGTAACAGAACAGCGTAGGTAGCTTTTGCAGCTTCTGTTTTTCCACTTTGTCTTCGACTTTGTAACTGATCTTCTAGTCCAAAACAATACATGAGGACATGGAAACAAATTCCATAAAGTGTCTAGCCTGTTCACAAAGAACAGGTTCTGTTCACAAAGAATAGAACACTTAGAATTTGTCTAAGCTGCTCAACAGGATAGAGCAGCGTAGACAGTTTATGTCCAGCCAGTTCAATAGAATGAACAGCTTGGGAAATCTGCCTTAGTTGCAACAAATACAACAGGGTAAACAACTTTGACTAATATTTCAAATCACTTTTTCCGGTTTCAATAAGGCATTAACAGACCTTAAATTATACCTTCAAGTGCATCAAATAGGTTTGATTATGAATCTTCCCCTAAGATGTAGACCAGGTTTGATTGAGACCATTTTGTGCCTAACAATCTCCCCCTATTTGCAATGATCTGTCTAAGCTGATTCTATCAATAATTACTATATATTTTTAAAGTACACTTTGCTGAAATGAAATTACAACATTGAAGTAAAGTAAAAGATCAGTTTATATATACACTGATATTGATTGCAAACAACATATGTTTTTACAGAAGTACAACTAATGTACTAGAGTATATTACAATTGACGTAAAAAAAATTACAACTAATGTAATTGAGTACAACATATGTACATGAAAAGATTCAACATATTGGACTGTTGATGGTGGGAGCAAGTAACGGCAAGCCTGTCCAACAGATGGACAACATTCATTCTTCATCTACTCAGCAGCAGATGGACCATCAAGCTGTGGTGCTTCTTCTCCGAACATTTGCTCGAAATGCTCCCTAGTTTCTTCTACTTCCTCCATTTCATTTCTGAGGAACATGAAGTTGGGATGTTGAAGCTCTCCTCTCTCATGGAACCCTTAGAGCTGTTCCCAGATAGCTTCTCTCCATCTTGCAGATTTTTTAAAGGAGTTTGAAAGTCTAAAAGCAATGAGCTGCTTAAGACCAACCTTGTGTAAATTTGATGCTCTCTAGAAACACTTTTTCTTTGATAGGGATCTACAAAAAATACCCCAAGCTCAGGTTCCTCTATCAGCTTATCTTCCTCATGTTCCACTTCCCTAGGCAGGCTGTGATCTACTCCTTTGATTTCAACAGCTACATCACATTGACCAATCATTATCATGAGTTCTTCCAGCTCAGTATCCTTTCTCCTTGTCCTGGCCTTAATCTTGGGTTCAACCACTGAGGTACCCTTGATTTGTTCTTCTGTAATCAGGCCAAGATTCTTCACTCTCTCCATTAACATTTTGACATATGCGCTGATAGTCTTAGAAGTTTCAGACTTAGACTTGCTCAGGGCAATTGCCAATTCCACCCATTCTCTGAATCCCATTTGAGCAACATCAGTGTGTTCGTATGCTTCCAGTTCTAGACCTTCAACACCCATTATGGTTATCCGTAGTTTCCACTGTTTGCCTTTCTTTGAAATGGGAACAACTTTGACAATTGTTTTCTTGGCAAGCCTTCTGTTTGCAACATTAAAGAACTTCTTTTTTGCTAGGTTGTCAAAGTGAATCTAGGCTCTTGAAGAGGAGGACGCTGGCTTAGACTTGGTCACAGAGACCTGAGCACCCTGTTCTTTTTCTCTTTCCTTCTCAACCACTGACTCTTTGGCAGCCTCTAGCAGTTTCCTTTGAACATCCAAGTAAGGCATTTTAAATTTTCTTTCCTCCCTGTATGCAAAGGCTTTTGCAGCTTTAGCAGAGACTTCAGCTTTCTTTAGCTTTTCAAAGGCTCGAAGCTGCTCTTCTTTAAATTCATAATAGGTCTCCAAACGAACACCCATTTCTTTGGCTCTAGCCTTGTCAAACTTCAGTTGAGCAGCTTGGAGGTAGTCAGGGTCCACTGTGGCTTTCCTCTCTCCTTTAGCTGTTGTGGTTGGAACAACTTCAGGTTCTTCTTTCTCTTCTTATTCTGTTTGCTCCAGTATTATATGTCTCCTTTTGCTTAGCCTGTCCCCAGGAATGGATTCTTCCCCCCTTAGATGGTGCAGGGTTTTGAGATCCAGCCTGAGTAGGCTGAGCAGCTTCAGTTGATTGGGAGACATCCACAGTAGGACCTGTTTGTGAACAACAAATTTTGAAGCTGTGCAAGATTCAATTCAAGAGAATCTTGCATATGATCAAGGTTTGATGAAACAAAATTTGACAGAGAAACTACTAATGTGTTCAAGCTGGCCAACATGGAAGGAAGAGCGCTTGTGCAAGTGTTAAGAAGAGTTGATAGCTGTTGGAACACAACTGCCAGAAAGGACATAGAGTCCTGTTGAGTAGAAAGAATTGAGGAGAGGGTAGTGGAGAGTGTTTGCAGTTGTGCAGTGAGTGGAAGCAGCTGTGAGGATTGATCAGCTTCAGGAGGAGGCGTTGGAAAGGAAGTTTTGAACGAATCAAAAAATCCCTTAAGCTAAGCAGACACAAAGTCTGATATTATAGAAGGTAGGGAGGTCATGGAGTTTTCCAAAGAACCAACTTTGTTGGTCAGCACAGATAGATGATCCTTCAAAGGAAGATCTTTGGGGGATGGAGGAGTATGTGTGGATTGTTTGGATTGGGTAGAGGGTGAAGAATGAGAATGGGATGATGAGGCAGGTGTTAGAGGATTTATGGGGGAAGGCATGGAGACTTTAGAGAGAAGTTACATAGCTTGGGCATAAGAGAGATGGCCCAGCTTGGAAGGGTCAAGAGAACCTTCAGCAGTGGCTATATCTGCATCATTAGGAGAGATGGTAGGAGATGGTGACCTTTCAGATGCTGCTTGTGTTGCAGCACCCTTATTAAGACCATGGGTGGTTCCCTCAGCAGTACCTTGGTTAGGAAGTACCTCATCATGGGGTTAGGGGATGTACATTTCAACATTAGCAATGGTGAAACCTGCTGATGGAATTTGCATTTGGGGGGCAGCCTAACAAGAGGGATGGTCCATTCCCTTTGGTTCATCAGCGTGGGAAGAGGTTCCTTCAACAGATGTTGGGTGTACAACAGCTGCATCAGCAGGAGCAGAAGTTGGAGGCTGATCTGCTGGATGGTCTTTTCCAGCAGGTTCGGCACATGGTGCAGACTCAGTAGATGTAAGAGAAGTATGAGGTGGAGACTGTGTGTAGTCAGTATGGAGTGGATTGAACTCCTGTCTTTCAATATCCTCAGCCTGTTGGGAGGCTGGTATAGTGGATGTGGTAGTTTCCATTTATACAACTTGTTCCTGTTGGGAGGAACCAGAGGGTCTAGGCTGACTCTGGTTGACTCATGTTGGAGTGAAGCCCGCTCCAAATGTGCTGAACTTTCTCCCAAAATAGGAGAGACAGCATGGGTTGCTTCTTTGTCAACTGACTCCTGTTGAGAGGGGTCAGAGGGGCTGGTTTGGGATAAGGGTTTCTTCCTAGCTAAAGATTTTCTCCTTGAGTATTGTGACATTGTGGGGGACTGAGGAGAAGTAGGAGGAAGTTCTGTTTGAACTGGTGATTAGACTGGGTCAGAAACAAGGGGGTTAACCTGTTCCATGGTCTCAGGTGCCATAGAGGCACTAGCCACAAAGGCTTTAGGTTCAACGAATGAACTAGGGTGAGAAGTCTGCTCCCCCTCAGCCACTGAGGCTATTGAGGTAGACTTTGACTTAAGTGTTTTAGCCTTCTTGAGGATAGGCTCACCTTCAGTAGATTCCAGGCCTCTTTTAACAACCTTAGGCCTGGATTTTGATTTTTCCTTTGGGAGCAACCATTGGATCCACCCTCACATCAGAGGGTCCTTCCACTAAACCAAGCAACCTCCACATTGGTGTAGAGAGAGGAGGTTCATTTGGAAGAACTGGAGTGTAGAAAACTCTATTCCCAATCACAGAGAATGCAGCAGTAAGTAACAGGGGCTGAGAGTTGTAGATTTGCTCACCACAAACATATCTGAATATGAGGCTCAGAAACCTAGGATATCTGACAGTAGCTGGGCGAGTTTCCTGTTGTACCAAGTTCCTCAGATTCACGAAAATCCACCGAGCCATGTTCAGTGTAGTCCCATCCACAAGCTGTAGGACTATGGGGATTTCATCTCTGCTAAGATGGTGAAATGAACCAACCTTGCTGCTAAAGCGCATCACCGCAGAGGCAAATGGGAAGCTGCATGTAGGTGATAGATCCCTTCTGAACATAGTGGCTCCAACTTTGGGTTCTGCTAACCACAGGAAGATGAAGAACTTCTCAGGCTGTGGCTTGTCATATGTTTCACCAACAGGAAGATGAAGAGCTTCCATGAGATAAGCAGTGGTTATCTCAATGGTCTGAGTCCCATTGAGAATGGTTCCCCTGATGATTTTGGTGGATGGGTCATAGGCACACGTATACCAAAACTCATACACAATCTCCTGGTACAGGACACCAGGAGAGGCAGTCATAGCATAGTACAGAGCGTGAACCTTCAGAAACTCCACCATGTTTTCATAAACTTTACCCACATAGTTTTTGGGTATTGTTAGGTTGGCAATATAGTTAGTGGGTTTCAATGTAAGCATGGTGGTGACGGAGGGATGTTTTCCAACATCATTACCAACGAATACTGGAAGTAGGGGGTTGTTTTGGTGAGCCATTTGAGAGTAGTGGATAGAAGGATACTCGACACTTAGTCAATTTAGGGTTCGTCGGATAGTTATTGAAGCAGTAGAGATGAAGTAGATGAAACTGTAGAAGAGGTATTTATAGGATTCAAATGTGAGTGTGTAGGAGAGAGAAAGGATTGGGCGGTTGATTTGAAATGTTCTTTAATAGAAAACGGAACGGTTTGCCATGTCAGAAAGGTTGTCAGACCACTTGAACCCTTTTAGCTACTAACACACGTTAACAAATATTATCCGCAGGTAATTAAGTTAAATAAGTACAGAAATTAAGTAACTTTATTATGAAGAAAGGTAATTAAAAATGATGTTCTAAGCTATTGTTCAAGCCTGTGATGAGCAGGTTTCATCACAAGCTGTTCATTCATCAAGCTGTAAATTCAACCTGTGCAGCTGCTTGAGAACATTTTCTTTTCAATAGCTGATCAGGTTACAAGACAGTGTCTTGTGTGACAGATTGAGAGAGTGAGCAGGTTGGAGGTTTGTTCAACAGATCAGGTTTGAAGTTAAAACTTATTTTGTCAAACCTGTTATATATCCAAGCTGTTCAAGTTTTCAGAATTTGGCTAGAACATGTAGAGCCTAATCTGTCTAAGTTGTTCTAAAAAACTTGAGGAGTTTGAGATATATGATTTCTTAGAGCATCAGCGACACTTAGTCACTTTTATTTAACACGTCCAACTTTCTTACAAGGTAATTAAACCTGTTTTCATCAAGAGGCTTGGTGAAAATCTCGGCAAACTGTTCATCTGTGGAAATAAAACTTACCCCCACATTACCTTTCTGGATGTGATCTCTGATAAAGTGGTGTCTGACTTCTATATGCCTTGTTCTGGAATGAAACACTGGATTGTTGGAAATAGCTATGGCACTTGTATTATCACACAGAGTAGGAGTCTTCCTATATACAAGCCCATAGTCTTCAAACTGATGCTGCATCTATAGAATTTTCCCACAGTAGCTTCCAGCAACAATATAGTCAGCTTCAGCAGTAGAAGTAGAAACTGAGTTCTGCTTCTAACTACACCAACTGATCAACTTTCCACCAAGGAGTTGACATCCACCTATTGTGCTTTTCCTGTCTAACCTGCAGCCTGCAAAATCAGAATCTGAATAACCTGTTAGTTCAAGACTTGGGTCTTTGGGATACTAAAGACCCAAACCTGGAGTACCCTTAAGGTATCTGAAGATTCTTTTTAAAGCAGCTAGATGTGATTCCTTAGGATCAGCTTGAAACCTAGCACATAAACAAGTAGCAAACATAATATCTGGTCTACTAGCAGTTAAGTACATCAAGCTCCCAATCATATCACTGTAAGCTATTATAGAAACAGCTTTGCCACTGGCATCAGCATCCATTTTTATATTGGTTGCCATTGGGGTTTTGGTGGAAGAATTTGATCAAATTTAAACTTTTTCAAAAGATCTAAAGTATACTTTCTCTGATTAATAAAAATTCCATTAGAGGTGTGTTTAACCTGTAATCCTAGAAAGAAAGTAAGTTCACCCATCATACTCATTTCATATTTTGATTTCATGAGTAGTGAAAAATTCTTGCATAGCTGCTCATTAGTAGAACCAAATATTATGTCATCCACATAGATTTGAACAAGCATAATATCAGACTTCACCTTCTTTATGAACAATGTGGTATCCACTTTACCTCTGCAATAACCATTTCTCATAAGAAAATCAGTTAGAGTGTCATACCAGGCTCTCGGAGCTTGTTTTAGACCGTAGAGGGCTTTGTCCAACTTATAGACAAAACCTGGATGGTGTTCATTTTCAAAACCTGGAGGCTACTTGTCATATACTTCTTCCTGTAGCTTCCAATTCAAAAATGCACTCTTTAAGTCCATTTGAAATACCTTCATGCTCTTGTGTGCAGCATAGGCTAGAAACAAACGAATTGCTTCTAACCTCGCCTTTGGAGCAAATGTTTCATCATAATCAATACCTTCTTCCTGTCTGTAGCCTTGAGCAACTAGTCTTGCCTTATTTCTAATAACATGACCTTGCTCAACCATTTTGTTCCTGAAAACCCATTTGGTGCCAATTATTGTTTTACCTTTGGGAGCAGGGACCAGCTTCCATACTTTGTTTCTCTCAAACTGATTAAGCTCTTCTTGCATGGAAGTGATCCAATTGGCATCTTTTAGTGCTTCATCCACTTTCTTAGGATCCATTAGGGACACAAAGCTAGAAAACATACAAAAGTTTCCTAAGCTATCCCATCTTGTTTGTACCCCTTTGTTGATGTCACAAATTATTTGATCATTGGGGTGACACCTTATCCACTAAGGATCATGTCTCAATGAAGATTCTCCTGCATCATTTTCATCTCCAACAAGTCCTTGTTGAGCAGCTTTCAAGATTTTCAGACACACTGTTGTCTTGAGCCTGCTCACCTGTTGAGCATGAATCTCCATTGTTGAACACATCAGCAGAAGATCCAGGGAAATCTACATTGAGAGGTTCAGGACATGGTGTATTAATTATGTCAGTACACTTATTCACACAGGGTGTATTAACATAGTCATCATCATGTCCATTTTGATTAACAGGTTCTACTCTGGGTGTAGTGGAAGCTTTTGAATCCTTTTCTTCATTTATGGAATGTATGAGATCATCGAAGCTGAACTCTCGTGAAACTAATTCAGGAACAGCTTTGGTTGAAGCACTCCTGGACTCCTCAAAGGTGACATTGATAGATTCATCTATCAGCTTTCTTTTGTAGTTGTATACTCTGTAGGCTTTAGAGATAGCAGAGTATCCAACAAACACACCTTCATCAGCTATGGGTTTAAATTTCGCCAGCTGGTCCCTCTGATTCAGAATGAAGTAGGGACATCCAAACACATGGAAATAGCTAATATTTGGCCTTCTCCCTTTGATTAACTCAAAGGGAGTTTTGTTGAACCTCTTTACCACTAAGGATCTATTTTGAGTGAAGCAGGCAGTGTTAACAACTTCAGCCCAAATAATGAAGACAAACCTGATGCACACACCATGGTTCTGGCAGCTTCAATGAGAGTTCTGTTTCTCCTTTCAACAACTCCATTTTGTTGTGGAGTTCTTACAGCTGAAAAGTTTTGTGAGATCCCTTTTTCATCACAGAAGTTTTCAAGGGTACTGTTTCTGAATTAAGTACCATGATCACTTCTAAGCTGCTTAACTTGAGCAGAGTTCAACATCTCCATCTTTTTAATAAATCCAATAATTTCTCTAGCAGCCTCTCCTTTCGTCTTTAGAAAGATCACCCATGTAAACCTGGAGAACTCATCAACCATTACTAGAGTGTATCTTCTACCTCCTAGACTTGGGACACTGACTAGTCGAAACAAGTCCATGTGGATTAAGAAGAGAGGAGTATCAATAGAGAAATTATGCTTAGATTTAAAAAATGTTTTTCTCTGCTTGCCTTTCTTACAAGCTGTGCAGAGTTTGTCCTTAACAAAGGTTATAGAAGGCAAACCTATAACCAACTCTTTCTTACAGAGTTTTTTGATATTCTTGAAGTTCAGGTGTGGGATCAGTAGACTTCATATCCACAACATATACACATTTCTTCCTTTGTGCACACAGCACAGCTTTGCCTTGGGAGTCCAATATGTGACCCAGGTGCACATCAAAATTAACCTTGTAACCAACATCAAACAGTTGACTTATGCTTACAAGATTGTGTTTTAGCCCAGACACATAGAATACTCTTTTGAATATAGCAGCACCAGCTTGAAGGGTTCCATATCCCTTTGTGGATCCCTGAAATTTATCACCAAAGGTGACCTTTGGCCCTTTTTCAGACCTGAGATCACTTAGCAGATCCTTGCAACCTGTCATGTGGCCAGAGCAGCCGCTGTCCAAGTACCAAACCTGGGATGGTTGTTTGACCTGCAGGGTGTGATGGGAAAATATTAGTTACTTTTAGGGGAACTCATCATAGAGATGAGTTCTCCTTCCTCATCAACATTTGTTGATGGAACAATAAGATCAACAACTATATGGTCTGTTTTGCCACATTTAAAGCACTCGGCCTTAGTTTTGTCAAATGCTTCCTTTTTTGATGGCACCTGACTTCTTCTGTAGCATTTTTCCACCAAACCTCTTCTTATTGAATTTTCTAATAAGCATTGCAATCATTTGCTCATCATCTAATTCAGTAAGATCTTCACAGCCTTCCTCCTCAGACAATTCTTCCATTTCATCATCTGCCTGTTGATCAGCTTGTGTGAACACATCACACACCTGACCAGCAGGTTGTCTTACGCTGGCCACTAAGGTAGCGCCTGTTTTGGACATTTCCAAGGCGTTTCTTTTCTGTTGACTTGACTGCTCATCATTTAGTAAGGATCCATACAGATGGTGCCTGAATTTCTTAGGATAGTAGAGAAAAAATTCCATTCCTTAGGAAGAATGTCTAAAAACTTGTTTACCACAGTTAGGCTGTCCTTGGTGATCCCAATAGCTTTGAGATCATTGATTAGAGCAGTGAATCTGGTATAGTTTTCAGTGAGAGACTCCTTTGGCTTTGCAAAGAAGAGTTCATACTGTCTAATAAGATTGTTGGTCCTGTTATTAAGTGTGATAGTGGGACCATCATAGAGGGTACACAAAGTATCCCACATCTCCTATGTAGTCTTCCTTTTCACAACCTGTTTGAACACATCATCAGGAAAAGAAATAACCAAGTTGTTCCTGGCTTTTGCATCAAGAGCAACCAGCCTTTTATCCTCATCAGACCGTTGAGCTTTTTCGTTTTCAAAGGTTCTGATCTCAGGAACAACTCCTTCAGCAGCAGGAGTGATAGTAGTAACAGAAGTTGGCACATAGGGACCTTCCATTACTATCTCTTGTAGTTGTACATCCAGATTCTCTAAGTAGAGCATCATTCTGCACTTCCAACCAAAGATGTTCTGATGATTGAACTTGGGGGGTTTTGCCATTGAACCATTGTCATAGTAGGAGGAAGAGCTGGCAGCACTGTTGTACACGGGGAAATAGGAAGAATGAGAGATCTAGAGTTAACACACACTCAATCTGCTCTGATACCAGTTGTAGGTCCCAAAAGGTTTCCTTATTGTATTGTTCTAAGTTGTAGAGGGGGTGGGGGTGAATACAGCTAATTAAAACTCAACACTCTTTTCTCAATGGTTGTGTATATTATCAACAAGTGTTAATTATAAACAAGCTTGATCTGCGGAATGGTGTAAGCTGAGATGACAGATACAACAGATGTTTAACTAATCTAAGACACACTTAGACTAGGTACAATGAATACACTCACTCAGATGAACTCACTGTTTACAAGACACAGATGGACAACTTGAATAAGAACAGCTTGGACACATATTACTGTTTTATTCAAGCAGACTTAAATGCATGAAAAACACACTTCTATGCACGATCTGAATTTCTCACTCTTGGTTGTCTCACATTCCTTAGAAGCTTCCTTTTTATACTCTCACTGAGAATCTCAGTGAAGCTTCCTCATTGGACATGGAGATAGTGGGATGTCTTTCCAAATAGACAAAACAATTTTTCTGCACATTCTGATAATGCAGACTTGTCTTTACATGACAGAATCTTTGTCTTTTTGTTTTTGTTTCTGTTGCAGAAGGCTTTAACCAAAAGAGGAATGTCAACTTTGAACCTTTCATCATCTGTTAAGGCCATTTTGATATAAGAAATGGTCTGTCACCCATTTCAAATATCTACTTTATCTTCATGTAACAGACTAGCGTAGGCAACTTTTGCAGCTTCTTTTTCCACTTTGTCTTCAACTTTGTAACTGATCTTGTAGTCCAAAACAATACATGAGGAAATGCAAACATATTCCATAAAGTGTCTAGCCTGTTCACAAAGAACAGAACACATAGAATTTGTCCAATCTGCTCAACAGGATAGAGCAGCGTAGACAGTTTATGTCCAGCCTGTTCAACAGAATGAACAGCTTGGGCAATATGCCTTAGTTGCAACAAATACAACATGGTAAACAACTTTGACTAGTATTGCAAATCACTTTTCAGGTTTCAATAAGGCGCTAACAGGCCTTAAATTATACATTCAAGTGCATCAAACAGGTTTGATTAAGAATCTCCCCCTAAGATGTAGAGCAGGTTTGACTGAGGCTTTTTTTGCCTAACACATACAATCAATAAATATGTCATACCTCTCATTGCCTTTAATCTTAAATTCAAGGTTATACGTGCATACCTGATCACTCAAATAGAAACAATTATTAGAAACATTAATATGAACTTATCACATAGATATACAATATTTTAAGAAATTTAGAAAACCATCACAAAAGGTCTTGATGGTGATAAGGGGCCTTTAAACTATTGTTGATGATTGAGATTGAAATCCAAATATCAATAACATCTATGATACATATGAACCAGGTACCATTGTCTCAAATTTTCCACGAACTCCAGTAAGACCATTGTCATTGTCATATATTACATCCTTGAAAACAAAAAAAAATTAATAAAAAATTAGTTTTATTCAATTTTCTTTTTCCCTATTTATATAATACTTATGTTGGATCATGTGACAAGCTGAATATATTATCAGCAACGGCCATTTCATGTGATGTGAACCTATGTTCAATGCTGACCACACGATTCATATAAGGTGATTTCAATGCCTCTGTTACTTTTTTTCCTTTTTCCTTTATCTGGCTCATTAGGTTCAACCCCAGGTGGTAAAACTTCTAATGGAACGACATTTTACTGTTTCTTCAGATGCAGTATATGGTGCTAATGGTGTTTGTTTCTCATCAGGTTCTTTTGCTGTTTCACGAGTCTTATGAACCGGTTCATCTTTTGTTTTACCCTGCATTCAATGAGTGTGAATCTACATTCATACGTACTTTTATTTGAATTCACTGAAACATATAACATCAAATGAATGCATATTCTTCAGAAACATTACCTCACGAATGAATTCATTCATCAGAAACAATAATTTCCTCTTGTTCAATGTCCACAAACTTCTTTGGATGATTAAAGACTCCAATTTTATCAGGGGGCGTAGGATCAACACATTCCTCATCATCACCAGTCTCCTTTTGAACATTAATAATCATGTTATATGAAACACTAGTTACTGTGAATACATAGAAATACATGTGAACACTCATTATATTTTCTCTTACATTTTGCTCATCATTTTTACTTGAATGTGACTGCTCCTTTACTTGAATACCTTCATTTCCACCTCTGACGTGCTCTTCATTCTTTTGGTTATGTATATGCAGTGAACACTTGTACAAAAAAATGAACATTTAGTAAATCATAAGATCAAATTAATGCCTACACATCATTAAAAATAATTACCTCGTATTCGGTATCCACATACTCCTTTGGACGATTGAAAAATTCCAATTTCATCAGTGAGTGTAGGATCAATACCTTCCTCATCATCATCAGTTTCTTCCTGAACATTAATAACCATATTATATGAGATAGCTTTTAATGTGAATACACATAAATATATGTGAACATACATTAGAGATAAGTCTATAATTTATATGGTTTCAGAGTCATATTATGATCATTTTAAGCACCGATACTTCAAAAAATCCATATTATTACTCCAAGTTTGTATTTCAGGGCCAAGATGTTAAAAAGAAGCAATCTGAGAGAATTCAGAGCAAACCGAGCTTAAAGGGGCGCAGGCCTGCGCCTCCCTGCGCACCACAAAGAGTCCCAACTGTCCAGATACGTTCCAGCGCATGCCAGCTAAACCCTAGCCGCATCCGGGCGCAGGGGGGGCGCAGGCCTGCGCTAGTGCGGCCCAAAAACGCGTTTTATAGCTTGTGGAACCCTAATCTCAACCTCACTATAAATACAAGTCGATGGGCATCCTTGCAGAGAAGACCCGACGTGTGTGAAAGTGTGTCGAAGCCCTGCCGGAGTGGATCTACGATACGAGAACGAAGACGGTGATTCGCAAGCTACGCTATGACTTAGATCTATGTTTGTGAAGAGCATACGATGAGCGGCTAATCCCATTAGCCGTTTGCAGAGGATCTACGGCTACGTTTACTCTACTTTAATTACTCGTGCTTTGATGTATTTGTATTAAATGAGATCTATTTTTGTACGCAAATGATAAGCATTCGACTATGATTATGATTATATGTTTTGATTGGTAAAAGCAAGATAGTTTATCGTGGTACTATTATTTGTGCCGAGTCCATTAGCTTAGGGATTAAGACAAGTATTAATATTGCATGCGCTATGCCGAGAGTTATTGGTTATGAAATGTTTGATTAATTTAGTCGTGCAATTGATTATGTCTATGTGATCGTTGCATGAAATTATAGTGAGTAATACTTATGTCGTGGTGATCCCGTGAATGATTATTCGTATCTTGATTGTTTATTTTCTACGTTAGTTACTTCGTCATTAATTCTAGTTACAAAGCGATAGCAAACCATTACTCTAAACAAATCATTCAAATCCACAAGTGCACAATTTAAATGCTCTCAATAAACTTATAAGGCTAATAACCTAATCCTAATTACGACCACACTCCCAGTGGATTCAACCCTTACTTCTCTAGCTAAATAGTGGATTTAAGGATTATTTCTGCGGGTCACAACGACAACCCGTCAATTAGTACTGTATTACTTGGTGTTCACTCCCTATAACTTAACCACATTCTCAGCCACTGGTGTTGTAAATTGAGCTTTACGTGCATGCTCTTTTGTTTCAACTGATGATGCATCTTTCACATTAATCTACTTTCAACCCACATAATTTAATATTTTTATCAACATGTATGTGTATATATATTTAAGATTTAGTGAACAAAAAATAAAAATCATATTAACTGGTATTATTTACTTTTTTTTTTGAATTTACATAAACATATAAGACCAAATGAATGCATAAACTTCATAGACTTTACTTTACTAATGCACATACATCATAAAGAACAATTACCTCATGTTCGGTATCCACATACTCCTTTGAATGAATGAAGATTCCAATTTCATCAGTAGGTGTAGGAACAATTCCTTCCTCATCATCATCTGTTTCTTCCTAAACATTAATAACCATATTATATGATATAGTTTTTAATGTGAATACTCATAAATATATGTGAACATACATTAGTGATAAGTCTATAATTTATATGGTTTCATAGTCATATTATAATCATTTTCAGCACCGACACTTCGTAAAATCCATATTATTACTCCAAGTTTGTATTTCAAGGCCAAGATGTTAATAAGAAGCCATCTAAGAGTGGGGGTGCAGGCTGCGCCACTCTGCGCTCCACAAAGAGTCCCAACTGTCTAGATACGTTCCAGTGCATGCCAGCAAAACCCTAGCCGCATCCGAGCGCAAGGGGGGCGCAGACCTGCGCCTGTGCGGCACAAAAACGCTTTTTACGGCCTGTGGAACCCTAATCTCGACCTCACTATAAATACAAGTCGAGGGGCAGCCTTGGAGAGAACACTCGACGTGTGTGAAATTGTGCCGAATCCCTGCTGGAGTGGATCCATGATACGAGAACGAAGACGGTGATTCGCAGGCTACGCTATGACTCAGATCTACGATTGTGAAGAGCATACGATGAGCGGCTAATCCCATTAGCCGTTTGCGGAGGATCTACGGCTAAATTTACTCTACTTTAATTACTCGTGCTTTGATGTATTTGTATTAAATGAGATCTATTATGTGTATGCAAATTATAAGCATTCGGCTATGATTATGATTGTATGTTTTTATTGGTAAAAGCAAGATAGTTTATCGTGGTACTATTATTTGTGCCGAGTCCATTAGCTTATGGATTAAGACAAGTATTAATATTGCATACGCTATGCCGAGAGTTATTGGTTAAGACATGTTTGATATCGTTGCATGAAATTATAGTGTGTAATACTTATGCCGTGGTGATCCCGTGAATGGTTATTCGTCTCTTGATTGTTTATTAACTACGTTAGTTACTTCGTCATTAATTCTAGTTACAAAGCGATAGCAAACAATTACTCTAAACAAATCATTCAAATCCACAAATTCACAATTTAAATGCTTTCAATAAACTTATAAGGCTAATAACCTATTCCTAATTACGACCACACTACCTGTGGATTTAAGGATTATTTCTGCGGGTCACAATGACGGCCCGTCAGATTTTGGTGCCGTTGCCGGGTAGTGTAATGGTAATTAAGGTTAAAGGTCTTTGTCTTAGTTTTAAGTTATTTAAGTTTAAGTTCCTTCTCTGGCTATTTTTAGTCTTTAGTTTATTACTTTTAAAAATCAATTTAAAAATTTAAAAAAATTCAAAAAGGTAATTGTAGTCCTCCTACTTTACCACCAAAAATATAATTAGTTTAATTAAGTATTTAATTCTTATTAGTATTTTAATTAGTGTATGCACACATGCCGATCGGCTAAAGGATTGCCACTACAATACGAACCTGAGATAAAAAATGTAGCGAGATCGAACTGAAAGACTGTCAAGATTCAAACTTAACAGTTAATCACGGAGAATTCAAACGCACAAGAGGAAGATATTCCTGATTTAGAAATTCCCAATTCCGAAATTCCTGATTTACAAAGCCCTCCGATTTCGCCAGGAAATTGGGATCAAGAAGAACCCGAACGCATAACTATTAGAATGAGTGATCAACCGAGGCGTACGGTTGAGTCGCATTACCGTCCAGGTGATGTGCCCGACCCGTCTCCAATTCGTTATCCTGAAAACGAGAACGAACCCGAAGTTCATCCTCAATTATTCCAAATTCTTCCGATCTTTCGAGAAATGCCAAGCGAGAAACCCTACGAACATCTAGCTGAGTTCACAACTATTTGTAAAGCAAACCATGTTCGAGGTATAACCACCGATTGTTTAAAACTTCGATTATTTCCTTTCTCGTTAAAAGAGAAAGCGAAGAATTGGTTCGTATCCTTACCAACCAATAGTATTACAACATGGGATCAAATGAAACGATAATTTCCGTCAGGATCTAAAACTGAATAACCAAGATTAACTGATTTGAATTTATCAGAGTATAAATCAATAATCTTGCTTTGAATCAAAGTTTAATTAAGAAGTTTGCGGAATAACACTTAATTATTTTAACAAAAACTTTCAGAATCAATGAAGCATAAAACATAAGAAGTAATCAAAACTGTTTGTATTGCTGAATTCAATGATTACAATCACCTCTAATCTGTTTGATTAGACGAAGAACACAGACTGTTCTTAGGGTTTTACAACCTTAGAGGCTTATGAAAACTTAATCAACAAAGCAATTACAGACTCGAAATATGCAGAAAACTTCTATACAATAGAAAACCTATTCTGTCTATTTATATTGCTTTTTGGACTTGTTTCCTTGAAGGACTATGACTTCTCTGATAGTAGATATGCTGGAATCTTCGTGTAGATATCTTTCCTGAAAATCAGCACTTTCTGTTTATGAAACTGTTGAGCAGCTTGAATCTCTTGACAGCATGAACTGAGCAGCTCGAGTTGATTTGCTCTGGCAGCTTGAACTTTTACACTGGCAGCTCGAGTTTCTTCAACTAGCAGCATGAACTTTGGATTTACATTTAAAATCTACTAACAGTTTGAGAAGTCTAACTAACAGTTTGAACATACTTAAACTATTTCCCAACAATCTCCCCCTAACTTAAATTCTTTATACAAGACTTTAAGTTCTATACAAAAATGGAAATGAAAAAGTAAACTGTTATTTACAAACCAAGGCTTTCAAAAACTTACAACTGTGCAAGTTTATGGTCTATAGCCTTCAAAAATTCTCTCTTCATCTCTTCTTTATCACAAGATATCCTAACTGTTTTTATTTGGAGCAGCATATCTTTTGAAAAATTATAAAACTCGAGATTGAAGAAAATACCAAACCCATCTGTGAATTTGATTCTGTAAGTTCTGGATTTGACAAAAATATGAACTTCCTTGATCTTTTTCCCTTTCTTCTCAGCATCTTCTATTTCTTTTCTTGCAAATTCAGGATCAGCAACTGAACTTAGATCTCTGATAAGTTGCTTCACTTGTGGTAGAGCAGATCTCACTTGTGAAACAGACCCTATATTGTGCATCTTTATTAGCTCATCCCTGGTCAACTTCTGAACCATTTGCCAGAATGTATCAAACTCTTCTTCTGGTCCAGACTCTCTCCTTATTACAAACTTGACCCTTAAATCTCTTTCATCCAGTGACTTAGCAAACCAGTAGTGGATTTGAGGCTTTGTGAAATCATGTTGATCAATCAACTTTTCTATCTCCATGGTCTTTTGCATTTGTTGCTCAAATAGCACTCTTTTAACAGATGAAGGAATAACAACTTGATCAGTGGGAACAGATGCACTAGCAGCAGCTTCAGTTTGGACTGATTTCTTAGATGGTTGGACTTCTTGGGATGGATGAACTTCTGGAGAGACTTTTGTTTTCTTTCTTTTCTCCATTTCTTTATCATGTATCTCCTGCAGCTTTTCAGTAGTCATGGACTGAGCCATTTTCTTTGGAATTCCTGCTGCAAAGGCAAAATTGATTAAGAATCTTCTGTGCTCAGCCTTGGTGTGCCCTGTTGGCATCTTTCTCTTCTTTTCACCTTGTTTGCCCACAAACCCCTTTAGGTAATCACCTAATGTCTCATCATCATCTATTGGGGGCTGGGCTTGCTGATCTAATTCTTTGTCCATTTCTTCTGCCAATTTCTTGGCAACTTCAGCATCAAAGGCAATCTGGGCTTCTTTGGAGGAGAATTTGTGCTTTGGAGATTCAATAAGAATGCCCTTGCCCTTGTCTTTTGCAGCAGATGCTTGGACTGTACTTGATGGAGCTTGAATGCCTTCCCTGATCACAACTCCAGTAGCTATTGAAGAAGCAGCTTGAGTGTCTAGGCTAACAGCTTGAGAAGCTGTTGGGACTGCTAGCCTAGAAGGTGGGACTGTTGATGCTGCTTGGACTGATGGTGTTGGAGCTGCTTGGACTGATTGGGAACCTCCTGATTCTCCCCCTTTTTGGAAGCATTGGTTTGGTCAGAAGGACCTACAACCTTTACCCCTTGGGTTTGAATCATCTGCTCTAATTTCATGATTTTATTTCCACAGAGGGTGAACCCTTTGTGAAGATAATCCATTCTTTTATTCTGAGCAGTCTCTGCCTGCTTGAGAGAAAAAATTTGAGCCCCCTGTGCAGCAATGATGGACATTTGATATTCCAACATGGCTACAACAGGTTTCAGCTTGGGATCCGTCAAAAGCATGAGTTGCAGACTTGTCTCAAGATCAGAAAACACCTGAGGTGCTTGTGATCTATCACTGACATTAATACCAGAAGTAGAAACCTCTGGGCCCCTCTGTTCTTGGTACTGGGGACTTCCAACTTGTCTTTGCACACTGGCTGTTGCCATGGGAGTGGTCTTAGAGATGTTGGCACTTTCCTGTGCCTCTTTTGCAGAGACATCAGTAGTGCCAGCGACAGAACCCATATGAACCATCTCTGATGAGATGTTCACCTCCTGAGTGAGAATGGGAGTTTTCTTAATTGGTGCCCTTTGGATATTCTGTGCAGAAGTGTCCTCCTGCACAGGGATATATGGCTCTTGTCTGAGGGAGGAGGAGGAAGGAGCTCCTTGTCCCTTTTTCCTTTTGTATAAGAATTTTAGTGGGCGAGTTGGCTGTTCAAAAGGATCAGAGGGAATATTTGTATCATGAGGAGTGGGTTGGGGTCTTGGGGGGTGTAGCAGTGATGTTAGGCTGAGCCTGCTCAAGACCCTCTCCTCTGTTTCTTGGAATGATGTTCATCATTGCAGAAGGCAATGGAACATCTATACTTACAAAATTGGCACTTGGCTTTAACAGCCTTTTGATTGAAGACAGTGAGTGCCTATGGGAAACATGTATCCGTTTATGTAAATGTGGAGTTGTGCAGGTGTGTGCAATAATTTCTGCCAAAAACCTAGGATACATCAGAAATTTCCCATTCTTTAGGGAATGATGGCTTAACATCCCCTGAAAAATCATGTTAGAAAAATTGAACTGTTGGCCAGTAGAAAAGCACACTAAGGCAGTGGCAATATTTGAAGAAAACTCAGACAAACCAGTTCTTTTGTGGCTTAAACATTGCTGAATAATATGCACAAGGTATTTCCATTTAGGAGAAAAGTGTGCCTTAAGAAAAGTAAAAGAATCAGCAGGACCCCTATAACCAATATTTTGAAGACCAAAATGTAAAGCTTGAAGGGATAGGTCGGTTATACCTAAGGCATCTTGAAGATGCAAGTGATGTCTGATGGATTCCTCAGTGATATTGATGACAGTTCCATCAATCTTGGATATGAGGGCAGGCACTCCATTGATGGTTTGAACAGATGCATGATTCCAGAACTGTTCAATATGGGAGATGTATATAGTAGGATTAATGGATAGGACATAATGGATATGGGAGTGCCTGAGGAAATCCATCATTGCATGAAACGGTTGAAGTTCAGAGTGTTTTAGGGTGTATGGGAGGCAGTTGTGTTCTTTTACAAACTCCATTGATGAAGAAACGACGGTTTTAGGGTTTGAAAGAAGGATGTGTGATTCGTTCAGAGAGAAAGCAAGAGGCCGTGGAAGAAGAATATGTAACTGGTAGTTACAACTGAACGAAGCTGGGACCTTTAAAGGTTTCGAAAAGGTTGGGTCCCGCGCACACATTTGACAAATTACCCAAATACCCTGCACACTTTGACAGATCAAGTGAAAACAACTAACAGCATGAGAAAATGAACTAGCAGCTTGAGAAAATACTCAAGCTGTTAGTTAGAAATTATGCAACTTTTCAATGAAACAGTATCTCCCCCTTAAATAAGCATACTGAGTAGATAATAATGAAAATCAATTAATCCATGTTTACCATACCAATATTTGATACTAGGAAAGTGAACCTTCCTACATCAAAAGGTTTTGTGAATAGATCAGCTAACTGATCATCTGTATGTATTTTGGTAACTTGGATTAACTTCTTTTCATTACAATCTCTGATAAAGTGAAATCTGATTTCTATATGCTTGGTTTTTGGGAATTTCACTGGGTTTTGCACAATGCTGATTGTACTTGAGTTGTCAATATAAATAGGAGTGGATAATAAATTCATACCATAGTCTCTAAGCTGATTTTGGATCCACATTACCTGTGAGCAGCAACTTGCAGCTGCTACATATTCTGCTTCAGTAGATGATGTGGACACTGTTGTCTGCTTTTTGCATTGCCAAGAGACCAGTCTTGCTCCTAAGTATTGGCATCCACCAGTTGTGGATTTTTTGTCAATGTTGCAACCACCATAGTCACTGTCAGAATAAGCAGTTAGTACAAAAGGAGAGTCTTTTGGATACCATAGGCCTAAATGTGGTTGGCCTTTAAGATATCTAAAGATTCTCTTAATAGCAACTAAGTGAGACTCCTTTGGAGAGCATTGAAACCTAGCACACACACAGACAGCAAACATTATATCAGGTCTAGAAGATGTTAGATACATGAGAGATCCTATAAGAGATCTGTATAGATGAATGTCCACATCTATGCCATCTTTGTCTTTATGAAGCTGTTTATGAGGATCCATTGGAGTGCTTGCAACCTTTGTATCTTGATAGCCAAACTTTTCCAGTATGTCTTTGACATACTTTGATTGACTTATGAATAGACCAGTAGACTTCTGTTTAACCTGCAGCCCTAGAAAGAATGTGAGTTCTCCCATTGAACTCATTTGAAACTTTTTGTGCATTAGGGACTCAAATTCTTTGCACAAACTATCATTTGTTGAGCCAAAGATGATGTCATCAACATAGATTTGGACAAGTAGAATCTCAGCTTTGATGGACTTAGTGAAAAGTGTTTTGTCCAGAGTGCCTCTCTTGAATCCATTCTGTAAAAGATAGGATGACAGAGTGTCATACCATGCTCTGGGGGCTTGATGGAGACCATAGAGAGCCTTGTCTAGCGTGTAGACTTTGTCTGGATACTTGTAGTCTTCAAAACCAGGAGGTTGACACACATATACCTCCTCTTCAATTGTCCCATACAGAAAAGCAGACTTGACATCCATTTGATACACTTTAAATCCTTTGAAGCTTGCATATGCCAAGAAGAGTCTGATGGCTTCAATCCTTGCTACTGGGGCAAATACATCATCATAGTCTATACCTTCTTCTTGAGTGTATCCTCGGGCTACTAGCCTTGCTTTATTCTTGATGACTATTCCTCTCTCATCTTTCTTGTTTCTGAACACCCATCTTGTACCAATTGCTCTCTTGCCTTTAGGAAGATCTACCAGAGTCCATACATTCTGAATCTTGAACTGTAGAAGCTCTTCTTGCATTGCCTCAATCCAAGATGAATCTTTTAATGCTTCTGATGCCTTTTTAGGTTCCAGTTGAGACATGAAAGAGGCATGTTCAAAAGCAGCTAGACTGAATTCAGGAACTGCTTGTTCAGCAGCAGCAGTCTCATTGTGAACCATCTTCCTTGTTTGGACAGGAGTGCTTGGATCACCCAGTATTTGATTGAGAGGGTGATACTTGTGAACTCTTAGTGTGGGCTCTCTCTCTGTTTGAAAAGAAGTTCCAAGATTTGTATCATCTCCATCAGGACCAGTGAATGGTTCAGGTTCTGAAACAGCTTGACTTGAATCTGGGACTGTTTCCTGTTGCGTTGGAGCTGTTCTTTCAGAACTTGGGAGTGGCACTTCAGTGTCTGGATTTGTATCATTCAGGACCCCTGGAGGATCACAAGACAGAAGTGGTAGAGTGGTGTAATCATCCCAACTTGATGAATCTGCAGCAGTCTGAAACTTTGTGCCAACAGCTTGAGAAGTTGTATTGGCAGCATGAGAATTTGGGTTGGCAGCTTCAATCCTGTATGCATCAGCTTCTGCAGTATACTCAACAAAGCTCAGAGAATTTGTTAGTGAATCTAAATCAAACAACCAATCAGGACCAGTGCCTTTGATATTAGCAGTATTTTCATTAAATTCAACATTGGCACTTTCTTCAATTGTTTTAGACACACTGTTGTATACTCTATAGGCTTTGCTTTGACTTGAGTATCCTACAAAGAATCCTTCTTCAGCCTTACTTTCAAACTTTCTTAAGTGAGTCTTAGTGTGAAGGATAGTACATGGGCATCCAAAAGGCTTGAAGAAAGCTATTAGGGGACTTCTGTTATGGAATAACTCATAGGGAGTTTTCCCTTGTGATTGGACAACCTGAACCCTATTCAGAACATAACAGGCTGTAATAACTGCTTCTGCCCAGAAATTCATTGGCAGATTTGAATCAGCTAACATTGTTCTAGCAGCCTCAATTAATGTTCTGTTCTTTCTTTCAGCTACACCATTTTGATGTGGTGTTCTTGGTGCACTGTATTGTCTAGCAATACCTTTGGACTCACAGAAACTGTTTAGAATGTGATTTTTAAATTCAGTTCCATTGTCTGATCTTATCACCTTAACTTTGGAATTGGATTGGTTTTCTATCTTAAGGATAAAAGACTTAACTAGTTCAGCAGTTTCATCTTTGGACCTAAGAAAGTAAACCCAAGTAAATCTGGTGAAATCATCAACAATGACTAAACAGTAAGCCCTTTTATTTAAACTCAAAACAGAAGTTGGACCAAATAGATCCATATGTAGCAACTGAAGAACAGATGAGATTGAATTTACTTCTTTGGCCTTATGAGAAGTTTTGTGTTGCTTACCTTTAAGGCATGCTACACAATGATCATCACAGATGAACTCCTTTTGTGGTAAGCCTCTTACCAGATTCCTTTTGACTAAAACATTCATGGACTTGAAGTTCATGTGACACATCCTTCTATGCCAAAGAGCAGACTCATTGGATGATGCTTTGGATATCAAATAGCTTAAGGTATTTGATTTAGATAAAAGATCTCTATCCAGACAGTAGACATTGTCCTTTCTTGGTGTTCTTAGTAACACAAGATTTTCAGAAACTTTGAAATCTTTAGAAAGAACAATGCACTCGGAATCTGTAAACAGAACAGTGTTTTGTTTGTCACAGATTTGAGAGACACTTAATAAATTGTACTTAAGCTGTTCAACATACAAAACATCATGGAATGTCATGTTGCCTGCATTAACAGTACCTTTACCTGTGACCTTTCCTCCTTTTGAGTTGCCACCAAATGCAACAAAACCTCCATCAAAACCATTGAAATTTGACAAGCACTCAGGATTGCCTGTCATGTGCCTAGAGCATCCACTATCCAAATGCCATCTTGTTCTATGAGGAGACCTGTGGTTGCCCTGCACAAATAACAGCTCAGTCAGTAGTGGAGTAAACCCAAACCAAATTGGTTTTGGGTTGGCCTTGCATATTGACATAACTAAACACTGTTTTTGACTTTTTATATTTTGTGAGATCTACTGATGGAGTTTTTGGAGAGTATTTAGTGAGGATATGAGGTATCCAGTTATTTTTGTCATCTTTTCTTCTAACAGTCTTAGATGATTCACTAGCAGTTCCAGATTGATGCTCAGCAGCTTGATCTGTGTTTGTAGTACTAACAGCTTCAGTTTTTGCACTAACAGCTTTAGATTTTGACTTAACAGTCTGATCTTTTGCATTAGTAGTTTGAGCTGAAGATTTGTCCTTGACACACCATATTTGTTTAAAACTTGATTTAGGCTTTGCCAAAACTTGTTTTTGATGTGTGGACTGCTTTTTATTAACTTTTGAAAACCTGTGATCAACTGTTTTCTTTGGAACTGATGTGGAAGGTTTTACCTTTGAGTGCTTTGCCTGAATAGGATTTGATTTTGTGTAATTCACAGTCTGTTTTGCAACAGCTGGTTTATAAAAATAATCCTTGGCTAAGTGATTCTTCCTTCCACAGTGAAAACATCTTTTGACAGTTTGAATTGGAGAACCAGATTTATCTGACAATTTCTGGTTCTTGTTCCGCTGATTTCCCCTTACCTGCTGTTGTTTGGGAAACTTTTGAACACCATGCTTTTGACATGTGCAGACTGGAACATTCTTACCTTTAGTATTAATTTTTGAAGAAGATGCATTGTTACAGTTAGAAAGTACAGAAACTTGTGGAGTAGCATTGCATACACTCATCTTCTCTTTTCCTTTCCTACTGGGAGCTTGGATCTCTATGGGTGCACTCATTGTTTTGTGATCTTTCTCACAGTCTCCTTTTTGAATCTGATCTTCTTTTGATTCAGGACTGTTGTCAAGGATAGGATCTACAATAGTCATAGACTCATCTAGTGGTTCATTAATTAGTCTATCAGCAACCTCACTCATTGGGTGTATGTACTTGTTGTTGTATGGAGGAGGAGTGGCCCTATATCCTATACCTTCTTTGGGATTAACCTGAGATTTCACCCTGTCTTTAAATTGTACTTCCATTAGGTGTTCCAGCTTTTGATTTGCCAACTTGAAGTTACCTAGATCTATGTTAACAGATTCTAGTTTCTTATTAGCCTCTAACACCTTCTGTTCAGTCTCTTCTACCTTTTTATTCAGAGATTCTATTTTCTTATTCAGTTCCTTTTTCTCCCACTCATGATAGGTTCTATCATACCCCATTTGAATCTCATTATCCTTTTAATCATTGATCTGTTTTTCCAGATCTTCTATGGCTTGCATGTATTCATATCTCCTTTCTTCCATCTTAGCTAGAGTTTTGCACATGCTCTCATTATGATCTCTGTATTTTTTAACCATATTTTTGCATGATTGAGAGCAGAGTTTAGAATTTACCTCAGATGGTAGTTCAGTGGAGGAGACATTTGATGTTTCTGCCATTAGAGCTTGATTTTGAAACTCTTCCTCTGTCTGATCACTCCAGTCAAACACATTGTCTTCTTGAGAGACAAGTGCTGTTGATGAGGATGTCTGATTAGGCTGTGAAGTCCTTGATGACTGTTGACCTTGAGATCTACACTCTCTGGCAAAGTGACCAAGCTTATGGCATTTATAGCATTCAACTTTTGATTTATCAAAAGCTGGTTTGCCTTCTGTTCTGGCTTGAAAGTTGGTCCTTCCAGTTCTTTTAAGAAACCTTTTGGCTCTCATGGTCAGCATTGCATGTTGCCACTTTAAATCCATCTCTTCAAGATCATCTAGATGAATTTGTTCTAAGTCCTCAGCATTTAGAGCAAATAGTCCATCATTGGCAACAAAAGCCTCATAGTGAGCTTCAGAGTTGCCATCACCACCTGAAAAAGAATCACTGCTGTTAGATTTTTCAGAAGACAGAAGAGCAGTATTGTGATTATAAGAAAAAGATTTCTTTTTAGTATCAATCTCAGTTTCAAACACTCTCAGACTGTTGTACAGATCATCCAATTGTATTTCATGGAGAGTGTCTTTTGTTCTCCATTGGGCAGCATAAACTGTCCATTCTTCTCCAAGAGATCTGAGAAACTTCCTGTTGACTTCATCTTGATCCAGGCTGACTTTTGCACTTTCTAATTCACTGATCAGTTTGTTGAACCTGTCAAATATTTGAGTAAGGTTTTCATTCTTGCCACCAGAAAAGTTCTCATACTGCTGTTTTAAAAGATCTTTTTGATTTCTCTTGGTACTGGCATTACCATCAAATCTTTTCTCTAAAGCATTCCAAAGAGAATGAGCAGTATAAAACTTTTTGAACTGATGTTGATAAGCATTAGGAATGGCTATTTGTAAAAGTGTAAGAGCTTTCACTTCATTCATTCTAGCCTTCCTTTCTTGTTCAGTTTTTGGAGGGGTTTTGACTGGTTTTCCCTCCTCATCAAGTTCTGGATCAACTACAGGAGGAAATTCAACAGCTTCCCATATGGCATAGTCAATAAATTGGATATGCTGTTGAATCCTTAGTTTCCACATCTCAAACTCAGTGGGCTTGAGCATAGGCACTTTGAGTCCTTGCCCAGATCCACTGCTGCTATTTTCAAATTCCATTGCAAAAAGATTAAAAATTTGAAAGAAAGTTTTCGACTTTGAAAAAAAAACAAAGAACGACCTGTCTCTGATACCACTTGTCAGGATCTAAAACTGAATAACCAAGATTAACTGATTTGAATTTATCAGAGTATAAATCAATAATCTTGCTTTGAATCAAAGTTTAATTAAGAAGTTTGCGGAATAACACTTAATTATTTTAACAAAAACTTTCAGAATCAATGAAGCATAAAACATAAGAAGTAATCAAAACTGTTTGTATTGCTGAATTCAATGATTACAATCACCTCTAATCTGTTTGATTAGACGAAGAACACAGACTGTTCTTAGGGTTTTACAACCTTAGAGGCTTATGAAAACTCAATCAACAAAGCAATTACAGACTCAAAAATATGCAGAAAACTTCTATACAATAGAAAACCTATTCTGTCTATTTATATTGCTTTTTGGACTTGTTTCCTTGAAGGACTATGACTTCTCTGATAGTAGATATGCTGGAATCTTCGTGTAGATATCTTTCCTGAAAATCAGCACTTTCTGTTTATGAAACTGTTGAGCAGCTTGAATCTCTTGACAGCATGAACTGAGCAGCTCGAGTTGATTTGCTCTGGCAGCTTGAACTTTTACACTGGCAGCTCGAGTTTCTTCAACTAGCAGCATGAACTTTGGATTTACATTTAAAATTTACTAACAGTTTGAGAAGTCTAACTAACAGTTTGAACATACTTAAATTATTTCCCAACAATTTCTTAATGAATATTACCCTATTAGTAAAACAACCTAGAAAAGAAAGAAAATTATCGGATTTAAACAAAAACCGGGCGAACAATTCTAAGAAGCGTTCGATCGTATGAACGAATTATTGAGAGCTTGTCCACACCACGAGGTACCCAAATGGATGTTTATCAAAACATTCTTTGATGGTGTGAGTCAAGAAAGTCGTAATATGATTATAGCTGCCACAGGAGGCACATTTTTAGGTAAAGAAGACGATGAAGCTTGGGAGTTTGCTTAGTCAACTAGGTAAAGGTCTTAAAGTCCAAGCTGGTTTTGAAAATAACATAGGTGTTCAAGTTATGGGCATAGATAATGCCTAGAAACGTGAGGTTAAAAGTGAGATTTCAGAATTAGGAAAGAAAATGGATCAATTGATGAAGGGTCTTTCAAACCCTAGCGTATAATGATGCTACAATTAGGAAAGAAAATGGATCAACAAATATGAAATTGATTGGTATGAAAAACTTAATAATGATGCTACAACTGGCCACAAGTAATCACATTTTTATAATACAATCAACTGACATGTGCACATTTAATATTAATAGGTGAATTACATCATTTTCCCTACTTATGTATGTATTACATACCAATTCTAGATCTTTTAATCCCCGAGCATCTTCCTGATCTTTCAGTGCATCATTCATACTGTAGGTCCCAAAAGGTCTCCCTAGTGTATTGTTCTAAGCTGTAGGGGGGGGGGGGGTGAATACAGCTAATTAAAACTCAACACTCTTTTCTCAATGTTTGTCTATATTATCATCAAGTGTTAATTACAAACAAGCTTGAACTGGGGAAAGGTTCAAGCTGAGATGACAGATACAACATATGTTTAACTAATCTAAGACACACTCAGAATAGGTACAATGAATACACTCACTCAGATGAGCTCACTGTTTACAACACATAGATGGACAGCTTGAATAAGAATAGCTTGGACACACGTTACTGTTTTATTCAAGCGGACTTGCATGCATGAAAAACACAATTCTATGCACGATCTGAATTTCTCACTCTTGGTTGTCTCACATTCCTTAGAAGCTTCCTTTTATACTCTCACTGAGAATCTCAGTGAAGCTTCCTCATTGGACAAGGAGATAGTGGGATGTCTTTTCAAAAAGACAAACCAACTTTTCTGCACATTCTGTTAAAGCATACTTGTCTTTATATGACAGAATCTTTGTCTTTTTGTTTTTGTCTCTGTTGCAGAAGGCTTTAACCAAAAGAGGAATGTCAAATTTGAACCTTTCATCTTCTGTTAAGTCCATTTTGATAAAACAAATGGTCTGTCACCCATTTCAAATATCTTCTTTGTCTTCATGTAACAGAACAACGTAGGTAGCTTTTGCAGCTTCTGTTTTTCCACTTTGTCTTCGACTTTGTAACTGATATTCTAGTCCAAAACAATACATGAGGACATGGAAACAAATTCCATAAAGTGTCTAGCCTGTTCACAAAGAACAGGTTCTGTTCACAAAGAATAGAACACTTAGAATTTGTCTAAGCTGCTCAACAGGATAGATTAGCGTAGACAGTTTATGTCCAGCCAGTTCAACAGAATGAACAGCTTGGGAAATTTGCCTTAGTTGCAACAAATACAACAGGGTAAACAACTTTGACTAATATTTCAAATCACTTTTCCGGTTTCAATTAGGCATTACCAGGCCTTAAATTATACCTTCAAGTGCATCAAATAGGTTTGATTATGAATCTTCCCCTAAGATGTAGACCAGGTTTGACTGAGACCATTTTGTGCCTAACAATCTCCCCCTATTTGCAATGATCTGTCTAAGCTGATTCTATCAATAATCACTATATATTTTTAAAGTAGACTTTGCTGAAATGAAATTACAACATTGAAGTAAAGTAAAAGATCAGTTTATATATACACTGATATTGATTGCAAACAACATATGTTTTTACAGAAGTACAACTAATGTACTAAAGTATATTACAATTGACGTAAAAAAAAATTACAACTAATGTAATTGAGTACAACATATGTACATGAAAAGATTCAACATATTGGACTGTTGACGGTGGGAGCAAGTAATGGCAAGCCTGTCTAACTGATGGACAACTTTCATTCTTCATCTACTCAGCAGCAGATGGACCATCAAGCTGTGGTGCTTCTTCTCCGAACATTTGCTCGAAATGCTCCCTAGTTTCTTCTATTTCCTCCATTTCATTTCTGAGGAACATGAAGTTGGGATGTTGAAGCTCTCCTCTCTCATGGAACCCTTAGAGCTGTTCCCAGATAGGTTCTCTCCATCTTGTAGATTTTTTAAAGGAGTTTGCAAGTCTAAAAGCAATGAGCTGCTTAAGACCAACCTTGTGTAAATTTGATGCTCTCTAGAAACACTTTTTCTTTGATAGGGATCTACAAAAAATACCCCAAGCTCAGGTTCCTCTATCAGCTTATCTTCCTCATGTTCCACTTCCCTAGGCAGGCTATGATCTACTCCTTTGATTTCAATAGCTACGTCACATTGACCAATCATTATCATGAGTTCTTCTAGCTCAGTATCCTTTCTCCTTGTCCTGGCCTTAATCTTAGGTTCAACCACTGAGGTACCCTTGATTTGTTCTTCTGTAATCAGGCCAAGATTCTTCACTCTCTCCATTAACATTTTGACATATGCGCTGATAGTCTTAGAAGTTTCAGACTTAGACTTGCTCAGGGCAATTGCCAATTCCACCCATTCTCTGAATCCAATTTGAGCAACATCAGTGTGTTCGTATGCTTCCAGTTCTAGACCTTCAACACCCATTCTGGTTATCTGTAGTTTCCACTGTTTGCCTTTCTTTGAAATGGGAACAACTTTGACAATTGTTTCCTTGGCAAGCGTTCTGTTTGCAACATCAAAGAACTTCTTTTTTGCTAGGTTGTCAAAGTGAATCTAGGCTCTTGAAGAGGAGGATGCTGGCTTAGACTTGGTCACAGAGACCTGAGCACCCTGTTCTTTTTCTCTTTCCTTCTCAACCACTGACTCTTTGGCAGCCTCTAGCAGTTTCCTCTGAACATCCAAGTAAGGCATTTTACATTTTCTTTCCTCCCTTTATGCAAAGGCTTTTGCAGATTTAGCAGAGGCTTCATCTTTCTTTAGCTTTTCAAAGGCTCGAAGCTGCTCTTCTTTAAATTCATAATAGGTCTCCAAAGGAACACCCCTTTCTTTGGCTCTAGCCTTGTCAAACTTCAGTTGAGCAGCTTGGAGGTAGTCAGGGTCCAGTGTGGCTTTCCTCTTTCCTCTTTCCTTTAGTTGTTGTGGTTGGAACAGCTACAGGTTCTTCTTCCTCTTCTTATTCTGTTTGCTCCAGTATTATATGTCTCATTTTGCTTAGCCTGTCCCCAGGAATGGATTCCTCCCCCTTAGATGGTGCAGGGTTTTGAGATCCAGCCTGAGTAGGCTGAGCAGCTTCAGTTGATTGGGAGACATCCACAGTAGGACCTGTTAGTGAACAACAAACTTTGAAGCTGTGCAAGATTCAATTCAAGAGAATCTTGCATATGATCAAGGTTTGATGACACAAAATTTGACAGAGAAACTACTAATGTGTTCAAGCTGGCCAACGTGGAAGGAAGAGTGCTTGTGCAAGTGTTAATAAAAGTTGATAGCTGTTGGAACACAACTGCCAGAGAGGACATAGAGTCCTGTTGAGTAGAAAGAATTGAGGAGAGGGTAGTGGAGAGTGTTTGCAGTTGTGCAGTGAGTGGAAGCAGCTGTGAGGATTGATCAGCTTCAGGAGGAGGCATTGGAAAGGAAGTTTTGAACGAATCAAAAAATCCCTTAAGCTAAGCAGACACAGAGTCTGATATTATAGAAGGCAGGGAGGTCATGGAATTTTCCAAAGAACCAACTTTGTTGGTCAGCACAGATAGATGATCCTTCAAAGGAAGATCTTTGGGGGATGGATGAGTATGTGTGGATTGTTAGGATTGGGTCGAGGGTGAAGAATGAGAATGGGATGATGAGGCAGGTGTTAGAGGATTTATGGGGAAGGCAGGGAGACTTTAGAGAGAAGTTCCATAGCTTGGGCATAAGTGAGATGGCCCAGCTTGGAAGGGTCAAGAGAACCTTCAGCAATGGCTATATCTGCATCATTAGGAGAGATGGTAGGAGATGGTGACCTTTCAGATGCTGCTTGTGTTGCAGCACCCTTATTAAGACCATGGGTGGTTCCCTCAGCAGTACCTTGGTTAGGAAGTACCTCATCATGGGAATAGGGGATGTGCATTTCAACATTAGCAATGGTGAAACCTGCTGATGGAATTTGCATTTGGGAGGCAGCCTAACAAGAGGGATGGTCCATTCCCTTTGGTTCATCAGCGTGGGAAGAGGTTCCTTCAACAGATGTTGGGTGTACAACAGCTGCATCAGCAGGAGCAGAAGTTTGAGGCTGATCTGCTGGATGGTCTTTTCCAGCAGGTTCGGCACCTGGTGCAGACTCAGTAGATGTAAGAGAAGTATGAGGTGGAGACTGTGTGTAGTCAGTATGGAGTGGATTGAACTCCTGTCTTTCAATATCCTCAGCCTGTTGGGAGGCTGGTATAGTGGATGTGGTAGTTTCCATTTATACAACTGGTTCCTGTTGGGAGGAACCAGAGGGTCTAGGCTGACTCTGGTTGACTCATGTTGGAGTGAAGCCCGCTCCAAATGTGCTGAACTTTCTCCCAAAATAGGAGAGACAGCATGGGTTGCTTCTTTGTCAACTGACTCCTGTTGAGAGGGGTCAGAGGGGCTGGTTTGGGATAAGGGTTTCTTCCTAGCTAAAGATTTTCTCCTTGAGTATTGTGACATTGTGGGGGACTGAGGAGAAGTAGGAGGAAGTTCTGTTTGAACTGGTGATTAGACTGGGTCAGAAACAAGGGGGTTAACCTGTTCCATGGTCTCAGGTGCCATAGAGGCACCAGCCACAAAGGCTTTAGGTTCAACGAATGAACTAGGGTGAGAAGTCTGCTCCCCCTCAGCCACTGAGGCTATTGAGGTAGACTTTGACTTAACTGTTTTAGCCTTCTTGAGGATAGGCTCACCTTTAGTCGATTCCAGGCCTCTTTTGACAACCTTAGGCCTGGATTTTGATTTTTCCTTTTGGAGCAACCATTGGATCCACCCTCACATCAGAGGGTCCTTCCACTAAACCAAGCAACCTCCACATTGGTGTAGAGAGAGGAGGTTCATTTGGAAGAACTGGAGTGTAGAAAACTCTATTCCCAATCATAGAGAATGCAGCAGTAAGTAACTGGGGCTGAGAGTTGTAGATTTGCTCACCACAAACATATCTGAATATGAGGCTCAGAAACCTAGGATATCTGACAGTAGCTGGGCGAGTTTCCTGTTGTACCAAGTTCCTCAGATTCACGAAAATCCACCGAGCCATGTTCAGTGTAGTCCCATCCAAGCGCTGTAGGACTATAGGGATTTCATCTATGCTAAGATGGTGAAATGAACCAACCTTGCTGCTAAAGCGCATCACCGCAGAGGCAAATAGGAAACTGCATGTAGGTGATAGATCCCTTCTGAACATAGTGGCTCCAACTTTGGGTTCTGCTAACCACAGGAAGATGAAGAACTTCTCAGGCTGTGGCTTGTCATATGTTTCACCAACAGGAAGATGAAGAGCTTCCCTGAGAAAAGCAGTGGTTATCTCAATGGTCTGAGTCCCATTGAGAATGGTTCCCCTGATGATTTTGGTGGATGGGTCATAGGCGCAGGTATACCAAAACTCATACACCATCTCCTGGTACAGGACACCAGGAGAGGCAGTCATAGCATAGTACAGAGCGTGAACCTTCAGAAACTCCACCATGTTTTAATAAACTTTACCCACATAGTTTTTGGGTATTGTTAGGTTGGCAATATAGTTAGTGGGTTTCAAAGTAAGCATGGTGGTGACGGAGGGATGTTTTCCAACATCATTACCAACGAATACTGGAAGTAGGGGGTTGTTTTGGTGAGCCATTTGAGAGTAGTGGATAGAAGGATACTCGACACTTAGTCAATTTAGGGTTCGTCGGATAGTTATGGAAGCAGTAGAGATGAAGTAGATGAAACTGTAGAAGAGGTATTTATAGGATTCAAATGTGAGTGTGTAGGAGAGAGAAAGGTTTGGGCGGTTGATTTGAAATGTTCTTTAACAGAAAACGGAACGGTTTGCCATGTCAGAAAGGTTGTCAGACCACTTGAACCCTTTTAGCTACTAACACACGGTAACAAATATTATCCGCAGGTAATTAAGTTAAATAAGTACAGAAATTAAGTAACTTTATTATGAAGAAAGGTAATTAAAAATGATGTTCTAAGCTATTGTTCAAGCCTGTGATGAGCAGGTTTCATCACAAGCTGTTCATTCCTCAAGTTGTACATTCAACCTGTGCAGCTGCTTGAGAACATTTTCTGTTCAATAGCTGATCAGGTTACATGACAGTGTCTTGTATGACAGATTGAGAGAGTGAGCAGGTTGGAGGTTTGTTCAACAGAGCAGGTTTGAAGTTAAAACTTATTTTGTCAAACCTGTTATATATCCAAGCTGTTCAAGTTTTCAGAATTTGGCTAGAACATGTAGAGCCGATTCTGTCTAAGTTGTTCTAAAAAACTTGACGAGTTTGAGATATATGATTTCTTAGAGCATCAACGACACTTAGTCACTTTTATTTAACACGTCCAACTTTCTTACAAGGTAATTAAACCTGTTTTCATCAAGAGGCTTGGTGAAAATCTCGGCAAACTGTTCATCTGTGGAAATAAAACTTACCTCCACATTACCTTTCTGGATGTGATCTCTGATAAAGTGGTGTCTGACTTCTATATGCCTTGTTCTGGAATGAAACACTGGATTGCTGGAAATAGCTATGGCACTTGTATTATCACACAGAGTAGGAGTCTTCCTATATACAAGCCCATAGTCTTCAAACTGATGTTGCATCCATAGAATTTTCCCATAGTAGCTTCCAGCAACAATATAGTCAGCTTCAGCAGTAGAAGTACAAACTGAGTTCTGCTTCTTACTACACCAACTGATCAACTTTCCACCAAGGAGTTGACATCCACCTATTGTGCTTTTCCTGTCTAACCTGCAGCCTGTAAAATCAGAATCTGAATAACCTGTTAGTTCAAGACTTGAGTCTTTGGGATACCAAAGACCCAAACCTGGAGTACCCTTAAGGTATCTGAAGATTCTTTTTAAAGCAGCTAGATGTGATTCCTTAGGATCAGCTTGAAACCTAGCACATAAACAAGTAGCAAACATAATATCTGGTCTACTACCAGTTAAGTACATCAAGCTCCCAATCATGTCACTGTAAGCTGTTATAGAAACAGCTTTGCCACTGGCATCAGCATCCATTGTTATATTGGTTGCCATTGGGGTTTTGGTGGAAGAATTTGATCAAATTTAAACTTTTTCAAAAGATCTAAAGTATACTTTCTTTGATTAATAAAAATTCCATTAGAGGTGTGTTTAACCTGTAATCCTAGAAAGAAAGTAAGTTCACCCATCATACTCATTTCATATTTTGATTTCATGAGTAGTGAAAAATTCTTGCATAGCTGCTCATTAGTAGAACCAAATATTATGTCATCCACATAGATTTGAACAAGCATAATATCAGACCTCACCTTCTTTATGAACAATGTGGTATCCACTTTACCTCTGCAATAACCATTTCTCATAAGAAAATCAGTTAGAGTGTCATACCAGGCTCTAGGGGCTTGCTTTAGACCGTAGAGGGCTTTGTCCAACTTATAGACAAAACCTGGATGATGTTCATTTCCAAAACCTGGAGGCTGCTTGTCATATACTTCTTCCTGTAGCTTCCAATTCAAAAATGCACTCTTCAAGTCCATTTGAAATACCTTCATGCTCTTGTGTGCAGCATAGACTAGAAACAAACGAATTGCTTCTAACCTCGCCTTTGGAGCAAATGTTTCATCATAATCAATACCTTCTTCCTGTCTGTAGCCTTGAGCAACTAGTCTTGCCTTATTTCTAATAACATGACCTTGCTCATCCATTTTGTTCCTGAAAACCCATTTGGTGCCAATTATTGTTTTACCTTTGGGAGCAGGGACCAGCTTCCATACTTTGTTTCTCTCAAACTGATTGAGCTCTTCTTGCATGGAAGTGATCCAATTGGCATCTTTTAGTGCTTCATCCACTTTCTTAGGATCCATTAGGGACACAAAGCTAGAAAACATACAAAAGTTTCCTAAGCTGTCCCATCTTGTTTGTACCCCTTTGTTGATGTCACAAATTATTTGATCATTGGGGTGACACCTGATCCACTAAGGATCATGTCTCAATGAAGATTCTCCTGCATCATTTTCATCTCCAACAGGTCCTGTTGAGTAGCTTTCAAGATTTTCAGACACACTGTTGTCTTAAGCCTGCTCACCTGTTGAGCATGAGTCTCCATTGTTGAACACATCAGCAAAAGATCCAGGGAAATCTACATTGAGAGGTTCAGGACATGGTGTATTAATTATGTCAGTACACTTATTCACACAGGGTGTATTAACATAGTCATCATCATGTCCATTTTGATTAACAGGTTCTACTCTGGGTGTAGTGGAAGCTTTTGAGTCCTTTTCTTCATTTATGGAATGTATGAGATCATCGAAGCTGAACTCTCGTCAAACTGATTCAGGAACAGCTTTGGTGGAAGCACTCCTGGATTCCTCAAAGGTGACATTGATAGATTCATCTATCAACTTTCTTTTGTAGTTGTATACTCTGTAGGCCTTAGAGATAGAAGAGTATCAAACAAACACACCTTCATCAGCTATGGGTTCAAATTTCGCCAGCTGGTCCCTCTGATTCAGAATGAAGTAGGGACATCCACACACATGGGAATAGCTAATATTTGGCCTTCTCCCTTTGATTAACTCATAGGGAGTCTTGTTGAACCTCTTTACCACTAAGGATCTATTTTGAGTGAAGCAGGTAGTGTTAACAACTTCAGCTCAAATAATGAAGACAAACCTGATGCACACAACATGGTTCTGGCAGCTTCAATGAGAGTTCTGTTTCTCCTTTCAGCAACTCCATTTTGTTGTGGAGTTCTTACAGCTGAAATGTTTTGTGAGATCCCTTTTTCATCACAGAAGTTTTCATGGGCACTGTTTCTGTATTCAGTACCATGATCACTCCTAAACTGCTTAACTTGAGCAGAGTTCAACATCTCCATCTTTTTAATAAATCCAATAATTTCTCTAGCAGCCTCTCCTTTCCTCTTTAGGAAGATCACCCATGTAAACCTGGAGAACTCATCAACCATTACTAGAGTGTATCTTTTACCTCCTATACTTGGGACACTGACTGGTCGAAACAAGTCCATGTGGATTAAGAAGAGAGGAGTATCAATAGAGAAACTATGCTTAGATTTAAAAAATGTTTTTCTCTGCTTGCCTTTCTCACAAGCTGTGCAGAGTTTGTCCTTAACAAAGGTTATAGAAGGCAAACCTATAACCAACTCTTTCTTACAGAGTTTTTTGATATTCTTGAAGTTCAGGTGTGGGATCAGTAGACTTCATATCCACAACATATACACCTTTCTTCCTTTGTGCACACAGCACAGCTTTGCCTTGGGAGTCCAATATGTAACCCAGGTGCACATCAAAATTAACCTTGTAACCAACATCACACAGTTGACTTATGCTTACAAGATTGTGTTTTAGCCCAGACACATAGAATACTCTTTTGAATATAGCAGCACCAGCTTGAAGGGTTCCATATCCCTCTGTGGATCCCTGAACATCGTCACCAAAGGTGACCTTTGGCCCTTTTTCAGAGCTGAGATCACTTAGCAGATCCTTGCAACCTGTCATGTGGCCAGAGCAGCCGCTGTCCAAGTACCAAACCTGGGATGGTTGTTTGACCTGCAGGGTGTGATGGGAAAATAATAGTTACTTTTAGGGGAACTCATTATAGAGATGAGTTCTCCTTCGTCATCAACATTTGTTGATGGAACAATAAGATCAACGCTAATATTTCCTATTTGGATTGTATCAGCTTGGATACTATCCTCATTGATCATGTTACTTCCAACACTGCTGATTTTTGCAATGCTGGAACTAGTAGTGTCAACAAGCCTCATGTCCTGAGTTTCAGGACAGTCTTTGGCCATATGTGTCTTCTTCCCACATTTATAACATTTTCTATTATTAATCTTTTTGGAAGTAGTACTTCTGGAGACACATTCTGGAACATTTTTGTTGAACTTCTCAGTAGGTTTAGCAAACTTATTACTATTTTTAGAAGAATCAATAGTTTGAGTAGAAGGCATAATAGCAACAGCTTTACATGTATCCTCTTTCCTCTTTTTAGGAGGACAGATATCAAATATAGGAAGCTTGATTGGTTTTTGACCTTACACATATTTGGAAAACTTATTCCCAACTTTCTTAGGTTGAGCAATGGCTTTGCCTTTACCCTTATTGAGATGTGACGGATGTTGCCTATCAACATAATCACAACTTTTGGTTTTGAAAGACTTACCTTCATTTATAACCAATTTTCCACTATAATTTAAAAACTTATTTGAAATCATAGCAGACTTGCTTTCACGTGAGACTTACCCCTGTTGAAAGCAGGTTGCTTACCTTTTGAAAACTTTTTCTCAAAATGATTAGCATCAAAAGGATTAACAGGTCTCTTACCATCAGCTTTAGATCCAGAACCTGTCTTGTTAACAGGTTTAGTGTCCAAAGCTGCAGCTTGAGCTTGTTTTCCCTTCTTTTGCTTGTGTGAACCAGCTGAGCACTTAGCAGACTGTTTTGATGGATAACACATTCCATCATCAGCCCTTAGAGCTTTTTCACACAAGCTGTCAGTGTTTTAAGGCCTGACAAACCTATTTGTTGAGACTAGCTTACCATTTACTTTCTGAATGAAAGTACTTGGAAGCTCACCAAGAGTAGATAAGTCTTTTTCCAAATTATTTATCTCAACAATTGAAGCTGCTTTGTCAAGAGCCACTCCAAGATAGGCTTGGATTTGAGCAGGGATCTGTTGACTAATATGTAACATCCCAATTTTCAATTATGTGTAATTTACAATTATTAAGACTCAATTATTTGTATTAATGAAATGTTATGTCAATTTAAGTTATTTTGATCATTATCAGTTAAATAAGAAAATACGAAGTTGAGGGGTATAATGTGCAATTGGGACAAAATAGAAATAAAAAGGGAAAAACCCTTTCATTTCCACCAACTCACTCTCTCACTACTCTCTCTCTCTCTACCGTATTCTCTCTCAACTCTCTCACTCTCTCGGATTTCAACTCAAGAACCCAAGAATCATCAAATTTTCAAGTGCAAAATCTGGATTCAAGTAGCAATTAAGGAACTATAACAGTTGCAACAAACGTTTTAAGGTAACAATCTCCTTATATCACGAATTTTTGAAGTTTTTGGTTCGGGTTTTATAGAAACCGAATCCTAAGATTTTGATTTAAGATGTTAATGCATGTAGTATATTATTGTTGAAATGTTTAAATCTAGTATTGATGATGCAACATACAAAATTTCAGAATCAGATTCGAACTATAAGTGTGATTTCAAGATATGTGTGTGTTTTAGTGTGTGTGTTCATCGTGACTCATAAGAAAAATGGACACAAATCGGTTATTTTGGTACATAAGTGTTATATTATAAGTTGATATAGTACATTTAAGCTCACATTTGCAATATTAGGCTCAAAACATGCAAAAATGGTCAAAAACATAATTCTGGAAAATGTTGGAAAATTTCTAAGTATGAACTCGGATGATGATCTATCCGAATTCGGATCACCCATCTCGGACTCATGACCATTTCGGACTAATTGTAATCCGGACCACCACTCAATTCGGACCTAGCCAACTTCGGATGCAATCCAATTCGGATCCTACCTATTTCGGATCAACACCCCAAATTCGGACCAAGCATTTTCGGACAACTACGTAATTCGGACCAATAGTGAATTCGGACCGAGGACCCAATTCGGACCATCCGGATTTCGGACCATCCAAATTCGGATGTGGTCCGAATTCAACTAGGGTTTTATTTAAAATTACAAAATACAATTTTTAAGCAATTACTGACATTAATTCACTATTACACCTACTTTACAGGTCATTGTGGTGTTATCAAAACACACATTGATTCAGGATCAAGTCACAAAACCAATCACTGTGAGTAACAGATTGTCATTCGAACATTTATTGTTTTTGCATTCATGTTTATACATTCAATGGCATGTTCACGTTGTTCATATACTTCATTTGGCATTCATGAAATGATTTGTTGTTATGATGCACACTCGTACTTGACATGTAACACACATGTAGCTTGCGTTCATTTGAAAGTGCATCTATTTACATCATGCTTGCACTGCATGATCATTACTTCATAATCTGATGCGACCTGGACTGGGGCTGACAGCAGGCCACTGTTGGGGACTGATCATCCCACTCGTATCCCATCAGGTTCGGCACATCCCCGATCAGCATATTGAACTGCCAACCCATGCTTTCACTGCATGGTTTTCACATACACTGAGGCTTACACTGCCGATATTCACATACATGGGGCTTACACTGCCCATGGTTAAGCATTGTTTGTAAAGAAATATTTGTTGTATGCATAATCTGTTATCTCACTAAGCATTTAGCTTACTGTTGACTCACATTGTTTACAGGCAAAGGCAAGAGTGTAGCTGGACCTTCCACTTAAGCATATCAAATCAATATCCCGGAGACCTTAGTAGCTATTGGTACTTGAATGTAATAGCTTTGGGCTGGGATTTTTACTTCTAAAACAATTATGCTGATGTAATAGCTAGATTTAAACACTGTAGACATGAATTCTATTGCTTTAGTGTGGATGTGCTTAATTCTAATTTAAGTATTCAATTTCAATTATTATGATACTCATTGGGTTGTTAGTCGATCCTGGAGATTACAATTATATCATTAATTTAACAAGGGCGTCACAGTTTGGTATCAGAGCATTAGTTTGAGGTTTCAAGTGTCCGCGAGGACTTGGACTCAAACTTAGGTTATGATATTAGAATGAACTTCTAAGTAATGATCTGAACTAATATAGGATTGACATGCACACGGGGAAACACAAAGGGTAACTGTACACTTAGGACTTACAAATAAATGTTCTAAATATAAGTTGTTATATTTCAGAACATGTCAGGAGACGATATGACTCCTCAGCAAATGTTCCAGATGATGCAAGCTCTCATGGAACAAAACAATGAGCTACAATCCAAACGAATGGCTGAGCAGGCTCAGTCATTTGCTGATCAGTTAAGGGCCAGAGATGAGGCCGAGGCAAAACGAAAGGCCGATAAGCGAAAGAACAAGGAACAACAACAGGACGATCAAGAGGAAAGACAAGACACTGGGTCTTCTAACCGATCAAGGGGCTGTAGGTTTAAGGATTTCAAAAGTAACGGGGTTGTTACTTTTGATGGAACCGGTGATGCTGTGACTGCATTGGAATGGATCACCACCACGGAACGAACTTTCAGGATCAGCGACTGTGCTGATAAAGACATGGTCCGCTTTGCAACCGCTATGTTTGCAAGGGACGCTGTTATGTGGTGGGATGCAATGACACATGTGCTGACGATGGAGGTAGTGTCACACATGTCTTGGAACGAGTTCAAGGAAGTATTCTCCCAGCAATACTGTCCTACTGATGAGAAGCGCCGTCTAGAGGCGAAGTTCCTGAATCTGACTCAAGGAACGAAAACGGTTACACAATATGCCGTTGAGTTCACCCGATTAAGTTTGTTCGCACCGCATCAAGTTGACACAGAAGAAAGAAAAATAGCCCGGTTTGAGGCCGGATTGGATTATGAGATACGCCGAACCATAAGTGGGGTTCGTTATACAACGTTTGCTGGGTTACTTGAGGCTGCTCGAAATGTGGAGCAGATTGTTTTGATGTCTGGTTATGTCATTGGTTCAACTGCCGCATCACCGACTCAACCGTCGCCGCCAAAAAGGCAGCGGGAGTCTGGATCCTCCCGATTCTCTCCCCAATCTCATCAACAATCATCATCACCCAAAAAGGGAAGGGCCTTTTCGGCCAGTTCTGAAATGAGAGACTGCAGGAGGTGCAGGAAATCGCACTCTGGGGAGTGCAAAGCTCAAGACATGTATTGCTTCTGCTGTGGGCAGAAGGGCCATCATTGGGAACATTGTCCTCGAAAGGACGATGCGTGCTACAACTGCCACAGACTTGGCCATTTCTCAAGGGACTGCCCGAAACCCCCACGAGATCAGAATGCTCCACAATCAACAGCAAGATCTTCTGCAGCATCCACTGCTCGCAGGGATCAATCTCATAGGTCTCCAACAAGGGCATTCCAAATCACAGCTGAAGAAGCAAAGGATGACCCGGAAGTGGTCACTGGTACGTTTTATGTTAATTCCATTCCTGCACGTGTATTGTTTGATTCAGGAGCAAATCGTTCGTTTGTCTCCACTTCATTTGCTCGTCAATTTAACATGCCAACTTCCAAACTGCAATTTGTACTTGACATAGAGACTGCTAGCAACATGTTAGTAAAAGCAGATAAAGTGTATAGGAATTGCACATTGTTGGTAGAGGATGTAGTGTTCAACATAGATTTAATCCCTATGGAGTTCGGGGAGTTTGATGTAATAGTAGGTATGGATTGGTTGGTTCACAATGAGGCACAGATAGTTTGCAAGAAAAGATTGATTAAGATTACCACTCCCGAGGGCCGAGACATATGCATTTATGGTGACAGACACAAAGGCGACTTATGCCTTATTTCAATTGCAAAAGCCCGAAAGCACGTCGCCAAGGGTTGTTCTGCATACTTAGCCTACGCTGTTGATGCAAAGGCTGAAGTTCAATCTCTTTCTACCGTTCCTGTCGTTTCCGAATTTCCAGATGTCTTTCCAGAAGATATCTCGGGATTGCCACCTGACCGTCAAGTGGAATTCCGTATCAATCTCGTTCCCGGAGCTGCTCCAATAGCAAAGGCTCCGTACCGTCTAGCTCCTGCAGAAATGCAGGAAATGATGAAGCAGTTACAGGAGTTGCTCGACAAGGGTTTCATACGCCCAAGTTCTTCTCCATGGGGCGCTCCTGTTCTGTTCGTCAAAAAGAAAGATGGCACATTGCGAATGTGCATCGACTATCGAGAACTCAACAAAGTCACAATCAAGAACAAATACCCGTTGCCCCGGATTGATGATCTCTTCGACCAGTTACAAGACGCAAGTTACTTCTCGAAGATTGATCTTCGTTCGGGTTATCACCAACTCAAAGTACACCCTGATGACATTCCAAAGACGGCTTTCAGAACTCGTTACGGACACTACGAGTTTCTGGTAATGCCGTTCGGTCTTACTAATGCGCCGGCCGCTTTCATGGATCTCATGAATCGAGTCTGCCGGCCAATGCTCGACAAATCGGTCATCGTGTTCATCGATGACATTCTCATTTATTCAAAAACCGAAGAGGATCATGCAGCACATATGAGAGAATTATTAGAGTTGCTACGCAAAGAGCGACTTTATGCCAAATTCTCGAAGTGTGAGTTCTGGTTGAGGCAGGTACGTCTTAACGTTTGAAACAATTCCATGATCCTTATACTCAATCATAAACCCTTTGTTAACTTGTACTTACTCAATATTCAATTCAAATCCAATTCTTGGGGCACGTGATATCTGGTGCTGGGATTGCTGTTGATCCTGCAAAGATCGAAGCTATCCAGAACTGGGAATCACCCCGCAACGCCTCAGAGATTCGGAGTTTTCTGGGATTGGCTGGTTACTACCGCCGATTCATCAAAGACTTCTCCAAAATCGCCGTTCCTCTAACAAAGCTTACTCGCAAGAACGCGACCTTCTTTTGGAAAGAAGAACAACAAATAGCTTTTGACAAACTGAAGAGTCTGCTAAGTGAAGCACCTGTGTTAGCCCTGCCTGAAGGGAACGAAGACTTTGTTGTCTATACAGATGCATCAGGCACGAGTTTAGGTGCTGTTCTAATGCAAAGAGGAAACGTCATAGCTTATGCTTCTAGACAACTCAAACCGCATGAGAAAGATTACTCTACTCATGATCTAGAGCTAACTGTTGTGACTTTCGCTCTCAAATTATGGAGACACTACTTGTATGGAACCAAGTGTCAGCTCTACACCGACCACAAAAGTTTGAAGTACATATTCAGTCAGAAAGACTTGAATATGAGGCAAAGAAGGTCAATGGAGCTGATCAAAGATTACGACTGTGAAATTCTATATCACCCGGGGAAGGCCAACGTAGTGGCCGATGCCTTAAGCAGAAAAGCGTATTGCAAGGCATACTGCTATGCCTTGACTTCCACGATACTGACTTCAACGATCATAGACGATGTAAGAGCTGCTCAGTTGCAGGCCCTAAAAGAAGAGAATGTTAAAGATGAAGATATCAGAATACAGTTGCCATTAATGCAAGATGATGGGACTGGATTAAAGGGTATTTATGGCAGAGTGTGGGTTCCTAAGTTCGGGAACATGCGGGAAGTGATACTTGAAGAAGCTCACCAATCCAAATTCTCAATTCATCCTGGCAGCACAAAAATGTACAACGACCTGAAGGCCGATTTCTGGTGGCCAGGGTTGAAAAGGGACGTTGGTCAATATGTAGAGAAGTGCAGAACTTGTCGTTTAGTCAAAGCAGAGCACCAACAACCCTATGGTAGTATGCAACCTCTTCCTATCCCAGAATGGAAGTGGGACCATATTACTATGGATTTCGTAACCAAGCTGCCTAAGACTCGTCGTCAACATGACGCCATTTGGGTCATTGTTGACCGATTGACAAAATCTGCTCACTTCATTCCAATCCGAGAAACTTATTCACTCGACCGTCTTGCCCAGATCTACGTTAACGAAATCGTCATTAGGCATGGTGTGCCTAAGTCTATTGTCTCTGACCGAGATAGTAGATTCACTTCCAACTTCTGGGCTGCTTTACAAAACGGTCTTGGTACTCGTATCGCAATGAGTACTGCCTATAGACCCCAATCTGATGGTCAAAGTGAAAGAACAATTTTAAGTCTCGAAGACATGCTCCGAGCCTGTGTCATGGATTTGGGTGGTAACTGGGACGATCACCTTCCATTGGTTGAATTCTCCTACAACAACAGTTACCATTCCACTATCAAGATGGCACCGTTCGAGTTTCTATACGGAAGAAAATGTAGGACTCCAACCTGTTGGAGGGAAACAGGAGAAACTCCAATAGCCAGTCCTGCTTTGCTACAAGAAACCAATGAAAAGATACAACTCATTCGGCAGTACATGAAAACGGCACAAGATCGGCAAAAGAATTACCACGATCGCCGTCATAAAGCAATAGAGTTTCAAAAGGACGATTGGGTATACTTAAAGGTTTCCCCAATGAAAGGAGTCACAAGATTCGTAAAGCGAGGAAAGCTATCGCCTCGATTCATAGGACCCTTCAAAATACTAGAAAGAGTTGGGAATCAGTCCTATCATTTGGACTTGCCGGAAGAATTGTCAAGTGTTCACCCAGTCTTTCATGTTGGGTACTTAAGGAAAAGTCTGGTGCCCGAGAGGGAACCATGGACTGATCACTCGGACATTAAGATTGACGAACGGCTAAGGTTCGTTGATGAGCCGGAGTGTATACTGGAAACAAAAGTCAAGAAACTCCGGAACAAAGAGATCAGGATGGTGCTGGTCAAGTGGAAGCATCATCGGGGAGCTAATCACACTTGGGAATCGGAAGAAGAAATGAAGACTAAGTACCCAAGTTTGTTTAGCGCAGCATGACTTCGCGGACGAAGTATAGGCGTGGTGGAGCCCATGCTGTAACATCCCAATTTTCAATTATGTGTAATTTACAATTATTAAGACTCAATTATTTGTATTAATGAAATGTTATGTCAATTTAAGTTATTTTGATCATTATCAGTTAAATAAGAAAATACGAAGTTGAGGGGTATAATGTGCAATTGGGACAAAATAGAAATAAAAAGGGAAAAACCCTTTCATTTCCACCAACTCACTCTCTCACTACTCTCTCTCTCTCTACCGTATTCTCTCTCAACTCTCTCACTCTCTCGGATTTCAACTCAAGAACCCAAGAATCATCAAATTTTCAAGTGCAAAATCTGGATTCAAGTAGCAATTAAGGAACTATAACAGTTGCAACAAACGTTTTAAGGTAACAATCTCCTTATATCACGAATTTTTGAAGTTTTTGGTTCGGGTTTTATAGAAACCGAATCCTAAGATTTTGATTTAAGATGTTAATGCATGTAGTATATTATTGTTGAAATGTTTAAATCTAGTATTGATGATGCAACATACAAAATTTCAGAATCAGATTCGAACTATAAGTGTGATTTCAAGATATGTGTGTGTTTTAGTGTGTGTGTTCATCGTGACTCATAATAAAAATGGACACAAATCGGTTATTTTGGTACATAAGTGTTATATTATAAGTTGATATAGTACATTTAAGCTCACATTTGCAATATTAGGCTCAAAACATGCAAAAATGGTCAAAAACATAATTCTGGAAAATGTTGGAAAATTTCTAAGTATGAACTCGGATGATGATCCATCCGAATTCGGATCACCCATCTCGGACTCATGACCATTTCGGACTAATTGTAATCCGGACCACCACTCAATTCGGACCTAGCCAACTTCGGATGCAACCCAATTCGGATCCTACCTATTTCGGATCAACACCCCAAATTCGGACCAAGCATTTTCGGACAACTACGTAATTCGGACCAATAGTGAATTCGGACCGAGGACCCAATTCGGACCATCCGGATTTCGGACCATCCAAATTCGGATGTGGTCCGAATTCAACTAGGGTTTTATTTAAAATTACAAAATACAATTTTTAAGCAATTACTGACATTAATTCACTATTACACCTACTTTACAGATCATTGTGGTGTTATCAAAACACACATTGATTCAGGATCAAGTCACAAAACCAATCACTGTGAGTAACAGATTGTCATTCGAACATTTATTGTTTTTGCATTCATGTTTATACATTCAATGGCATGTTCACGTTGTTCATATACTTCATTTGGCACTCATGAAATGATTTGTTGTTATGATGCACACTCGTACTTGACATGTAACACACATGTAGCTTGCGTTCATTTGAAAGTGCATCTATTTACATCATGCTTGCACTGCATGATCATTACTTCATAATCTGATGCGACCTGGACTGGGGCTGACAGCAGGCCACTGTCGGGGACTGATCATCCCACTCGTATCCCATCAGGTTCGGCACATCCCCGATCAGCATATTGAACTGCCAACCCATGCTTGCACTGCATGGTTTTTCACATACACTGAGGCTTACACTGCCGATATTCACATACATGGGGCTTACACTGCCCATGGTTAAGCATTGTTTGTAAAGAAATATTTGTTGTATGCATAATCTGTTATCTCACTAAGCATTTAGCTTACTGTTGACTCACATTGTTTACAGGCAAAGGCAAGAGTGTAGCTGGACCTTCCACTTAAGCATATCAAATCAATATCCCGGAGACCTTAGTAGCTATTGGTACTTGAATGTAATAGCTTTGGGCTGGGATTTTTACTTCTAAAACAATTATGTTGATGTAATAGCTAGATTTAAACACCGTAGACATGTATTCTATTGCTTTAGTGTGGATGTGCTTAATTCTAATTTAAGTATTCAATTTCAATTATTATGATACTCATTGGGTTGTTAGTCGATCCTGGAGATTACAATTATATCATTAATTTAACAAGGGCGTCACATAATACAATGATTGACTGTGCAGATTGGCACCAAGAGTCAACAATCTTTTGAAGCTTGACATGCTTTGTGTTTGTCTCTCTCTTTTCTTCTAGTAAAATGGATTTGATGTGTTTTATTTCATCAAGTTCAGTTTCCAACTTATGGAAGCATTCCAGTTTACTAGTTTTATTTCAATATCAGTTTTCAGCTTGGAATTTTCAGACAACAAAACATTATGCTTCTCAATAGCAGCTTTTAGATCAACAAGCAAATATTCAAGCATTTTAACTTTTTCATCAGAACTGTATTCCAAAAAATTTTGTACCTTATACATCATTGTTGGGTTCCAGGACTCCAAGCTGCTGAGAGCTTCAACTTCAGCCAGGTCTTGTTTGAAGTTGCTTGTTGATGGGACGTCAGTGTTGGCCATCAGACAATTGTTATCTTCTTCATCTAATGATGAACAGATTCCTCCCAGTCACATGTCTCAGCCATGAGTCCCTTTTTTCTTGTTGGAAGCCAGTGAGTCCTCCAACTTTTTCAGCTTAGCCATGGACACTAGGTACTTAACCCTGTAGCCATCGTCCTTGTTTGTCTTGTATGGTTTAGATGATGAGCCAACAACTTTAGACACACAGTCAGCAACTATATGGCCTGTTTTGCCACATTTAAAGCACTCGGCCTTAGTTTTGTCAAATGCTTCCTTTTTTGATGGCACCTGACTTCTTCTGTAGCATTTTTCCACCAAACCTCTTCTTATTGAATTTTCTGACAAGCATTGCAATCATTTGCTCATCATCTAATTCAGTAAGATCTTCACAGCCTTCCTCCTCAGACAATTCTTCCATTTCATCATCAGCATGTTGATCAGCTTGTGTGAACACATCACACACCTGACCAGCAGGTTGTCTTACGCTGGCCACTAAGGTAGCGCCTGTTTTGGACATTTCCAAGGCGTTTCTTTTCTGTTGACTTGACTGCTCATCATAGTAAGGACCCATACAGATGGTGCCTGAATTTCTTAGGATAGTAGAGAAATAATTCCATTCCTTAGGAAGAATGTCTAAAAACTTGTTTACCACAGTTAGGCTGTCCTTGGTGATCCCAATAGCTTTGAGATCATTGATTAGAGCAGTGAATCTGGTATAGGTTTCAGTGAGGGACTCCTTTGGCTTTGCAAAGAAGAGTTCATACTGTCTAACAAGATTTTTGATCCTGTTATTAAGTGTGATTGTGGGACCATCATAGACGGTACACAAAGTATCCCACATCTCCTATGCAGTCTTCATTTTCACAACCTCTTTGAACACATCATCAGGAAAAGAAATAACCAAGTTGTTCCTGGCTTTTTCATCAAGAGCAACCAGCCTTTTATCCTCATCAGACCATTGAGCTTTTGCGTTTTCAAAGGTTCTGATCTCAGGAACAACTCCTTCAGCAGCAGGAGTGATAGTAGTAACAGAAGTTGGCACATAGGGACCTTCCATTACTATCTCTGGTAGTTGTACATCCAGATTCTCTAAGTAGAGCATCATTCTGCACTTCCAACCAAAGATGTTCTGATGATTGAACTTGGGGGGTTTGGCCATTGAACCATTGTCATAGTAGGAGGAAGAGCTGGCAGCACTGTTGTCCATGGGGAAATAGGAAGAATGAGAGATCTAGAGTTAACACACACTCAATCTGCTCTGATACCAGTTGTAGGTCCCAAAAGGTTTCCTTATTGTATTGTTCTAAGTTGTAGAGGGGGTGGGGGTGAATACAGCTAATTAAAACTCAACACTCTTTTCCCAATGGTTGTGTATATTATCAACAAGTGTTAATTATAAACAAGCTTGAACTGCGGAATGGTGTAAGCTGAGATGACAGATACAACAGAGTTTAACTAATCTAAGACACACTTAGACTAGGTACAATGAATACACTCACTCAGATGAACTCACTGTTTACAAGACACAGATGGACAGCTTGAATAAGAACAGCTTCGACACACGTTACTGTTTTATTCAAGCAGACTTACATGCATGAAAAACACACTTCTAGGCACGATCTGAATTTCTCACTCTTGGTTGTCTCACATTCCTTAGAAGCTTCCTTTTTATACTCTCACTGAGAATCTCAGTGAAGCTTCCTCATGTGACAAGCTGAATATATTATCAGCAACAGCCATTTCATGTGATGTGAACTTATGTTCAATGCTGACCACACAGTTCATATAAGGTGATTTCAATGCCTTCGTTACTTTTTTTCCTTTTTCCTTTATCTGGCTCATTAGGTTCAACCCCAGGTGTTAAAACTTCTAATGGAACGACATTTTACTGTTTCTTCAGATGCAGTATATGGTGCTAATGGTGTTTGTTTCTCATCAGGTTCTTTTGCTGTTTCACGAGTCTTATGAACCGGTTCATCTTTTTTTTTTACCCTGCATTCAATGAGTGTGAATCTACATTCATACGTACTTTTATTTGAATTCAGTGAAACATATAACATCAAATGAATGCATATTCTTCATAAACTTTACCTCACGAATGAATTCATTCATCAGAAACAATAATTACCTCTTGTTCAATGTCCACAAACTCCTTTGGATGATTAAAGACTCCAATTTTATCAGGGGCGTAGGATCAACACATTCCTCATCATAACCAATTTCCTTCTGAACATTAATAATCATGTTATATGAAACACTAGTTACTGTGAATACATAGAAATACATGTGAACACTCATTATATTTTCTCTTACATTTTGCTCATCATTTTTACTTGAATGTGACTGCTCCTTTACTTGAATACCTTCATTTCCACCTCTGACGCGCTCTTCATTCTTTTGGTTATGTATATGCAGTGAACATTTGTACAAAAAAATGAACATTTAGTAAATCATAAGATCAAATTAATGCCTACACATCATTAAAAATAATTACCTCGTGTTCGGTATCCACATACTCCTTTGGATGATTGAAAAATTCCAATTTCATCAGTGAGTGTAGGATCAATACCTTCCTCATCATCATCAATTTCTTCCTGAACATTAATAACCATATTATATGAGATAGTTTTTAATATGAATACACATAAATATATGTGAACATACATTAGAGATAAGTCTATAATTTATATGGTTTCAGAGTCATATAATGATCATTTTAAGCACCGATACTTCAAAAAATCCATATTATTACTCCAAGTGTGTATTTCAGGGCCAAGATGTTAAAAAGAAGCAATCTGAAAGAATTCATTGCAAACCGAGCTTAAAGGGGCGCAGGCCTGCGCCACCCTGCTCACCACAAAGAGTCCCAACTGTCCAGATACGTTCCAGCGCATGCCAGCTAAACCCTAGCCGCATCCGGGCGCGGGGGGGGGGGGGGGCGCAGGCCTGCGCTAGTGCGGCCCAAAAACGCGTTTTATAGCTTGTGGAACCCTAATCTCAACCTCACTATAAATACAAGTCGAGGGGCAGCCTTGGAGAGAACACCCGACGTGTGTGAAAGTGTGCCAAATCCATGCTGGAGTGAATCCATGATACGAGAACGAATACGGTGATTCGCAAGCTACGCTATGACTCAGATCTACGATTGTAAAGAGCATACGATGAGCGGCTAATCCCATTAGCCGTTTGCGGAGGATCTACGGCTAAGTTTCTACTTTAATTACTCGTGCTTTGATGTATTTGTATTAAATGAGATCTATTATGTGTATGCAAATGATAAGCATTCGGCTATGATTATGGTTGTATGTTTTTATTGGTAAAAGCAAGATAGTTTATCGTGGTACTATTATTTGTGCCGAGTCCATTAGCTTATGGATTAAGACAAGTATTAATATTGCATACGCTATGCCGAGAGTTATTGGTTAAGACATGTTTGATATCGTTGCATGAAATTATAGTGTGTAATACATATGTCGTGGTGATCCCGTGAATGGTTATTCGTCTCTTGATTGTTTATTAACTACGTTAGTTACTTCGTCATTAATTCTAGTTACAAAGCGATAGCAAACAATTACTCTAAACAAATCATTCAAATCCACAAATTCACAATTTAAATGCTTTCAATAAACTTATAAGGCTAATAACCTATTCCTAATTACGACCACACTCCCTGTGGATTTAAGGATTATTTCTGAGGGTCACAATGACGGCCCATCAGATTTTGGCGCCGTTGCCGGGGAGTGTAATGGTAATTAAGGTTAAAGGTCTTTGTCCTTAGTTTTAAGTTATTTAAGTTTAAGTTCCTTCTCTGGCTATTTTTAGTCTTTAGTTTATTACTTTTAAAAATCAATTTAAAAATTTAAAAAAATTCAAAAAGGTAATTGTAGTCCTCCTACTTTACCACCAAAAATATAATTAGTTTAATTAAGTATTTAATTCTTATTAGTATTTTAATTAGTGTATGCACACACGCCGATCAGCTAAAGGATTGCCACTACAATTCGAACCTGAGATCGAAAATGTAGCGAGATCGAACTGAAAGACTGTCAAGATTCAAACTTAACAATTAATCACGGAGAATTCAAACGCACAAGAGGAAGATATTCCTTATTTAGAAATTCCCAATTCCGAGATTCCTGATTTACAAAGCCCTCCGATTTTGCCAGGAAATCGGGATCAAGACAAACCCGAGCGCATAACTGTTAAAATGGGTGATCAACCGAGGCGTACGGTTGAGTCGCATTACCGTCCAGGTGATGTGCCCGACCCGTCTCCAATTCGTTATCCTGAAAACGAGAACGAACCCGAAGTTCATCCTCAATTATTCCAAATTCTTCCGATCTTTCAAGAAATGCCAAACGAGAAACCCTACGAACATCTAGCTAAGTTCACAACTATTTGTAAAGCAAACCATGTTCGAGGTATAACCACCGATTGTTTAAAACTTCGATTATTTCATTTCTCGTTAAAAGAGAAAGCAAATAATTGGTTCGTATCCTTACCAACCAATAGTATTACAATGTGGGATCAAATGAAACGATAATTTCTTAATGAATATTACCCTATTAGTAAAACAACCGAGAAAAGAAAGAAAATTACCGGATTTAAACAAAAACTGGGCGAACAATTCTAAGAAGCGTTCGATCGTATGAACGAATTATTGAGAGCTTGTCCACACCACGAGGTACCCAAATGGATGTTTATCAAAACATTCTTTGATGGTGTGAGTCAAGAAAGTCGTAATATGATTATAGCTGCCACAGGAGGCACATTTTTAGGTAAAGAAGACGATGAAGCTTGGGAGTTTGCTTAGTCAACTAGGTAAAGGTCTTAAAGTCCAAGCTGGTTTTGAAAATAACATAGGTGTTCAAGTTATGGGCATAGATAATGCCTAGAAACGTGAGGTTAAAAGTGAGATTTCAGAATTAGGAAAGAAAATGGACCAATTGATGAAGGGTCTTTCAAACCCTAGCGTATAAATTAATTGGGTTACATGCAGAGATCCATCGCATCATTCCGAAGCATGTCCTCAAGTGCAATCCACTCAGGAATTCACTAATGATGTTTACGGATTTAGAGCTCATTGAGAGAGGGATAATCCATTTTTGGAAACGTACAATCCGGGGTGGAGAAACCATCCCAACTTTCGATGGAAAAGTGATCAGCCTACCGATCATCAATCCAAATTAAGATATGAACCACCAAAGAGAGAATATCAATATGGTTCAACTTCATCAGCTAAGGATGAGCAATATTATAAGTCAAATCATCGTGATCAACCACAATTCCAAGTGGAAACAAATATGACTTATGCGCAATTCGCAGAGTTTGCCGAATTTATGAAATAGCAATTAGCTATCAGCACTAAGACCATGGAGATGTTAACTCGCCAGATGGGTCAGATAGATGAGTCACTCACTAGGCGTGAGGAGGGGAAGCTTCCTAGAACTACTGTTCCCAATCCTTCACACGCTCATCATCATAACAAAGATAAGAAACATGAGATTAACGAAGTTAATGAAGAAGCCAAGATAACCACATTAAGGAGTGGAAGAGAGGTAGACAATAAAATTGAGATGCCTAAAGAGAAAGAGGCAAAATAAGATACCGACACTGAAGTCGCGTATGAAGAAAAAGAGGATCCAAAGAAGAAGGAGATTCCTAAGAAGGTTTCTTTTAAAGAGCCAATTAAAGCAGATATTCCAACGCCCAAAGTTGGGGAGACGGATGAGAGTCTAACACTTCAATTCCTCCTCCTTATCCGGCTGCTTTAGAAAATCCAAAATCTTCTCCATACGGCAAAAGAGGCCCACAACCAAAGGATCTTTGGGACTTAATCAATCAAGTTCAGATCAATATTCCTCTGATAAAGGTCATTCACCAAGTTCCATCTTATGCCAAATTTTTGAAAGATCTTTGTACTCAGAAAAGAAAGTATAAGGTCTCGCTCTGAAAGCAGATCAATCTATACTACTAATAAAGCATTTGGTTAAGCACAACTTCTCATGCATAATGTACAACTTAACAATGCAACTTCTTGAATTTTAAGACTTACAAGAACTAAAGCATGATGTACAAGTAACTTTTTGTAAAACAATTGAAAACAAATTTTATATTGAAATTTTGAATTCTTGGAATATGGTATTTCTTGGAAAGAGACCCTCCTCCTTCCCCACGCCTCCTTCTTCCCACGCTTATCGGTTACAACAGAACCTGCTCTCCTTGCTACTCTCTGTTACTCCTTGCTACTCTCTGTTACAACAGGCCCCTCTTCTAAACGACAATGGCGGCCTCTTCTTAACGACAATGGCGGTGTTCTTCTTCTGAACCACAGCGATGCGTTCCTTCATCAGCGGCGCTCGATTTGCTTGAACGGCAGAAGCAGAAAGGTATCTCACTTTCTCTTGTTTTTTCGTTCAATACTTTCAGCAACTGATTTCGACTGCTTTAAGCAACTGATTTCGAGACTTTCAGCAACTCATTTCGTTTTTTCGTTCAATACTTTCAGCAACTGATTTTGAATGCTTCTATTTTCCCATAAAATGCTGATTTTGTATGCTAATTTCGAATGCAACTGATATTGATAAAATGCTTCGACAAGTTTATGTTAGAACTCTCCAATTTATTACTTCTCATTGCTGATTTCGAATGCACTTGATACTACATGCCTTATCAGTTTTTATTATTCTTTATATTTTACTCTTTTTGAATCATTCATACCTCTTATTGATGGTGTTTATGTTAGAACTCTCCAATTTATTACTTCTCATTACAGGATGGGAATTGAGAAAATTGATGGGAGTTCTCAGTATTTTCTACTTCATCTATGTACCCAGGTTAGACTTGATCAAGTTTCTTTGAATAAAGGTGATAGCAAACTACATATGTGATCTATGTATAAACATGATTTTTATAAATGAAACAAATTTGGTTTTTAATGTAACAAAAGTGATATAAAAAAAGGATTGTACTCATGAGCTACTCAGGCTTAAATGCTTAATACAAGCTTGAATTTAGATTGGAGCTTGTCGCCTCGTTTAATATTTGCCTAATTACATGATAAATTCATATAATAATAAATAAATTTTCGATCTTGTAATTCAGTCATGAGCCAAGCTCGAGTTTTACACAGAGCCTTGAGAAAGGAATGATTAGAACTGTCCAAGTAAATTGTCAAGGTGAAACCAAACATTTTAAACCGTGAGTGACCCTAATTAGGAAAAACAAAGAACTATCATACTAAAATGCAATTAGGATTTGTTTAAATGTTAACGGAATTAAACATGCCATTCGGAAGAAATTCTAAGATTTCCATAATAGTAGAAAATCACTATTTAAATATTTAAATCCATAATCGTTTGACGATATTAAATACTCTGGAAAGATGTCTTAACCCATGTAATAATGTCTTAAAACTAACGGGACAAATAAACCTGAAGCCGATACATCCATTATGGATCTTTGAAGAATGGACTTCAGTTTAAAATCTTGTTTGTTATATTTGTTTTAATATTAGGTATGCAAGTTTTGTACATAGCCAAGCTACATATAACAGTTAGTTGTTTATTTTTAAACTTTCCTTCCTATGAAATGATGATGAACATTGATATCACATTTTGTGATTTTGATAAGAAGAAGACGCTAAATATACAGAATATCTCGAGAACAGAAACCAAGAATAGATGAAAGAAAACATAAACTGTTAAAATCTTTTATCACTAAAGAGAAATTCAAAAACCGAACAGATGAACTAACAATTGTAGCCACTAATTCCAACTAAAACGAATAATTAACCAAAGTTAAAAGACGTTCTAGCCATCTATTATGGATTCAAGTCACATATCTAACACACATTCTTTATGAGTTGTCAGGGTAGTAATTATTGATCCTTGTTGACAGGCTGGAACTTACATCAAAGAATTTGTTCATGGAGACCTTGGACGGACCCATCCTAGGTATGGAAACCATTATCTTAACTGTCATAAAGGTTAACTCTGCAATTCTATTAGTCCAAGATACATGTCGGAATGTTTTTGGGCAACCAAGAAAATGCCCCCTCCTCCCGCTCTGCTTATCTCTTGATCTCTGATTTGGGTGGTAATCTAGCTGATTCAAGTCGATTGAAGATACACGGATTTAACACCAAACTCGAGTTCACGTATATGATAAATATGATTTTATTGTGGGTTTTTTAATCTTAAATTACTGGCTTCTTTGGTATTTCTTAGTCATCCCTTTGTTGATTGAAATTGCTTGAAAAAATCTTTTTTTGAGAGATTTTTTATTTTTGTGTTCTTGGTTTATTGCTCGAGCCATGAAACTGTTTACGTTTAGTTTATGCTACTGGTTGGGTTAAGTTCACTAGCCTTGTTATTGATCATGTTTGTAGCCTGGGTGTCGATTAAAGATTTTAATCAACTGTATTTTGAAGCTTTATTGATACTAATTAAGTTTAGTTACTTTGTACTATTGTTGCTTTGTTTTATGATGCATTTGCTGCCAGTACAGAACCCTATCACTCTTACAAACAAATGTACAACTCACTGTTGCTTTGAAAGCATTTTCAATTTAAACGGATGCATTGTTGGATTAGCTGCATTTCCCATCCCGGGAGACTTATGTACCATTGGGAACATACAAACTCTTCCTCTTCTCGACTTCTGTTATAAAGTGTCTTTTGCCTAAAAAAATCAGTTTTCATTCATTATTGATTTTCCTCTCATATTCATCTTAACCCTCTCCCTCTCTGTCTTGCTCGCTTGCTGGCTCGCACAAAACCGGGTTACAAAAATATGATAGAGAGGATAAATGTTGTCGCCAATGTTTTTGCATGGGAAACTAACATCATTGACTTCTTGTGAGTTTTAATCATGGTTTGATGGTGTTTTGACTGCCTCTATTTTGAGTTTTTATATAGATTTTTTTTGTGTTATTGGTTCTAAGTTTTATTTGTTCTCAGATGTTGTCGTTGTTCCTCTCATATCTTGGTTGCTTTACAACTCAAATGGTAATATTTGCACCCATTTAAAAGACCTCGATTTCTGGTTTTGATATGTAATCGTGTTTCTATATCTTGCTGAAACGAGCGAATGATTTTATTATATTGCAATTTTTCCATGTGGGTGTTTACCAGTACAAGATTTAAGACCAACCATGTAAATGCATTATATTGAAGCTTTATTGATACTAAATCAGTTTTGTACTGGTTGCTTTGTTTTATGGGGATGGTTTTGTTGTCAGCTTTAAATACGGTTATGCATGCATCAAGTTGTTTGTGCTTGGTTTGTTTTTTCTTGACAGCATGAAACACACAGACATATAGTTGGTGCTTTCTGTTTTGGGAATGAAAGTCATACCCTGAAACACACATAACTCATCTATGCATACATGCTACACATTCATTTTAGGAGTATTTCTATCACACGCCCTTGTTTATATGAATGCAATTGCTGCCTAATAAACACGAATTTTTAGTCATTGTTTCTCAAAGTTTCTGTTTTTAATGACACAACACACACACCTGACTTAGATATGTGATGCACGTTCACATAAAATACATGGCTGTTGATTCTGTTTACATTTCATAGCACACCCCGAGATTGATTCTTGGGGTCTCTTTTACACACATAAAAACAAAGTACATATGTATTTATATCTATTACTTTGTTATGGTTGTTATCTTTTGATCATAAGACACCCACTAATTTATAATATGGTTGTTGCTGCTGGTACGTTTTAATTACCAGAGTCCCTATGCTTCTGGTGGTTTTTTTATTTTTATTGAATTTTGTGAGTTTTAACATTGGATTTTACTAATTGGATTATTCTTTGGTCTATGATTTGGAATACGGGATGACACCTAAGTAAGTTCTTTCAATAGACATACCTATTTCTAACAATGACCTTTCCTATTTTTAGTCTTAATTGAGAGTACGGTTTTTTACTTTTGGTACATGGGTAGTTGATTCTTATTTTTTGCTATATATTGATATGGGATGTAATTTGAATTATTAAACAACTAATTTATATAAATTTTAAAGTATTTTACAATAAGTTGTTGAGTTGAGTCGAGCTCCAGTACATGGAAGCATTTATGATTTATTGAGTTCAAGTTTCAATGTAAAGATCGAGTTGAGCTTGGCACTCGATCTTGGTACTACTCTGATGATTACACCTCTATAGAGGCCCCCACCAACTGGTCTGCATAAAGTACAAGTTCTTAAAGCGCATGTCTGAATTTAAGCGGCACAATCATATAAAGCTTAATGTACAAATTCTGAATGCATAAAATTTTCAAATATCAAACTCAGCGTTTAAAAGGTTTTATTGAGACTTGCACCTGTGTTGGATTATTGGGAACATAGGATCAAGAAGAGTACTTCCGAGAGCCGATCTTTCATACCCAGAAAATTCGACAAGGATAGAAAGTTCACTTCAGAGAGAATGGGTAGACAATTATCTTCTTTGGGACATGACCCAACCAAGGAAATTGAACGGGCTTGAAGTAAGTCTAGGGAACGTAAGAGGGAGAGGTCACCCGATTATTGGAACATCAATGCTGGTGATGACATGGATGTGGATAATGATGGTTCAAACAAGAAGATGAGGCTGAGGTCATGATCATCCAGGTCAAGGTCACGACCACCAACAAATGAGGAACCTTGGTTCTTGGAGAGGGCTATAGGGATTCCGCTCAAAAGGTCAACGCTAATAAACTGGGTAAGAAATTTGTTCTGAAGAGGAACAAATCTGCACGAAAGGGAGAGGGTGATAGAGTTATTCCCACACTAAAACCAAAACTCTCTGGAAAGCATTCAAATAGGAAGACCTGTAGGAATTGATGAGGTCATGAGGATGCCAATATATAATTATGATGGTAAGTGTTCATACCTCTGAGCAATATAATTATAAATCAAAATCTTGCCTATACATCTATTTTATTGTGCCTTTTTAGTCTGTTTTTAAGCAATGTGCTTCATATACAACTTGTTCTTTATTCTCTGATTTATGATTGGATTCTTGCAGTGTTTTGGATGGACACCCACTTTTTAAATGCACCGATTGTTCACTTTTGTTTGAGTTTATATTATTTGAAGCTTATATATATTGTCATGTAAATGAACACGTCGTTTTGATGTTTCATGTATCTGTTATCACATTTGGTGATGATAGGTTTGTGATGTTTGAGAAACATCTTCATGATTATACATTTGTTAAATATATAAAGTTAACTATGTTGGTTGACTGTTCATGTGTTCTTCCTTGATCGTGAATGTATGAATTTGTCATATCCTTGAGAAAACAAAAAATTTCATTAGTCATGTTTGTAATCTTGCTTAAATCCAAGAAACTGCCATGTTTGTAACACTGTTCTTGTTCTTGAGAAAACAAAAGATTTCGTTTTGCATACGTTATAGTTTCATCAACATTGGTTACATCCTAAATTTATTCATCATTCCATTTCCGAATTTTTGACTTGTTTTCAGTTGAATACGATTAATTTTACATGCCCATGTTTTCGTGATTTTCGTGGTTAATCACATCGAAATTATTTTCGTGGTTACATCCTAACTGAATAGTTGATTTCAGTAGTTTCTAGTTCTCTACCTCCTAAGCTGAAAGATCCAGGATCACCATTGATTCTAGTGACAATAGACAATGTGCAGATTAAGAAGGCACTGCTTGATCTTGGAGCTAGTGTTAACATTTTACCTGGAAACTTGTTTGATAAACATGATCTAGGTCAGTTATAGACAACTGATATTATCGTAAAGCTGGCAGATCGGTCAACCATGTGCCCAAGAGGTATTTTATCAGATGTCATAGAAGATTTTTACTATCCAGTTGACTTCCTAGTATTAGACACTGAAAGTTCAATAGGAGAAAATCAACCTGCTATTAACCTAGGAAGACTTTTCTTAGCCACGATTAATGCACAAATTAATTGTAGGACAGGAGCAGTGGATATTGCCTTTGGTAATAGGAAATTAAGACTAAATGTATTTAATGCCTCAAGTGTCTCTGCTATTGATTCAGAATGCTATCTTATAGACATGGTGGACGAACTTGCGCATCAGCAGAGTTTGTTAATCAAAACCAAGGATGCTACTGAGTTATTCTTTGCTGAGAATGAGCTAGCCAAGTTAAATCATACTGAGTGTGATAAGCTAGAAGTAGTCATAGAATCCACATTATAGTCAAAACAACCACCGTGGACCCATAGGACTAAAAAATTACCTACTGATTTACCTCAGTCAGCCAAACCTTCAATAGAGCAACCACCTGTTCTAGAATTGAAGGAGGTGCCATCTCATCTAAAATACGCTTTTCTAGGTAAGAATGACACTTTGCGTGTCATAATTTCATCAGATTTGATTGAAGAGCAAGAGAAAGCTCTACTGCAAGTATTAGACAAATATAAAGAAGTAGTACGGTGGACGATAGCTGACTTAAAAGGAATCAGTCCCACTTTGTGTATGCACCAAATCATCACTGATCAAGAAGCTAAACCAGCTCGGGATGCAAAAAGGAGATTGAATCCTAATTTAAGAGGGGTAGTTAAGAAGGAAGTGTTAAAATGGTTGGACGCTGGAATCATATATCCTATAACTGATAGTAAGTGGGTATTTCCAACCTAAACCGTGCCCAAGAAATCGGGAATTACAATAATTAATATTGAAGAAGGAGAGAAGATAACTACTCGCCCTGTAACTGGGTGGAGAGTTTGTATCGATTACAGAAAACTTAATTCTGCTACTTCCAAGGATCATTTTCCGCTACCGATAATAGATCAAATAGTGGAAAAATTAGCGTGATAGAGGTTTTACTGTTTTTTGGATGAATATTCTGGTTATAATCAAATCCCAATCCATCCCGAGGATCAAGAGAAAACTACGTTTACTTGTCCCTATGGCACCTTTGCCTACCGAAGGACGCCATTTGGACTATGTAATGCACCCGCCACATTCCAGCGATTTATGATGGCAATCTTTTCAGATATGGTGGGTGGTTCTCTTGAAATATTTATGGACAATTTATCCATATTCGATAAAACATTTGAAGATTGTTTGGGACATTTAGAAAAGGTCCTAAAGAGATGCACTGAAACCAACTTAGTGTTAAGTTGGGAGAAAAGCCATTTTATGGTAAAAGAAGGGGTAGTCCTAGGTCACATTGTGTCTGAAAGATGAATGGAGGTAGATAAAGCAAAAGTTCAACTAATTTCCTCACTTCCACCCCCCACCATCGTTAAAGGTATAAGATTATTCCTAGGCCAAGCTGGTTTTTATTAGCGATTTATTAAGGATTTCAGTGAGATCTCAAGGCTGTTATGCAATCTTCTTTCAAAAGAACCGAGTTAATTTTGATAATGCTTGTATGAAAGCATTTGAGAAGCTTAAATCAAAATTAACCGAAGCGCCAATTCTGCAATCTCCGGATTGGTCTCAACCGTTCGAGATCATGTGCAATGCAAGTGACTATGCAGTTGGTGCTGTTTTAGGACAAAGACTTGAGAAAAAGCCAGTGGTCATTTACTATGAAAGTAAAACCTTTAATGAGGCACAAATCAATTACACCACTATGGAAAAAGAATTACTAGCTGTAGTGTTTGCCTTAGACAAATTCAGATCCTATATTTGGAGGGCAAAAGTAATTGTGTACTCAGACCACAATGCTTTAAAACATTTATTGGCAAAGAAGGATGCCAAGCCTCGATTGATTCGGTGGATCCTTCTATTGCAAGAATTTGACCTAGAAATTAAAGATAAAAAGGGCACAGAAAATGTTGTTGCCGATCATTTATCAAGGCTTCACTTAACCCAACAAACTCAACTGATCAAATCTGGGACTCCTTCCCTGATGAACAATTATTTTCTGTATCTAAAATTCCCTGGTTTGAGAATCTAGTTAACTATTTCGTAACAGGAAGATTCCCAGAGCACTGGAACTCCCAACAGAGAAAATATTTCTATGCACAAGCAAGGGAATACATTTGGGACGAGCTTGATCTATTTAAAATAGGAGCAGATCAAATTATAAGACGATGTGTCCCTAATTCGGAACACGAAGATATTCTTAAACACTGCCATGCATATGCATGTGGTGGCCGTTTCAGCGCAAAGAAAACTGGCCACCGGATATTGCAGTGTGGGTTTTTCTGGCCTACGATATTTAAGGACGCCTACGAGTTTGTTAAAGGGTGCACAAGATGCCAGCAAACTGGTGGCATCGCAAAAAGAGATGAAATGCCTATGATCCCGATATTAATTGTCGAAATATGTGATTTATGGGGCATTGATTTTATGAGACCTTTCTCTAAATCATTTGGATACGAATACATCCTAGGTGCACTAGATTATTTTCCAAATGGGTGGAAGCAGAAGCTACACGCACTAATGATAACCGGGTTGTGTGTAAATTTGTTAAAAGAAATATCTTGGCACGACACGATATTCCAAGGGCTATCATCAGTGACGGAGGGTCACATTTTAATAATCAACATTTTGCTAAACTTCTTAAATAGTATGGAGTTAATCATGGAATAGCAACGCCTTATCATCCGCAAACAAGCGGACAAGTTGAGATCTCTAATAGAGAGATCAAGAGAATCCTTGAAAAGACTGTAAAACCTGATCGTAAAGATTGGTCACAAAAATTATAGGATGCTCTATGGGCATACAGAACCGCAATTAAAACACCAATAGGTATGTCCCCATATAGACTTGTGTATGGTTAGCTTTGCCATCTCCCAGTGGAATTAGAACACCGAGCACTATGGGCTATCAAAAACACTAATTTTAACTTACATGATGCCGATGTTGATAGGAAATTCCAATTAAATGAACTGGAATAAATTCGTAGAGAATCCTACGAAAGCGCCAGAATTTATTAAGAGAAAACTAAAGGTTTCCACGACAGAATACTTAAAAATAAAATATTTACCAAAGGAAATAAAGCTTGGTTAGTTAACGCAAGACTTAGATTATTTTCCGGTAAATTAAAAAGTAAATGGACAGGTCCATACGTTGTAACGAATACCTACCCACATGATGCCAGTGTTGATAGGAAATTCCAGTTAAATGAACCGGGAGAAATTCGTAGAGAATCCTACGAAAACGCCAGAATTTATAAAGAGAAAACTAAAGTTTTCCACGACAGAATGTTTATAAATAAAATATTTACCAAAGGAAATAAAGTTTGGTTATTTAACGCAAGACTTAGATTATTTCCCGGTAAATTAAAAAGTAAATGGACAGGTCCATACGTTGTAACGAATACCTACCCACATGGTGTGGTAGAAATACAGGACCTAAAAGGTGGTGAGCCATTTAAAGTAAACAGACATAGACTTAAATTATATGTTCAATGGGCTACCAACGATATGTTAGTATATGAACTCATCAGATTACAAGATCGTAAGGTTAATTAATTAGTTTAGGAGCAGTACGTCTAGCTGAAGTCGTAAAACTTATCACTTTCTAGGAGGCAACCCAGAGTATTTTGATTATTTGAATTTAATTGTTTTTAAGTGTGTTTATTTGCTTATTTGTGTTACTTGTGTGTACCCAATTAAGTTGGGAAGGATTCATCCTCTTGAACTTAGTTGTGTTTAATAATTAAGATTTAAATTAAATAATAAGCCCCACATCCGAAAATAAAAAAACTTTAAGCACGTAGCAGAATTTTTTTAACCCGATAATACGAGCGTAAGTTGGGGAGAATACCCGTAGAAATAAAAAAATTAAAGAATTAGGGTTTCAAAACCAGTGCACGATCCAGATCGCGAATCCAGAGGCCCGAGCCAGGGGGGGGGGGTGTAGGCCTGCGCTTGCCCTGCGGCCCGACGCGCTTAAAATCTTATAAAAATAGTACTGATTGTCCCCATAACACCAAAACCCTAATTCCAGTTCCAAAAATGGAGGATTTCGATTTCTAAGTCTAAAAACCTTCAAAAATTCTTCTTTTTCACGTCAAATCTTCTATCCGACGTTAGTTATTCTCAATTACAAGCAAGGTGTACTCCCTATAACCCCTTTAACTTCATTCTACCTTAGTTTCATAAAGATTCATCATGCATGCATGGATTGAGATTTTTGGGAATTACATGGTTTTTAATTAAAAAAAAGGGTCAAGTCAAGAATCATAATCGAACTGGAGGAGCTTGCCAGGATGGCTTGGTAAGCAAGCAAGCAGTTATGTAGGCGCCAACTCCCATTTCTAATATTCATTTAATTAATATAAAATTATTTTTGCAAAACTATTGTAAATTTGATGCATTTTTCCGTATTTATTTTATTTTGAAACTTTTTGTCGTAAAAGGTTATGTTTTTATTATTTAAGTTCATGCATTTGATAGGGTTAGATTGGGCTCACATTGTTGGTGAGACTTAGGATTAGTTTGTTTATTATTGAAAAAGGGTGTTTAAATTATCATGCATCATTTATGTAAAAACCCCATATTTATAATCCTTTGTCTTTCCATTATTTTAGATGTCAACCCAGTTCCATACAAACGGTAACCGTCCCGAAAATTCCCAAAAACCTAGGATGAGAACCCACGACCCTAGGGATGTTCGTTTTGAGAAACCACTCAATATGGAGTTCCCTGAAATTCCCCCAAACACTAACAATGGTAAACCCCCTAAGTTTTTCATAGAGTGTACCCTAAAAGAGTCCGACTTTGATAATTTTGAAATATTAGAGTGTTTTGAGAGACTAGGATGGGCTACAGCTATACAATGGGAACTTCTATATATTCATACTAGTTTGATCCAACAGTGGTTGGCTACTGTTCGGAAAGCAGAAAAGGAAGAGGATCATGACTTTGAGCTCACAGGAATAGTAGGAACAAGAAAGTGTGTATATCTAGGAAAATCCTTTATGAGGAATTCGGTATAGAAACAGATATTCCAAGGCCTAGGGAATTTTGGTCTTCTTTAGACCTTCAAGTGGGTAGAGCGAGACAAATTGGTGGATGGTCTAAGAAATGGGATGAGATGTTAGCCACGGTATTTGGAATGTCAATAGAGGAGGCAATAGAGTATGTACGTTATAATAAGGGGGACTTATGTCTGCTAGCTAAGGTGCTGGAAGTTTGTTATCCTCAACTTGCTTCCCAGAATTTAAGACACCACTGTTGTTAGATCCCAAGAGATACTGTTAGTGCATGCTTTAATGACTGGATACCCGACCATCTCCTTAGGGTACATAATAATGGAAAATCTGTGGCAATGTAGTTTCCCAGGTCAAGTGACGAATTATCTGCACTGCCATATGCTAACTGAGCTATTTATTATTAAGAAAGCGGTGTCGGAACAACTATCAATTAAATACCTTAACCCAAACGAGATTTGGTTCACTAGACTCACAATGTTAGGGCTAGTTTTTGAGAAAAACCATTTAGGCTATCAAATTCGTTTTCCTAAAACCTCTAAGGTAACACAAATCCCATTCATTGTACCCGAAAACCTTGAAGGACAAAACGACAAAGAGGATGAAAGATCATGGGAAAAAGTAACAATCGAAGACTTGATGAGATCTCAAATCAACATTCTGAAGGACGTCATGGGTAGCATACTAAATGCAAACAAAGAATTGGTGAGGAATATTGAAAAGTTTCAAGAGGAGCAAAACAAACATACGAAGCTATTTCGAAGTCACCCAGACTGGCTCACCAATCTTCAGATCACTGTCGGAGAATTGGAAGAGATTGTCGCACCTCCGGCCGAATGTTGATTTTATAATTATTTGAATATTAATTTTAATTATGCGTGCTAAACATTAAGTATGGTTTAATTTATTTCTGATGTGGTGGTTTGTTTTGTTTCGTTTGGTTACTTACGTTTATTTGGATTGTAATAGTACTTTATTTTTATTTTTAATTTTAAAGTGTGAGGTTTATTTTAAGTTGAATTATAAAAGTTGAATTTTTTTGTGTATAGTTTGTTTGTTTAGTTTTAATTGTTATGGATAAGGAATATGTACGATCTATCTTTCTATGATCTTAACCGATGAATTATTTTTGAAGTGGCGAGGACGTCACAAAAGTCTAAGTTGGGGAGGGTAGGTTATAACGATAAATTAATTTATTAATTTAGCCCTCACAAAAATTTATAGACTACATTCTATATCAAAAATTAGAAAGAGTTACAGTCCCGCGTACCAAAACAGTAAAAAATTTAAATTATCAGCAGAGTTGGGCGCAGAGATAAATTGCCATTTTGAGCTGCACTTTTCATTTCTACAAACCCTAGAACATTAGTCTACGCTTGGGTGTGCGGCTCCTTCGAAAACCCTAATTTTGTGCCCAAAATTTGCAAATTTAGGCTTCAAAACACCCACATTTTCATTAATAATCAAAGATCTAGGCTAGAAATCACCTCTTTGTGGGTAGTTTCATCCATTTTGAAGATTTTTTGGTAGATTAAGTGGTGAAAAAAAAAACTAGATTTGTACCAAGTTAAGCTTCCAATCACCAATGTTAGTGTTTTTATTGAGTAATTGCAACTTATTTCATACTTTTTGATCAAAAATGAATGCTTGAGCTTCATGGTCATCCATGGAGTTTTCATGGTGATTTTGACTTTTTAGAGTCAAAGTATGTGAAATTGCATTAATTTGATGATATCCTTGATGTATGTTTAATGAGATATGTGTTTATTAGTTAAGTTTGTTAATTTCTCATGGTTAATTTCTAGAAATTAATAGAATTTAAAAACTTGGTTGCCTAAATGTGCATATATTATTAAAATCATAAAACTTGGGTGATTAGCTTAAAAAATAATTTTATGTGCTAAATGGTTTTTATTAAAACATGATAAATGTTTACTGCTTAAAATAATGGCAATTTATAGACTATATATATAGGATGCAAAATGTGAGCGTAAAAGAGTATATATATATAAATGCATCTTTTAAGTAAGCGTAATTGTGCAATTTGCAATTATAGGTTACATTACTTAATTTGTCTCATACATATTGTGGTTGGTTGGCACAAATTGTAGATGCGTGGAGAACGAGGAAACGAACTCTAAATGTTAATGTTCCGATAGATTGGTCTCCAAACCTCCTATATCCCAACACCCCGAACACATTAGAACACACTTGTTTTTGTATAAAAAATATTCTAATAAGGTGTTAGCTGAAAACAGGGTTAAGAGGAGCGATTTTGAGGACTATGAGATCCCATACCTATTTGACGATTTGGGGTGGGAAAGTGTGCTTGAGTTGGGCGGCCATGAAATTTATCAGGCCGATATAGTTGAGTGGATGTCTACCCTACGGAGGGAGACGGGTCATTCAACAAACGACTTTAGGTTTATACGTACCGTCCATGGTAGGGACGTGGCGATGGATGCACAAATCCTTCACCAATTATTTAATTTAGACACTGGGGTATGCTACGAAGGGTCTAACCAGCAGGGGTACGAGTATAGGAATGAGACCCAATTGGGCTTCACTGATATGACTTGGTCAGGGGAGTGGGCAGAGCAGGTAAATAGAGTTTTTATTCCATTCATTTTGGAGTCTGGCTACTCCACTTCCTATAGCCGAAAGGCTTTGTCTCCGAGGTGTAAGGTGCTTCACAAGATTATTGTGAACAACATCTTGCCTCGTGATAGTGATCTGACCAAAGTCAGGCATAGGGATATCAAAGTCCTTCACGCCCTTCTTAAAGGTAGGCCCAGACTGTCCTTTGCGTGGACAATTATGAATGAATTACGGGCTATGTACGATACAAGAGAGAGCACGACCATCCCCCATGCTTGGTTGATCTCTAAGTTCCTCGAGAGGACAGACTCACTTTCGCACGATTTCCTGCTATCCCCCATTTCGGCGACGTTCATTATGGCCGCCATGTTCCCTACCTTGATTTTTAGGGAAGTTGACGAAGGGTTCGAGATATTAGACAAAGAGACAAATGAGTCGTATATCGAGGACTATACTGAGGATGAGAGAGAGAGAGAGAGAGAGAGAGAGGAGAAGGCCGCCAATGAGGCGGGAGTTTGGCATGCTGAGCCGAACCTAGGTGCGTCTACCTCGCGCAGTCGAGGTAATGACAGTTTTGATTTTGACCGCATGATGAGGCAGATAGAGGATATAGCAGTTGGCCAGGGTGAGTTCCGAGAGGATGTGACCCAAAGATTAGATGAGATGAATGGGCGTATGACCCATATTTATGATAGGTCCATCACTTAGCGGGTCGGGTAGATCAGTTACAGGATGGGCAGAGAGCCTTGGCATACCAAAATGTCTACTACCAGCACCATGACTGGCCATACTGGGAGGGAGTCCGACATCACGAGGACTCCACAGCCGGTATGCCATATCAGTCTTATTAGGATTACACGATGCCCGATTACCAGACTTATAACCAGGCTGTCGATACTTATCAGCGCTATATGGCGCAAGGCAGGCAGGACCTCCCAGACCATATGCCTCCTCACTTGGTTCCGCCGACTGCACAGTTCACCTCCTGCTAGAACCCGTATACCGACTTATTCAACAGCGTCTTCGGTCCTCCTCCGCCGCCTCGTCCATTTCACTGATCGTGTACTATCCTTTATTATTCTTTAATTTTCTGTCTTTTATTTTATTTTAGTTTATTACGCATTTAATTTCTTTATCGTAATTTTCATTTATTTTTAGTTCTTAGCCGAGTCCTATTTAGAGTGTAAAATGTTTATATAGTCTGTCATTTCTTCCCTAATCGAGTCTTGTTTGCCGATCGGGCCGTGGCACATGATGATACTTATAAAATACATGTACGAGGGAATTTGCTAGTGTTAACAGGATATTTTATAATTAAGAAAAGAGTCGTAGTAATAATTAAAACTTTTGCTATGTAAAATGAATTCAAGTACGTTAAAATTTATTTGGACTTAAATATAAGTAATGGGTCAAACGATTTTGGAAACTTATGCAATAAGGGAGAGAACTTAATCATGTTTTAACCTCAAGAGTAACTTAATTGTAGTCTAGATGGTTCGGGAAACTAAGTCCCTAGGGTACCACTCATGCCTAATCCCCTAAAACCATTTGCTTTGGGAGCGGTTGACTGAAATCTCATTACATGGACCATCTAGCTAATCTAGTTTGAAAAGAAAATAGGTAGAATGATGGTGTTAAAAAGAAATTTTGTCGTAAACATGCAAAGAGGAAAAGATAGTCAAAAGACCCACATGTTTTAAGAATCGTAACCTTGAGCTAAAAGGGTATTTTCAAAAGTGAGATACATTATATAAATTTGAATGCATTAGTGCGAAGGCTAGCTTAACATAAAATTCCTAGAGTCACTGCCTGTAGGTCCCAAAAGGTTTCCCAAGTGTATAGTTCTAAGCTGTAGAGGGGGGGGGGGGGGGTGAATACAACTATTTAAAAATTTAACAATCTTTTCTCAATGTTTGTGTATATTATTAACAAGTGTTAATTACAAACAAGCTTGACTGCTGAAATGTTCAAGCTAAGATAACAGATACAACAGTTGTTCAACTAATCTAAGACTCACTCAGACTAGATACAATGAATACACTCACTTAGAAGCACTCACTGATTTTACAAGACTCAGATGGACAGCTTAAACAAAGACAGCTTAGACACACTCAACTGTTTTATTTAAGCAGACTTGCATGCATGGAATAACACACTTCAATGCACGTTGTGATTTCACACTCTTGGATATCTCACAATCCTTAGAAGCTTCCTTTTATACTCAAAAGGAGAATCTCAGTGAAGCTTTTTCATTGGTCAGATGAGATTGTGGAAAGTCTTTCCAAAAAGACAAGACACCTTTTCTGCTCATTCTGATAAAGCATATTTGTCTTCACATGGCAGAATCTTTGTCTTTTCCTTTTTGTCACTGTTGCATAAGGCTTTAATCAAAAGAGGAATGTCAACTTTGCATCTTTCTAATTTTGCTAAGGCCATTTGGATATAAGAAAAGGTCGGTCACCCTTTTCAAATATCTGTTTGTCTTCATGTAACAGAACAGCGTAGGCAGGCTGTGCAGTTCTGTTTTCCACTTTGTATTCGACTTGTAAACTGATCTTGTAGCCAAAAACAATACATGAGGACTTGGAAACATATTCCATAAAGTGTTTAGCCTGTTCACAAAGAACAGGTTCTTTTCAAAAAGAACAGAACCCTTGTAAACTGTCCAAGCTGCTCAACTAGAAATAGAGCAGCGTAGACAGTTTATGTCCAGCCTGTTCAACTGACAGAACAGCTTGGACAAACTGCCTTTGTTGCAACGAATGCAACATGGTAAAAAGCTTTGGCTGATATTGCAAATCACTTTTCAGGTTTCAATAAGGCATTAACAGGCCTTAATTTATACCTTCAAGTGCATCAAACAGGTTTGATTAAAAATCTCCCCCTAAGATGTAGAGTAGGTTTGACTGATGCCTTTTTGTGCCTAACAATCTCCCCCTATATGCAATAACCAGTCTGATCTGATTTAATCAATAATCACTATACATTTTACAATATATCTTGCTGAAATGAAATTACAATATTTAAGTAAAGTAAGAGATCAGTTTATATATACTGATTTAGATTACATAAACGTCACATGTTTTTACAAAAGTACAACTACTGTACTAGTGTATATTACAACTAATGTAAATAAGAAAAGTTACAACAGATGTAACTAAGTACAACTAATGTACAAAAGAGTTCAACAATTTGGACTGTTGATGTTGGGAGCAGATAATGGTAAGCCTGTCCAACAGATGGACAACTTCCATTCTTCACCTACTCAGATAGTAGGTGGACTTCACTGCATTGGTGGTGGCAGTCCTTCTTCAAACATTCTTTCATGTTCACCACTTGTTTCCTCCAGATCTTGAATTTCTACTCTGAGAAACATAAATTTGGGATCTTGAAGCTTTCCTCTCTCATAAAAGCCTCTAAGCTGGTCCCAGATTGCTGCTCTCCACTTGCTGGATTGCCTGAAGGAGTTTGCAAGTCTGAAGGCTGCAAGCTGCTTCAGATGCACCTTGTATAGATCTGATGCTCTCTGAAAGCACTTCTTCTGTGTCAGGGGATCTACAAAAAATGCCCCCAACTCAGGTTCTTCAATCAATTTGCCTTCTTCAAACTCTAGTCCTCTGGGCACATAATCACATTGTTCAATCAAGATGAGGAGTTCTTCCAGCTCAGAATCCTTTCTGGTCAACCTGGCCTTTATTTTGGGGTAAGTCACAGAGACACCCTCACTTACTTCTTTTGAGATCAGGCCAAGGTCTTTCACTCTCTCCATCAGCTTCTTAACATATTCCCTGATAGTCTTAGCCATTTCAGACTAGCTCAGGGCAACTGCCAGCTCAACCCGTTCCTTGTACCCCATTTGTGCAACATCGGTGTAGTCATAAGATTCTAGTTCTAGGCCTATAGCACCCATTCTGGTTATTTGCAGCTTCCACTGTTTGCCTTTTCTTGAGATAGGGACAACTTTGACATAAGATTCCTTGGCAAGTCTTCTATCAGCAACATCATGGAACTTTTTCTTTGCCAAGTTGTCAAAGTGGAACTGGGCCCTTGCAGAGGATACTTGCTTGGGTTTGGTCACAGAGACTAGGGCACCCTTATCTTGTACACCTTCCTTTTCACCAGCTGATTCTCTAGCAGCTTCAAGCATTTTTCTCTGCACATCCAAAGAAGGCATTTTGGTTTTTCTTGCCTCTTCGAATGCAAAAGATATGACAGCTTTGGTAGAGGCTTCTTCTTTTCTCAGTATATCCAGGGCTTTGAGTTGTTCATCTCTGAGCTCATAGTATTTTTCAATAGGAATGCCCATTTCTTTAGCCCTGGCTTTATCAAACTTTAGCTCTGCTGCTTTTTGGCGGTCAGGGTCAAAAGCTGCTTTTCCCTTTCCTTTGGTTGTTTTAGTGAGGACAGCTTCAGGAATATCTTCTTCTTCTTCTTCTTCTTATTCAAGAATTAGATGCCTCCTTCTACTGCTTGGCCTGTCCTCAGGAATGAATTCCTCCCCCTTAGATTATGCAGGGTTTGGAGATTCAGCCTGAGTAGGCTGAGCAGCTTCAGCTTGATGAGAGGCACCTTCAACTGGACCTGTACCTGTTACCGATGCACCTGCTGTTTGACCAGTAGATGCTGATTTCTTCTTAGGAGAAGAAGTTTTCTCCCCCCCCCCCCCATAGAATTAGTCTTCGAGGCAGACAACTTCTCCCCCTTTGAAGGAGATGGTCCAGCACCTTCAACAACTGGTCTGCCTGAAGAATCGAATTCAGCAGGCTTTGCAGCAGTTTTGGCAGCAGGTTTGGGACCAACCAGGCTATTCACTAAGAAAGCCAAGTTGTCCTTCACCTCTGCAAGTTGGGAAACACAGGTTTGAATAGAGGATGATTGGGAATTAGTAATAGAGGTCAGCTTAAGAATATGTTCACTATCAGAAGCTGTGAATAGCAAACTTTGAAGCCGTGCAAGATGTAACTCAAGAGAGTCCTGCACATCAGCAAGGTTTGCTGACACAAAACTTGATAGAGATACTATGAGAGTGTTCAGGCTGGCCAAGGTGGTAGGAAGTGTAGAGTGTGAAGTAGTGAGGAGAGTGGACAACTATTGGGATATGGTTGTCATAGAGGACACAGAGTCCTGTTGGTGTGAAAGAATTGAGGAGAGGGAAGTGGAGACACTTTGCAGCTGTGCAGTAAGTGCAAGCAGCTGTGAGGAGTTGTTAGTTTGATGAGTGGATGGGAAGGAATTCTTGAACACATCTAAGAATCCTTTGAGCTGTTCAGACACAGAGTCTGAAATGAGAGAGGGTAGAGAAGACATCGAATTTTCTAAAGAACCAACTTTGTTGGTCAGTAAGGAAAGCTGATCCTTCAAAGTCAGATCTTTAGGGGATGGAGGTGTATTGGTAGACTGTTTGGATTGTGTTGAGGGTGATGAAGATGATGAGGCTGGTGTTTAGGGATGTGATAGAGAAGGAGAAGGTACTTTTGAGAGAAGCTCCATAGCCTGGGCAAAAGTGATGTGGCCCAGCTTGGAGGGGTCAATAAGTCCTTCAGCAGTGGCTGTAGCGGCATCATCAGGAGATGGGGTAGAGGATGGTAGCCTTTCAGATGCTGCTTGTGTGGCAGCACCTTCATTAAGGCCAGGGGTTGTTCCCTCTGCAGCACCTTAGTTTACAGGTACCTCATCATTGGGAGATGGGATTTTCATTTCAACATCGGCAGTGGTGAAACCTGCTGATGGAGTTTGCGTATGAGGGGCAGCCTCACCAAAGGGATGTTCTGTTCCCTGTGGTTCATCAGCTTGGGTGGTTGGTCCTTCAACAATTGTTGGGTGTACAACAGATGTATCATGAGGAGCAGAGATTGGAGGCTGAACTACTGGATGGTCTAATCCAGCAGTGTAAGCACCTCGTGCAGACTTAGGGTGTGAAGAAGTATGAAGTGCGGACTGGGTGGACTCTGTATGGAGTGGAGAGAACTCTTGTCTTTCAATATTCTCAGCATGTTGGGAGGCTGGAATAGTGGATGCGGCTGTCTCCATATATACAACTGGCTCCTTTTGGGAGGAAGCAGAGAGTCTAGGCTGACTCTGGGTGGACTCTTTTTGGAGTGAAGCAGGCTCCAAATGTGCTGAACCTTCTCCCAACATAGGAGAGACAGCAGGGTGTGCTTCTTTTTCAACTGAACCCTGTTGAGAGGGAACAGAGGGGCTGGTTTGGGCTATTTTGGCGGTTAGTTTCTTTTTGGAAAGGGATTTTCGTTGGTATGATCTGAGAGATGAGGTGGGTGATTGTGGAGAACTTATGAGAGGTTCTGATTGGACTGGTTTTGAGACTGGGTTAGAAACATGTGGGTTGGCATGTTCCATAGTCTCAGGTGCCACAGAGGCTTCAGGTTCAACAAATGAACGAGGGTGAGAAGCCTGCTCCCCCTAAGCCACAGAGGCTAAGGGTGCAGACTTAGACTTGGCTGTTTTGGCCTTCTTGTGGACAGGCCCAGCTTCAGTCGCTTCCAGGGTCCTCTTAACAAACTTGACCCTGGATTTGGATTTTCCTTTGGGAGCAGCTTCTGGATCCACCCTCACAGCAGAGGGTCCTTCCACTAATCCTAGCAACCTCCTCATTGGAGTAGATAGAGGAGGCTCATTTGGGAGAACCGGAGTGTAGAAAACTCTATTTCCTATGACAGGAAATGCAGCAGTACGATGTAAAGGCTGAGAGTTATACAGATGCTCACCTCAAACGTGCTTGAAGATGAGGCTCAAAAATCTGGGATATCGAACAGCAGGTGGACGTGTTTCCTGCTGCACCAGATTCCTCAAATTCATGAAAATCCATCTGGCCATGTTGATTGTAGTCCCATCCACAAGCTGGAGGACTATAGGAATCTCATCACGGCTTAGTTGGTCAAAACAACTAACCTTACTGCTGAAGCACATTACCACAGAGGCAAACAAGAAACTGTAGGTTGGAGACAAATCATTCCTAAACATTGTAGCTCCAACTTTGGATTTTGCTACACCACAGAAGTGCAGTAGATTCCTCATTTGTTCATCTTCAGGCTGGGGCTGATCATATGTTTCAGCCACAGGGAGACGAAGAGCTTCCCTGATCAGACGAGTGGTGGTCTCAATGGTCTGAGTCCCATTGAGAATTGTCCCCCTGATGACTTTGTTATCTGGGTTGTAGGCACAGGTGTACCAGAACTCATACACCATCTCCTGGTACAGGACACCAGGAGTGGCAGTCATGGCACAGTTCAGGGGGTGAACTTTCAGAAACTCCACCATTTCTTCGTAGCCTTTTCCCACATAATTTTTTAGAATGGTTAGGTTTGCAAGGTAGTTGGTAGGTTTCAAGGTTAGCATTGTGGTGCTAGATGAATGTTTTTGAACATCAGCACCAACAAACACTGGTAGAAAGGGGTTGTTTCGGTGAGCCATTTGGAAAGTAGTGAAAGTAGTAGAAGCACAGGACACTTAGTCGAGTTTTAGGGGCCTTAGGAAGTTATGGAAGTGGTGAGGAAGACGAAGATGAAACAGTAGGGGGTATTTCTGGATTTGAATGTGAGTGGGTATGAGAGAGAAACATTTGGGCGGTAGATTTGAAATGTTCGTTAATGGAAAACGGAACGGTTGTCCATGTCAGAACGGTTGTCAGACCACTTGAGCCCTTTTTATTCACTAACAAACATAAACACACATTATCCGCAGCAATTAAGTTAAATAAAAACAAAAATTAAGTAACTTAATTGTGAAGAAAGGTAATAAAAACTGATGGTCTAAGCTGATGGTCAAACCTGTGATGAGCAGGATCATCACAAGTTGTTTACTCTTCAAGCTGTTCCTTCAACCTGTTCAGTTATGTAAGAACAGGTTGTGTTCAATAGCTGATCAGGTTACAAGACAATGTCTTGTAAGACAGATTGAGAGAGTGAGCAGGGTGGAGGTTTGACCATCAAATCAGGCTTGACATATAAGCTGTTATTGACAAACCTGTTATATGCTCAAGCTGTTCAAGGGTTGCAGAAAATGGCTATGTATAGAACATGCATAGCCTGTTCTGTCTAAGCTATTCTGCGAAACTTGAGCAGTGTGAGACATATAATGACTTAGAACATTTTGGACACTTAGTCACTTTTTTTAAGCATGCCCAGCTTGCTTACCAGATAATTAAACCTGTTTTCATTGAGAGGTTTGGTGAAAATGTCTGCAAGATGTTCATCTGTGGAAATAAAACTTACCTCCACATTACCTTTCTGAATGTGATCCCTGATGAAATGATGTTTGAGCTCTATATGCTTTGTTCTAGAGTGAAACACTGGATTGTTGGAGATGGCTATGGCACTTGTATTGTCACACAGAATATGAGTTTTCCTATATACAAGTCCATAGTCTTCCAGCTGATGTTGCATCCACAGAATCTGCCCACAGCAGCTTCCAGCAGCAATGTACTCAGCTTCAGCAGTAGAAGTAGAAACTGAGTTCTGTCTTCTTGTTACACAACTTATCAACTTACCACCAAGGAGTTGGCATCCACTTGTTGTGCTTCTCCTGTCTAGTCTGCTGCCTGCAAAATCAGAATCTGAATAACCTGTTAGTTCAAGGCTTGAGTATTTGGGATACCAAAGACCCAAACCTGGTGTACCCTTAAGGTATCTGAAGATTCTTTTCACTGCAGCTAGATATGATTCTTTTGGATCAGCTTGGAACCTAGCACATAAACAGGTAGCAAACATAATATCATGTCTACTAGTAGTTAAATACAGCAAGCTCCCAATCATGCCTCTGTAAGCTGTTACTGAAACAGCTTTGCCACTGGCATTTGCATCCAATTTTACATTGGTTGCCATTGGGGTTTTAATAGGAGAACTTTGATCAAAATTAAACTTTTTCAATAGATCTAAAGTATGCTTTCTTTGATTTACGAAAATTCCATTTGAGGTTTGTTTAACCTATAATCCTAAAAAGAAAGTAAGTTCTCCCATCATACTCATTTCTTATTTTGATTTCATGAGTAATGAAAATTCTTGCATAATTGCTCATTAGTAGAACCAAATATTATGTCATCCACATATATTTGAACAAGCATAATATCAGACTTCACGTTCTTTATGAACAGTGTGGTATCCACTTTACCTCTGGAATAACCATTCTTCATAAGGAAATCAATAAGAGTGTCATACCAGGCTCTAGGGGCTTGTTTTAGACCATAGAGGGCTTTGTCCAACTTATAGACAAATCCTGGATGATGTTCATTTTCAAACATGGAGGCTGCTTGACATAACTTCTTCTTGCAGCTTCCTATTCAAAAATGCACTATGCACATCCATTTGAAATACCTTCATTCTCTTATGAGCAGCGTAGGCTAGAAACAAACAAATTGCCTCTAGCCTGGCCACAGGAGCAAATGTTTCATCGTAGTCAATGCGTTCCTCCTGTCTGTATCCCTGAGCAACTAGTCTTGCCTTATTTCTAATGACATGACCTTGCTCATCCATCTTGTTCCTGTAAACCCATTTGGTTCCAACTATAGTTTTACCTTTAGGAGTAGGGACCAGCTTCCATACCTTGTTTCTCTCAAACTGATTCAGTTCCTCTTGCATGGCAGTGATCCAATTGGCATCTTTAAGTGCTTCATCCACTTTCTTTGGCTCCATTAGGGACACAAAGCTAGAGAACATACAGAAGTTCCCTAAGTTGTCCCATCTTGTTTGCACCCCTTTGTTAATGTCACCAATTATTTGTTCATTGGGGTGACACCTGATCCACTTAGGATCATTCTTCAATGAGGATTCTCCTGAGTTGTTTGCATCTTCAACAGGTCCTGTTGAACAGCTCTCAAGATTTTCAGTCACACTGATATCTTGAGCTTGTTCACTTGTTGAGCATGACTCTCCATTGTTGAACATATCAGCAGAGGATCCAGGAAAATCAACATTGATTGGTTCAGGACACGAAGTTGTAATTAAGTCAGTACACTTATTCACACAGGGTGTATCAACATAATCATCATGATGCCCATCATGGTTAGCAGGTTCCACTCTAGATGTAGTGGAAGCTTTTGAGTCCTTCTATTCACTGTTGGAATGCATGAGATCATCAAAGTTGAATTCTCTTGAAACTGATTCAGGAACAGCTTTGGAGGAGGGACTCCTGGACTCTTCAAAGGTGACATTGATAGATTCATCTATCACCTTTCTTTTGTTGTTGTATACTCTGTAGGCTTTGGAGATAACAGAATATCCAACAAACACACATTCATCAGCTTTGGGTTCAAACTTTTCCAGTTGGTCCCTTTGATTCAGAAGAAGCATGGACATCCAAACACATGGAAGTAGCTAATGTTTGGCCTCCTCCCTTTGAGCAGTTCATAGGGAGTCTTGTTGAACCTTTTCACCACTAAGGATCTGTTTGGGTGAAGCAAGCAGTGTTGACAGCTTCCGCCCAGAATGATGAAGGTAAACCAGATGCACACAACATGGTTCTAGCAGCTTCAATGAGGGTTATGTTTCTCCTTTCAGCAACTCCATTTTGTTGTGGAGTTCTTACTGTTGAAAAGTTTTTTGAGATCCCTTTTTCTTCACAAAAGTCCTCAAGAGTATTGTTTCTGAATTCAGTCCCATGATCACTTCTAAGCTGCTTCACTTGAGCAGAGTTCAGCATTTCCATCTTTTTGATAAATCCAATGATTTATCTAGCAGCCTCTCATTTGCTCTTCAGAAAGATCATCCATGTAAACCTGGAGAACTCATCAACCATTACTAGAGTGTATCTTCTTCCTCCTAGACTTGGGACACTGACTGGTCCAAACAAGTCCATGTAGATTAAGAAGAGAGGAGTATCAATAGAAAAATTAATCTTGGATTTAAAAGATGATTTTCTCTGCTTGCCTTTTTCACAAGCTGTGCAGAGTTTATCCTTAACAAAATTTATAGAAGGCAAACCTGTTACCAACTCTTTCTTACAGAGATTGTTGATATTCTTGAAGTTCAGGTGTGACAGCCTTTTATGCCATAGCCAGTTAAGGTATGCATTGGTTCTTGTGAGAAAGCAGGTTTCAGTTGTGGGATCAGCAGATTTCATGTCCACAACATATACACCTTTTTTTCGTTGAGCACACAGCACAAGTTTGCCTTAGGGATCCACTATGTAACCCAGGTGCTCATCAAAGTTAACCTTGTAGCCAGCATCACACAGTTGACTTATGCTAACAAGATTATGTTTCAGCCCAACCAGATTATGTTTCAGCCCAACCACATAGGCTACCCTTTTGAACACTGCAGCACCAGCTTGAAGAGTTCCATATCCTTCTGTGGACCCCTGTACATTGTCACCAAAGGTGATTTTTGGCACTTTTTCAGGCCTGAGATCACTCAGCAGGTCCTTGCAACCTGTCATGTGTCCTGAGCAGCCACTGTCCAAGTACCAAACCTAGGATGGTTGTTTGTCCTGCAGAGTGTCATGAGAAAACATTAGTTACTTTTAGCGGAACTCATCATAATGATGAGTTCTCCTACTTCATCAACATGTGTTGATGGGCTGGTGATATCCACACTAATGTTTCCTATTTGAATGGTATCAGTTTGGATACCACTCTCATTGACTAAGTTACTTCCAACACTGCTTGTTTTAGCAGTGATGAAACTAGCAGAGTCAACAGGCCTCATGTCCTCAGTTTCAGGACAGTCTTTGGCCATGTGTGTCTTCTTCCCACATTTATAGCATTTTCTCTTTTTAGCCTTTTTGGAAGAAGAACTTTCAGAATAGCAACAGCTTTGCCTGTTTCTTCTTTCCACTTCTTGGGAGGACAGATGTCAAATACAGGAAGCTTGATTGGTTTTTGACCTTCCACAAGTTTGGGAAACTTATTCCCACATTTCTCAGGTTGAGCAATGGCTTTGCCTTTGCCCTTACTGAGACGTCACTAATGCTGCCTATCAACATAATCATTGCTTCTGGTTTTGAATAACTTATTTTCATTTATAACCAGTTTTCCGCTATGATTTGAAAACTTATTTGAAACCACAGCAGATTTGCTTTCAACATGAGACTTACCCTTGTTGAAAGTAGGTTGCTTACCTTTTGAAAACTTATTTTCAAAATGTTTAGCATCAAAAGGATTAACATGTCTCTTACCATCAACTTTGGACCCAGAGCCTGTTTTGTCAACAACTTTAGTGTCCACGGCTGCATGTTGAGCATGTTTTCCTTTCTTTTGCTTGTGTGAATCAGCAGAGCACTTAGCAGGCGGATTTGATGGTGAACACATTCCATCATCAGCTTTTGGGCTTTTTCACACAAGCTGTCAGTATTTTGAGGCCTGACAAACCTGTTTGTTGAGACTAGCTTACCATTTACTTTCTGGATGAAAGTGCTGGGAAGCTCACCAAGAGTGGATAAGTCATCTTTCAGATTATTAATCTCAACAATAGAAGCTGCTTTGTCAAGATCCCCTCCAAGATAGGCTTGGATTTGTGCAGGGATCTGCTGACTGATGCAATGGCTGACTTTTTGTGCAGATTGGCACCAAGAGTCAACTATCTTTTGAAGCTTTGCATGTTTTACATCTTTCTCTCTCTTTTCTTCTAGTAAAATGGAGTTGATGTGTTTATTTCATCAACCTCAGTTTCCAACTTATGGAAACTGTCCGGTTTACTGGATTTTATTTTAAGATCAGTTTTAAGCTTAGAGATTTCAGAGAGTAAAACATTATGCTTCCCAACAGCAGCTTTTAAATCAATAGGCATATATTCAAACATTTTTACTTTCTCTTCAGAACTGTAAGCCATAAAGTTTTGTACCTTGTACATCATTGTGGGGTTCCAGTTCTCTAAGCTGTTGAAGGCTTCAGCTTCAGCCAAGCCTTGTTTGAAGTTGCTTGTTGATGGGACGTCAGTGTTGGCCATCAGACAGTTGTTGTCTTCTTCATCTGAGGATGAATCAGACTCCTCCCAGTCACATGTTTCAGCCATGAGTCCTTTTGCTTGTTGGAAGCCACTGAGTTTTCCAACTTTTTCAACTTAGCCATGGCCATAAGGTACTTAACCCTGTAGCCATCGTCCCTGTTAGTCTTGTATGGTTTGGATGACTGTCCAACAACTTTTGACACACAGTCAGCAGCTATATGGCCAGTCTTGCCACATTTGAAGCACTCAGCCTTAGATTTATCAAATGCCTTCTTTTTGACAGCATTTGAGTTCCCCTGCAGCATATTTCTTTCAAACCTTTTCTTGTTGAACCTTTTGACAAGCAATGCAATCATTTGCTCATCATGAAGTTCAGCAAGATCTGCACTGTCTTCCTCATCAGACATTTCCTCCCTTTCATCATCAGCCTGTTGATCAGGTTGTGTGAACACATCACGTACCTGCCCAACAGGTTGTCACACGCTGGCCACTAAGGCAGCACCTCTCTTGGACATTTCCATGGCATTTCTCTTCTGCTGCCTTGACTGCTCATCATTTAGTATGGATCCATATAAGTTTACTAGATCCATACCTTTGATGGTACCTGAATTTCTTAAGATGATAGAAAAGTAGTTCCACTCTTCAGGCAAGATGTCTAAGAACTTGTTCACCAGAGTCAGGCTGTCCTTTGTGATCCTAACAGCTTTGAGATCATTAACAAGAGCAGTAAACCTGGTGTAGGTTTCTGTGAGTGTCTCCTTTGGTTTTGCAAATAAGAGTTCATACTGTCTAACAAGATTGTTAATCCTGTTATCCAGTGTGATTGTGGGACCATCATAGACGGTACACAAAGTATCCCACATCTCCTTTGCAGTCTTCATCTTCTCAACCTGTTTGAACACATCATCAGGCAGAGAGATAACCAGGTTACTCCTGGCTTTTGCATCCAGAGCAACCAGTCTTTGTTTCATCAGACCATTGAGCTTTGGCCTTCTCAAAGGTTTTGATTTCAGGGGCAGCTCCTTCAACAGCAGGAGTAATGGTAGTAACACAAGTTGGCACATAGGGACCTTCCATTCTATCTCTGGTAGTTGTACATCCAGATTCTCTAAATAGAGCATCATTCTGCACTTCCAGCCAAAGAAGTTCTGATGATTGAACTTGGGGGGTTTTGCCATTGACCCATTGTCATAGTAAGAGGAGGAACTTGCAGCACTGTTGTCCATGGGAAAATAGGGAGAATGAGAGATCTAGAGTTGACACACACTCTATTAGCTCTGATACCAGTTGTAGGTCCCAAAAGGTTTCCCAAGTGTATAGTTCTAAGTTGTAGAGGGGCGGGGGGGGGGGGGGGGAATACGTCTATTTAAAAACTTAACAATCTTTTCTCAATGTTTGGGTATATTATTAACAAGTGTTAATTACAAACAAGCTTGACTGCGGAAATGTTCAAGCTGAGATGACAGATACAACAGTTGTTCAACTAATTTAAGACTTACTCAGACTAGATACAATGAATACACTCTCTTAGAAGCACTCACTGATTTTACAAGACTCTGATGGACAGCTTAAACAAAGACAACTTACACACTCTACTGTTTTATTTAAGCAGACTTGCATGCATGGAATAACACACTTCAATGCACGTTCTGATTTCACACTCTTGGATATCTCACAATCCTTAGAAGCTTCCTTTTATACTCAAAAGGAGAATCTCAGTGAAGCTTTTTCATTGGTCAGATGAGATAGTGGAAAGTCTTTCCAAAAAGACAAGACACCTTTTCTGCACATTCTGATAAAACATATTTGTCTTCACATGGTAGAATCTTTGTCTTTTCCTTTTTGTCACTGTTGCATAAGGCTTTAACCAAAAGAGGAATGTCAACTTTGCATCTTTCTACTTTGCTAAGGCCATTTTGATATAAGAAAAGGCCTGTCACCCTTTTCAGATTTCCGTTTGTCTTCATGTAACAGAACAGCGTAGGCAGGCTGTGCAGTTCTGTTTTCCACTTTGTCTTCGACTTGTAAACTTATCTTGTAGCCAAAAAAAATACATGAGGACTTGGAAACATATTCCATAAAGTGTTTAGCATGTTCACAAAGAACAGGTTCTTTTCACAAAGAACAGAACACTTGTAAAATGTCCAAGCTGCTCAACTAGAAATAGAGCAGCGTAGATAGTTTATGTCCAGCCTGTTCAACAGACAGAACAGCTTGGACAAACTGCCTTTGTTGCAATGAATGCAAATGGTAAACAGCCTTGGCTGATATTGCAAATCACTTTTCAGGTTTCAATAAGGCATTAACAGGTCTTAAATTATACCTTCAAGTGCATCAAACAGGTTTGACTAAAAATCTCCCGCTAAGATGTAGAGCAGGTTTGACTGAGGCCTTTTTGTGCCTAACACTACCAATACATGTTCGTTACATAGTTAATTGTGATCCCAAAAGCTTGTTCGGGGACGACCAAGAGTTAAGTTGGGGAGATTTGATAAGTCTATAGTTTATATGGTTTCAGAGTCATATTATGATCATTTTAAGCACCAATACTTCGTAGAATCCATATTATTACTCCAACTTTGTATTTCAGGGTCAAGATGTTAAAAAGAAACAATCCGAGAGAATTCAGTGCAAACCGAGCTGAAGGGGGCGCAGGCCTGCACCACCCTGCGCCCCACAAAGAGTCCCAACTGACCAGATATGTTCCAGCGCATGCAAGCTAAACCCTAGCCGCATCCGGGCGTAGGGGGGCACAGGCCTGCGCTTGTGTGGCGCAAAAATGCGTTTTACAGTCTGTGGAACACTAATCTCAACCTCACTATGAATACAAGTCGAGGGGCAGCCTTGGAGGGAAGACCCGACGAGTGTGAAACTGTGTCGAAGCCCTACCGGAGTGGATCTATGATACGAGAACGAAGACGGTGATTCGAAAGCTACGCTAAGACTCAGTTCTACGATTGTGAAGAGCATACGATGAGAGGCTAATCCCATTAGCCGTTTGCGAAGGATCTACAGCTAAGTTTACTCTACTTTAATTTCTCGTGCTTTCATGTATTTTTATTAAATGAGATCTATTATGTGTATGCAAATGATAAGCATTCGGCTATGATTATGATTGTATGTTTTGATTGGTAAAAGCAAGATAGTTTATCATGGTACTATTATTTGTGTCGAGTCCATTAGCTTAGGGATTAAGACAAGTATTAATATTGCATATGATATTCCGAGAGTTATTGGTTAAGACATGTTTGATTAATTTAGTCGCGCAATTGATTATTTCTATGTGATCGTTGCATGAAATTATAGTGAGTAATACTTATGCCGTGGTGATCCCATTAATGGTTATTCGTCTCTTGATTGTTTATCTTCTACGTTAGTTACTTCGTCATTAATTCTAGTTACAAAGCGATAGCAAACCATTACTCTAAACAAATCATTCAAATCCACATATTCACAATTTAAATGCTTTCAATAAACTTATAAGGCTAATAACCTATTCCTAATTACGACCACACTCCCTGTGGATTCGACCCTTACTTCTCTAGCTAAATAGTAGATTTAAGGATTATTTCTGTGGGTCACAACGACGGCCCGTCAATTAGTACTGTATTACCTGGTGTTCCACTCCCTATAACTTAACCACATTCTCAGCTCTTGGTGTTGTAAATTGAACTTTACGTGCATGCTCTTTTGTTTCCACTGATGATGCATCTTTCACATTAACTTCATCTACTTTCAACCCACATGATTCCATATTTTTATCAACCTGTATGTGTATATTTTTAAGATTCAGTGAACAGAAAATAATAATCATATTAACTGGTATTATTTACTTTTTTGTGAATTCACATAAACATATAAGACCAAATGAATGCATAAACTTCATAAACTTTACTTTACTAATGCACATACATCATAAAGAACAATTACCTCATGTTCGGTATCCACATACTCCTTTGGATGATTGAAGATTCCAAATTCATCAGTGGGTGTAGGATCAATTCCTTCCTCATCATCATCAATTTCTTCCTGAACATTAATAACCATATTATATGAGATAGTTTTTAATGTGAATACATAGAAACATATGTGAACATACATTAGTATTGTATTACCTGGTGTTCCACTCCATATAACTTAACCACATTCTTAGCCCTTGGTGTTGTAACTTGAGCGTCACTTGCATGCCCTTTTGCTTTAACTGATGATGCATCATTCACATTACCTTCATCTACTTATAATCCAAATGATTTAATGATTTTATCAACCTGTATGTGAATATACATGAGATTCAGTGAACAGAATATATTAATCATATTTAATATGAAATATAATTTTGTATAAACCAATATTAGTTACATTAACATCTAGCGGTTCATTTGGACTTAAATGATCAACATTATCATTACCAAGTCCAGTATTCATATTTGGATCATCCACTTTCTTATTCAAATCTTCCACATCAGGATTATTCACAGTCCCTGATATGTTCATATTTATACATATTTTTGGCATCATTTACCTTGCATTTTGGTCGGTTTTTCTCCCGAAATACGTGAAAAAGATATCTAATTCATTTATTTTTTTGTGATTCATATCACAAAAGAGGTTTTATCGGCGAAGGAACGAACATCGAGGAAAATCCATACGAGTTTGAAGCCACAACGAGTTCTCAATAATTTTCCAACAAGAAAAGATGTTTAAATAGTGATTTTTGGAGCTTACGATCGTAGGAGGAGAAGCCTACGACCATAGGGGAGCTAGGGCACGGATTTGACCAAGTCAAAGAGGCCTACGACCGTAGGACTTAAGATATACGGTCGTAGGTGGCGCAGAACCTCTATAAACAGACAGATACAGCCAGTAGTGAGATGGAGAGCTTAGCTGCAAATTAGAGGCGATTTCCAGAGCCATTTACTGCGTTTTTCTTAGCTTTTCACATATTTTAATCAGAGATTAGTTTAGGGTTTCATTATTCTTCAAGTTTACAAGCATTCGGTTCAAGTTTTGGAGTTTAATTCCGCACGGATAGCTACGAATTTGGTACACTCGTTCTTAAACTTTCTGATTTCATAATGGTTTTTATTTATTTGAGTTTAATTTTGGGTTTTAGCATGATTAGTGAGTAGTTTTCTTGTTCACCCGCTTGGGATGATGGATTCTATGTATTAATAGGTAAATTATTGGATTGATTGATGGATTTTGGTTTATATTTATTGGATTCTTGATTATTTCATATTTTCTTGTTAAAAATCAGATTTTTATTAGTCTTTTAGCATTGTTTTGCGATAATAAAGTGTTAATTAAATCTGCGTTTTAAAAAGAAAGATGCTTTAAATGAAAAATTAATAGTCAATTATCTCTTCTAGGCATTGTGTTGCGATAATGATTTGATAGGTGATTGTTAATCTAGAATTTTATGCGTTTGTTGGTTCTTATGGATTGTGTTGCGATAATAGGGTTGACAAATCATAAAGTTTGATTTTTAAAGTGACAAAGTCAATTTGTTGGATTTCGGTGTTAATCGATTATCTTTAGGCATTGTGTTGCGATTATAAGATTTATTGGTTAATATTGGAGTTTCAACGAGTTGCTTTGTTTCCATCACGTGGTTATCAAGATTAAGTATTTTAACTTGAAGTAATTAAATAATCGGTAAATTAAACCAAAATCCGGGCTTAATTGAATTTAGAATTGGTTATCAACCGATTTGTCTTTAGTCAATCAATTCAATCCATCACCAATTAATCGTAGTTTTTTAATTCCAAATGGGTGACGCTTTCGTAATATAAGAGTTTCGTAAAATTTATCATCGTTCTTTACTTGCTTAAGTTAGTTTGATTTGATTTTTCTTTAGTTAGTTTGGTTCATATAATTTAGTTGTCGTTGCTTGCTCGCTTTAGTTGTTTAGTTTAATTCGCGTTTGCTAGAATTGGTTTTTATTTAATTTAAAAAATCCAAAAAGTATTAGTTTAACTTTTTATTCTTGTGTTACTTAGTTCGCTTCAGTTATTCGGTTAATTAATTTTAATTATTGCCTTTAGTTGATAACTTCCTCAAAACGTCTAATATAGCTAAATATTGGTTTAGGTTGTAGTATTTGAGTCTCCGATCTTTATTCTGTTCCCTGAGTTTCATAAATCCTGGGTGATTCTTAAAGCTATATTGAACACGATTGGTACACTGCCAGTTGTGTAATTTATACTTTAGGTTCATTTAGTTATTAAAACCTGAGGTGTGTTTTGCACGCGTCAAGTTTTTGGCGCCGTTGCCGGGGATCGGTGTGAGCTTTAAGAAACAACCAACGCCGGTAGTTTAGTTGTTAAATTTTCTGTCTATTTTCATTTTTCTTTAAAGGGTGTTCGGTGTATGAGTCGTCGTAATCCTAATATCGTCAGCCCATACTCCGAACCTGAGCGAGCATTCCGTAGCCGTCTTCGTGACCAATCGCACCCTTTAGTTGAGGAACTGTCAAGTTTATCTGACTCTACTGACTATACTGAGGAGGAAGGTCACGTAGACATTTGTGTCCAGTTACCTCCGATTTCTAGTCCTCCACCTTCTTCACCATCTTCATCTTCTGATTCTTCATCTTTTTCTGAGCCTTCCTCTTTCACAATGGGAGATCGTAGGCCAATGCTTGAGCTTAACCAACCGGTCACCGATGACTCGGAAGGTGCAATAGTTATTCCTGGATTTGATGCCGTTAATTTTGAGCTAAAGTCGAGTCTGATCGCTTTAGTTCAGAGTAACGCGCAATTCTGCGTTCTATCTTCTGAGGACCCGTATTCCCACCTGAAGAAATTCCGAAAATCATGCGGTGGGTATAAAGCAAATCAAGTTCCAAGGGAAGTAATCCAACTGATGCTTTTCCCTTACTCTCTTTCAGGACGTGCCATGATGTGGTATGAGTCCCTTCCCTCGAACTCGATTCGTACTTGGGACGAAATGGAGTCCACATTTCTGCTCAAATTCTGCCCTCCTTCTCGGACCACTAAGCTTATGAGTGACATTCTCTCATTTAAGCAGAAACCTGACGAGTCTCTATATGATGCATGGGAGAGGTATAAAGAGTCCATCATGAAATGCCCTAATCATAACATGACACTTAATCATCGTGTCAAGGTTTTCTATGAGAATGTTCACCCCATGTATCACTCACTAATCGACTCAGCCTGTAACGGATCGGTGTATAAGAGGATTCCTGAAGAGGCTTTTGACATAATTGATGATCTGGTCTTAAGTCAAACTCAGACACTGAGTGAATACTTTGGTTGGGGAGCAAATGATTCGAAGCAAGCTGAAGCCATCGCTAATCTCACTGCTCAGATAGCCATTCTAACTAAGCAGTCAAATGACCAATCACAAGCTTCATCATCATACCCTGTGCACGCCATACAACAAGGGTGTGAACATTGTGGTGGAGCTCATTTTGGTTATGAGTGTCAGGCTGCATATGCTGCTGAGTACCAACAGGAGGAAGTTTACCTTTCTTCTGAAGATTATGAGTACACGCCCGAAGGTTTTCCAAGACCCAACAATAATCTGAATTACGCCTCTAAGAACACCTTTAGACCTCAGGGGTTTTCTAACCCCCCTCGTCCTCGACCTCCAGGGTTCTCTCACCCTCACCCACAGTTTAACCCTCACACGGGTTATAATCAGGGCAATTCAGGAGGTTACAATCAAGGTAATTCGGGAGGGTATAATCAGGGGTATAACCAAGGCTTTCAGCAGGGGCGAAGTCAGAGGTTCCAACCTCGTGGCCAAGGATTTGTACCAAACCAAAATGTTCAAATTCTTCAGAATCCTCGCCATCAGCAACAATATCAAGGGCAGAACCAACACATTCCAACTCAAGAGAAGCCGAGTTTGGAAGAAATGATGGCAAAGTACATGGCCGAGCAGTCTGTGATCAATCGAATCAACAATCAGCGATGAAGAATCTCGAGAATCAGCTCGGCCAGATGGCTAAGACCTTGAATGAGAGGCAGTCAGGAGAGCTCCCTAGTAACACTATTCCGAATCCTAGGGGGGAAGCAAAGATGGTCGTAACAAGAAGTGGAAAGACAACCAAAGGTCCTGAACCGTCTAAACCTACACCACCTCCTCCTTCTTCACCCTCAGCTGAGAAAGAGCCGGAGACCACTACGGACGAGGTACACCCACCAGAATCAGTGAGTCCCGCACAAGTCCCATCTCCAAAAGTCCCTGCAGCAAATCCCTACCAACCACGTATCCCAAACCCTAATCGCTTGAAGAAAGAGGTGCAAGATAAGCAGTATGGCAAGTTTCTGGGTCTGTTTAAACAGTTGCAGATCAACATTCCATTTGTTGATGCAATTACACAGATGCCTAAGTATGCCAAGTTCCTAAAAGTCCTCCTTTCTAACCGTCAGAAGCTTGAGGATCTAGCTACAGTTGAGATGAATGCTGAATGTTCAGCTGTCCTCCAGACCAAGCTTCCAATTAAGCAGGATGATCCTGGTAGTTTCACGATACCCTGTCATATAGGGCCCCTCCACGTTACTAATGCTCTTGCTGATCTGGGAGCTAGCATTAATCTCATGCCTTCTTCGTTATATGCTCGGTTAGGGTTAGGAGATCCTAAACCTACACGCATGAGTATTCAGCTAGCCGATAGATCAATTAAGTTCCCTCAGGGTATTGCTGAGAATATGTTGGTGAAAGTCGATAAGTTTGTTTTCCCAGTCGACTTTGTGATCATGGACATGAGCGAAGACTGCACTGTACCGCTCATTCTGGGAAGACCTTTCCTAGCTACGTCCCGCGCTATCATTGACGTATTTGATAAGAAGCTTACGCTTCGAGTTGGGAATGAGCAAGTCAGTTTTGATGTTGATAAGGCAATGCAAAGGCCTAATGACACAGCCGAGTCCATCTGTTTTGTTAAGTCTTCACACTTCTCTGATAGAGAGCATTATCCAGAAGATAATGAGAAGTTGTTGAAGTCATTGATGTCGGGACATGAGACGTCTACATCACTGAATGTAGACGATTGTATTTCTGATGATGATCTATCCTCGTATCCGATTTCTTTAGAATCTGATTTCGTTGTCCACTCTGACGATGTCGTGGATTTGTGTGCCATTGATACATCTCCGCCTACTGAGGAGGTTGTACCTATGGATCGCGAGGAGTCAGTCATATCTAAGTTATCCATTGAAGATCCTCCGACTCTCGAACTTAAGGAGCTGCCATCTCATCTTGAGTACGCTTACTTAGAGGGGCAATCTCAGTTGCCGGTTATTATCGCCAAGGATCTTTCTGGTGAAGAGAAGGCACAACTCTTGAATGTTCTAAGAAAGCATAAGCAGGCAATTGCATGGAAAATTACTGACATACGAGGCATTAGCCCTACTTATTGCACCCATAAGATTCTGATGGAGGAGGATATCAAACCTGTCATTCAGCCCCAAAGGAGAGTCAACCCGAAGATTCACGATGTTATTAAGAAAGAAGTACTGAAGCTTCTTGATGTTGGGTTGATATATCCTATTTCTAACTCTCCGTGGGTGAGTCCTGTGCATGTAGTCCCTAAAAATGGGGGTATGACTGTTATTTAGAATGATAAGAACGAGCTAATTCCTTCAAGGACAGTCACGGGTTGGCGAGTTTGCATTGACTACCGCAAGCTCAATGATGCAACTCGTAAGGATCACTTTCCTTTACCATTTATCGATCAGATGCTTGAGCGACTATCTGGAAACGAGTTCTATTGTTTCTTGGATGGTTTCTCAGGATACTTTCAGATCCCAATAGCCCCCAAGATCAGGACAAGACTACATTCACATTCCCTTATGGGACGTTTGCATATAGGCGCATGCCTTTTGGTCTGTGTAATGCACCTGCGACATTTCAGCGGTGTATGGTTGCCATCTTCCATGATATGATCGAGAAGTGTGTTGAGGTCTTCATGGATGATTTCTCTGTGTTTGGAAACTCTTTCTCAGACTGCCTGACTAACTTGGAGAGGATGCTAACCCGATGTGAGGAGACCAATCTGGTCCTTAATTGGGAGAAGTGTCATTTCATGGTCCGAGAGGGTATAGTGTTAAGACACAAGATCTCGAGTAAGGGAATTGAGGTAGATCGGGCTAAGGTTGAGACTATATCTAAGCTGCCTCATCCCACGTCTGTTAAGTCAGTTCGTAGCTTTCTAGGGCATGTTGGTTTTTACCGGTGATTCATTAAAGACTTCTCCCTCATTGCTCGCCCTATGACTAAGCTCCTTGAGAAGGATGCAACATTTGTTTTTGATGATGAATGTCTGCAGTCCTTTAACACGTTGAAAGAGAAGCTAACCACTGCCCCTATCATGGTGGCACCCGACTGGGAGTCGCCATTTGAGTTGATATGTGATGCGAGCGATTTTGCCATTGGGGCAGTGTTAGGTCAGCGTCGGAATAAATGGTTCCACGCCATATACTTTGCGAGTAATACTCTTACAGACCCTCAGCGTAACTACACTACGACAGAGAAAGAGCTTCTTGCTGTGGTTTATGTGTTCGAGAAGTTCCGATCATACTTGGTTCTCTCGAAAACAGTGGTCTATACTGATCATGCAGCTCTGAGATACTTGTTTCAGAAGCAGGACGCAAACCCTCGTTTGATTCGATGGATTCTTCTTCTCCAGGAGTTCGATATCGAGATCAAAGACAAGAAAGGGGCTGAGAACCTGGCGGCAAATCATTTGAGCAGATTAGAAAATTCAGACTTGCCTCCTTTGAATGAGTCTGAATTCAAAGAGAAATTCCATGATGAGTCCTTATGTGCAGTACAGGCAACAAATGACTGCCCATGGTTTGCTGACTATGCAAACTATTTGGCCAGTAAATGTGTTGGTTAAAGGGTTAACTCATCAACAAAAGAAAAAGTTCTTACGAGATGTTAAGAACTACTTCTGGGATGACCCGTATCTATTTCGGGTGTGTGCCGATCAAATCATTCGCCGGTGTGTGTTTGGCGATGAGGCATTCCAAATCTTATGTGAGTGTCACCTAGGTCCTACAGGTGGTCATCACGGGGCCAATGCCACAGCCAAGAAAGTGTTTGATGCCGGTTTCTTCTGGCCTACTATATTCAAAGATGCCCAAGATCTGGTTAAGAAATGTGATGCATGTCAGCGTCAAGGAAACATCTCAAATCGGATTGAGATGCCTCTACACACTTTTCAGGTGTGTGAGATCTTTGACGTTTGGGGCATCGACTTTATGGGACCTTTTCCCCCCTCTCGTGGTCATAAATACATCCTAGTTGCGGTTGACTATGTTTCTAAATGGGTTGAGGCACAGGCTTTACCCACCAACGATGCTAGGGTTGTATATTCCTTCCTTAAAAAGGTTTTCACTCGATTCGGTTCACCGAGAGCTATCATTAGTGATAGAGGTACTCATTTCTGTAATGCTCAGTTTGATAAGATTCTACAGCGGTATGGTGTCACCCACTGGCTAGCTACAGCCTACCATCCGCAAACCAATGGACAAGCTGAGGTTACCAATAGGGGCTTAAAGAGGATTCTTGAGAGGACTGTAGGAGAGCATAGGAAAGGTTGGTCAGATAAGTTAGATGATGCGCTTTGGGCATTCCGCACTGCTTATAAGACCCCTATATGTTGCACCCCTTATAGGATGGTATATGGCAAAGCGTGTCATCTACCGTTGGAATTACAACATAAGGTTTACTGGGCACTTAAATGGTCTAACTTTGATTTGTTGTCTGCAGGTGATCATAGGAAACTTCAGTTGAACGAGCTTGACGAGTTGAGAGATCAGGCATATGAGAGTGCCCGAATTTACAAGGAGAAGACCAAGAAGAGGCACGATGCGCAGATTCAGCCTAAGGACTTTAAGGCTGGTGATCAGGTTCTACTTTATAATTTACGCCTAAGGCTGTTCCCAGGTAAGTTAATCTCTCGTTGGACCGACCCGTTTACTGTTGCCAAGGTATTCCCATATGGGACAGTTGAATTAGTTGGAGTTGATGGCAACTTTAAGGTAAACGGGCATCTGTTGAAGCTATATCATAATCCTGCTGAGTTGAATGTTTGTGAGGCCGATCTTCGGTTGGCCAGCTTATCAGCCTGATTATCTGCGGCGAGTCTTGCTTGAGACTCATTCATAACTCAAGCCACTCTTGTATATTGGTGTGATTTCTTATTGCTGTTATTTGCATTTTTTTTTAGTGTGTTTATCTAGTGTGCTTCTCATATTACTTTTTTATAGTTCATTGCTTATTTCGATTTCGTTTTCATTGCATGTTTAATGTTTAAGTCCATAGGTTTCGAGTCAAGTGTGGGGTAGGATATTTTCCTTTATCCTCAGTTTTGACTTTTTATAAGTCAACAATTTTGAACTTGCATGCTCTTTTGTGGTTTCGATACTAGTAGTTTGTGTGTGTCCTTTTCAGCACCTCATTGACGTTTATCCATAGTTTCATATCTCATGCCATGCCGAAACTTGAGCTTTGATTATTGCTTTTATTACTTGATTTTAATTTCATCTGTTTGACTTTTAAGGTCAACTGATTCATCATTTGGTTATTGTTACTTGCTTTTGGTGTGTTTGGGAGCTCATATGATGGAATGCGATGCCTTGAGTTTTCAGAGTCATTTCTAAAGTATGCGTCACTTGAAGTGTTTGGTGGGGTGTGCTACAATAACCATGGTTTAGTTACTTTATGATCTTGGTTTTAGGCCTAAATTTGCCAATGTGAAGAACGTCTTTTATTGTTAAATCCGTGTCTGATGATTTCAATCTGACTAAGTCCAAAGACTTCAAGCATTTAAGTGAGGAGTGAGCTGTTTGATACTTTAGAGTGGTAATTGTATAATCCTTAATTGAGTCCAAGGGGTCTATTTGGTGCTAATTTTCTTTTCCAAACATACTCTCCTGCGTGACCTTGCTGTTGGTGATCAGCCATTCAGATGGGAAGCTCCACCCACCCGCGTAAGGAAAATCACGCACCTGCGTGATTATTTTTCCACGCACCCGCGTTCTGAAAATCACGCACCTGCGTGAACCCACCCACCATATTGAAGCCACGCACCAACGAACAGGTTCTTGTTCATGCTCCCACGCACCAGCGGCCTGTTCCCACGCAGGTGTGTAGATCCCTGAAATTGATCCTTCATCCACGCAGGGGCGTAATCGGCCACAAGTGTTGACCTAGTCAATGCTGGTGCTTGACTTAAGCTACACAGGGGTGTGACCTTCCTCCTATAAAACACCCAGCCAGGCGTCATTTCCATACACGATCTGAATCAAAATTACGCTCCTCATCAAAATACATCACGCACGCACCAGTGAGAAACCTCTCTTTCTGCCTCCATTTTCAGTCGATTGTAGCAACCTCTACTTGATTTTTGTGTTGATTTCTCCAACTCAGGTATGTTTTCTTCCTTTCCCACCTGCATTTTCGATTTTTTTTCTCAATTTTTAGGGTTCATATTCAGGGGGCCTGTCGTGAAACACTCTCACACGAACACAGCTCCAGAATCCACTATAGGTTCATTTATTTGCTATATTTGTTGCTATCTCTACTTGTTTTGTTTGTGACATTCAAGTTTAACTAAATTTGTGGACTGTTCTTGCTTGGGGCTAGTCATACACACACACAGAGCCACGTTTTTAGATAAATTCTGGATTCAATTTCTGGGTTCCCTCTTGAACCACTACACACACAATCTAGAGTTAATTTGAATTCAATTTCTTGTTTACCCTGTTTATCATACCAGTGAGGTTTTTATAAGATTGAGGATTGTTCTTGATTCGGGGCTGGTCACACACACACAGTCACAATCTTCATGTCAGGATCATCTAGGCTGCTCAAACCAGGCATTTTTAGTTTAATTGACTGATAATTAGTTTTCTTGTTTATTTGGTTGACTTGTGTGTTGTCCCCTACCTTTGATTTGAGCACCATATTGTTTGGTACTTAGCTGTGCATAATCTGTTTCTGATCAATCATCTGGGGATGGGAATATGCTCCACCTGTTGCTAACTACACTTGTGTTAATTCTTTATTGACTTATGATTCATGTGTTGGCTTACAATATAAGTCCAAGTACGAGACTTGTGGTGCTGTTTGGTCATTCATGCTACACATTAGTTGTCTGAATTGTTTCTCACCATCTGATTCTCTGCATCGAGGAGAAGTCATCTAGTTAGCATTGTTGGCCCTCGTCTTATGTGTGGATGTGTTTCGAGATAGCCTTGCAATCATCATTATGATCTTTATTACGCATGCTTAGGCTACTGAGTGCATTCTTTACTCTCTTTTCCTCACTCACAGGCTCCTTAGTATACATATATGATTCCCTCTTATATTCGCTTTAACTTCAATTTTTCTTGGGGTCCTGCTCGAGCCATAGAATTTGCGCGCACTCAAACACTGGATTTGGGTTTGGCCCGCTTTGGATTGGTTAAGCTATTATGTGAGTTGTTTTGAATTACTCTTGAATTGAATGTTGCTGCCCAGGCCTGTAGAAATTTCATTCGTTCTCATCTGCTGTCATATTTCTTTCAGCACGCCTACAGGACCGCATAAGCACAGACACACGCGACCACGTCTTATATTCTTGTCTGGGTCGGTTAACAACAAAGTTCTTGTCTGATTATTGGTTGCTTTTTAGTCGGATGTGGGTCTTTATATGCTCATATGCAATCCTCCTGGAGCTTTTGATTGTTACTTTGTTGTTCATGCTTGAGTAGGCTGCAACACGCTTAATCTGGTTCTGATTGTTGGCTGCTTCTATCACGCGTTATTCCATGCCTATACCCCTTCTGATCTGGGTTTCTGTTACTATGCTGAAAAGTGTTCTGGTTTGCAAATTCAATGCTTAAACTGATAGAAGCATGGCTATATTGACCGCTGGTTTATATCCTTAGTTCAATCTTAGTTTTCAGTCTTATTTATTTATTTTATTTTATTCTGTTTTATATTTATTATTATTATTATTTTATTTTTCTTTATTAAAAAAAAAAGTGGCCCACGCAGGTTTGGCCCTTAGATTTTATACCCATTGGACTGGTCTGGTTGCATTTCATTGATCCAAGGGATTTCAAAGCAACGGACATTGCTTTGCTTGTTACATGAAATTCACCATGTTTATGCCTTGTCATGTTTACCTGTTTGTGAGATATTTCACTGGATTTTTAGACACTACTTTTCGATTCAGAGTAGTCTAATCTGCTTTAGCTTCTTTGTGCTCATTGCTTGTTTACTTGTTGAGAAGTGGTATAAGTGTCTTTAGTTTGGCACATGTAGTGGGACAACAAATTCTGGATAAGTGCAACTCATACATACATGGACCAGTGTTAGTTATTTTGCACTAATTTCATGCTAGTGTTTCTGATCTTTGCAAGCTGGGTCTGGTTTCTTTACTGCCATGTTACATCATTATTTTGTATTCTTTGGCCACCTGCACACACACATTTTGTTTTTTGTTTTTTTTCACCCCCATACACAATAGTTCTGTTTTCTGTTTTCTTGTAGGCTTATCTGCTTGCTAGTCCTGGTGAGTTTTTTTTTGGGTAAATAGTTGAAATCAAATCAGCATCGCCTCTATCATAAGCTTGCTATATGAAATGGTTTGACTGTTACTCAGTTTAGCTAGTAGTGGACAAACCATCTCTGGTACTGTGCAACCCAATGTTGATCCTGATTTTATGTTTCTGTTCTTTGTATAAGGCACCACAGTACACACGCATAGGATCAAGTCTCGTGCTGATGAGGATAATCTCATATTATTTATCATTGTTCCTTATGTTTGTACATCTCTCGGATTTGGATTTCTCCATGTCATTGTTCAATCTTTTGTATCAAGTCTCGAGGTAATTATCTTGGGAAAGCAACATAAGTGTCTTCTAAACAGAATCTGATGTGCTTTCCAATTCAAGTTTAATATTGGATTGAACATTTGGAGTATTTAGAGTCCACTTTCATTCTGATCATCCTGGTTTTGTTACACTGTTACCAAGAAGGCTAAATAATTCATTTTACATGTTCTTTTCATCAGTCATGTTATTTTAGAGTTCTATTGTGCAGTTTTAGATGGATGGGTTCAATTTTGCTTGAAAGGTCATCTTGTTACTTACTGACTTTCATTATTTTCCAGATATGCCGAAGCGACGACACATTGAGACCCAACCACTCCCTCTTCCAAAACCAGAGCACAGACACCAATGGATTCAACTCCTAAGTGACATTCAATCAACCAAATTTGTTGCTTTATGGCCAAAAACTTTTTCCATATCCGCTTCTGTCAATTGGGAACACATGAGGACTTACGGATTTGAGGATGGACTCCGTCATTTAATGAGACACGGGCAGGAAGATTTAACGCGGACATCACCCTTTGAGCGCCTCTTAGACATACGTGAGCCGATTTATCACGAGTTATGCCATGAATTTTTCTCTACTATTACCCTTGAAGAGTCCACTAGGGAGTACAATTAGACCTCTATGATCACATTTCATCTCGGCGGTGTTTATAGACAGTTATCATTTGGGCAATTTGCACTTGCTATGGGCATTTACACAGAGGATGAGGTTACACATGACTGCTTTCGCACGGCAACAAGGGAGCTAGCTGCAGATTATACTCACCATGGGTTCTGGAGACAACTTGCATTTACAGACTTCTCACCCTCGCTAAAATCCACACAGTTTCGGACCTTCTTACATAGGATATTCTACCGGATCATGGCAGAGTCGGTTACTGGTACAAGAGCAGGAGCTGGCACGATTCCATTACGCAACCTCGAGATCATGAGCTTATTTTTGAATGCCCCTTCTCCCATTCAGTTTGCCTACCTTCTTGTTTATCACCTCCGACATGGAGAGGGAGCTAGGAGCACCAGTCCGATCTGTGGAGGACCTTATGTCACACGCCTAGCACGTTACTTTTACATTTTGACAGAAGAGGCCTTAGAGGGGCTTACACTAGTTGCGGCAGAACGTGTTCAACCTATCACCTCAGACTCTCTGAGAGGCATGGGATTTTAGATAGGCGATATCGCCTACGGCCTCCCCCAGTCGACCCACAAGCACCTCCAGACCCTCAGCCGAATCCACAGGAAGCTAGAGAGCAAAGCGATGATCAGAGTTCAGAGACTGAGCCAAGAGCAGCTCAGAGACCACATGATATTCCACCTACAGTCCCACCCCATGGAGCACCGACCTTAGACAGCGATTTCATTCCCCCTCATTTTACATTCGGCATTACTACCGCTCATCCAGCATATGCGTTTGCTGTAGGGGAGCAGTTATTACAGATTCGACAACTACATGAGGAGTCACGCTCTACGAGATGCACCCCTACCCCTCGTCCACGTTTTACTTTGGGTCCTGTTCCTCCGATCTCCCCTACTACAGAGCAAGAAGACACTCAGCCTGCATCACACCCCTCTACATCAGCTCAGGCAGACCCTCAACCTATGTCACGACCCGCTACTTCATCCGTCTTGCCACTGTTCTACGTTCGTCATCGCAAAGGCCATAGTCGCTAGCCATGCCATTTCCGCATCTTTGACTTTTCATTTCTTCATTGTTATTTGCTACTTTATTAGTTGCATATAATAGATTTTTGTGTACAGATGCTATATTTTGGTGATTGCTAATATCTGGTTTGCTTTTGATTCATAGATGTCTTTGTTATTATGGGCCATGGTAGGGATGCTCGCTGGCATTAAGTTGAGCCTCATCGTCCAGACCCTCCCTCCAAGCCGTGCATTAGGGGAGTTTTTCTGTTCCATTTAGTCTTCATGTTGCTTGTTATCTTGAACTGTTCATGACAGTGAGGGCACTGTCTATAACAAGTGTGGGGTGGGGGATAGGCATATTGAGTTTGGATTTTGCATGTTCTTAACAGAAGCTTATGCATGTTTGTCTAAAGATAGACCGATTTTCAAAATTTTCTCTCTATTTTTGCATGTGAGACTCGTAGTAGTATTGTTCCATCTTCTATGCATGCGAAGCTGAGCAAACGACTTTGAGATTTTCCTTGTGACAGTAGGATGTTTTTGATGTGCATGTTACGCTTCTTGACTGAAATCGCATGATTAAGCACAAACATCCTTATACATTCGTTTCGTGAGAATTTGAGCCCACCTAGCATTCATATTTAATGCTCTTTATTTCATTCGGTGTGTATTTGTCGGTGTTAATTGGATTAAGGCAGAACTTGTTTGTCAAATCCATGCCAAGATCACATCGTTTGAGAATCTAGCACTTATATAAAGGCACAGTTAGGATACCCTTTTTCCCCAATGACACCCTTACCGACATCATTTTCCTTAGTTTCCACGTTTGAGCCTAAGCCTGAAATTTCGGTGACAACCCACATTATCAGCCAAATAATCCTTTTGTCTATCGTTTGACCGGAATTGGGATCGTGATTCAGTAGCAAGCTTTAGAGATTTATCTGGGATCATTCGTATTTTAGCTGAGCCTTAATGATTATGCCTTGTTTTGATAGCATTCGAGTCATGTGTAATTCTCTGCTTTTGTGTTCTTCCTGGCTATTCTAAGTGTTGTACCGCGGCGATGCTAGTATGGTTAAGAAAGTTCTTTTTGGGTACAGATTGCATACAATCGATGCCTAGAAATTCAAAGCTATATAAAAAAAAGGAAGAGAAAGAAAAAAAAAAGAAAAAAGAAAGAATTGGAATAAGAAAGTGAAATGAATTGTTGTCCTTCTGAGCTGCTATTAGATGTGAACAATCAAGCGAGTTTATTAGTGTATTTTTCTCAGTTTGGTCTCATGCTGGTTACTCGTTTCTATAGCTTGATGCTTGATCTTCGATCCCAATCTTTTAACCCCACTTTGGCCATATATTCCCCATTTCCTTAGCCTAGCCTCGTTACAGCCCATTAAGACCTTTATGTGCTTTATTGTCAAACATTAGGTGATGGCGGTGTGATTTGCTCTCAAGCATATGCTGATATTCTGTTAACATGTCTGGCATTGAGCGGAATTTGGAAAATACACGAGCCTATACACATGAGTGATGAGTGAAAGCTGTGAGTTGCTAAGTCATGTAACGAGGTGGGAAGTTGTTGACATTGCAATTCTTTTTGCATCTTGTGGTCTCATTGTTTCTTGCTTTGGCTTCAATTTCATAGTCTATGGATCTTTAATGCTATTGAGTCTTGCATGTTTCTAGAGAGTTTATTTTGAATTGAGGCCTGAGTAAAGACATTTATGCAGTAGTTTGCTTGAGGACAAGCAAAGTTCAAGTGTGGGGTATTTTGATATGTTCATATTTATACATATTTTTGGCATCATTTACCTTGCATTTTGGTCGGTTTTTCTCCCGAAATACGTGAAAAAGATATCTAATTCATTTATTTTTTGTGATTCATAGGACAAAAGAGGTTTTATCGGCGAAGGAACGAACATCGAGGAAAATCCATCCGAGTTTGAAGCCACAGCGAGTTCTCAATAATTTTCCAAGAAGAAAAGATGTTGAAATAGTGATTTTTGGAGCTTACAACCGTAGGAGGAGAAGCCTACGACCGTAGGGGGGCAAGGGCACGGATTTGACCAAGTCAAAGAGGCCTACGACCGTAGGGCTTAAGATATACGGTCGTAGGCGGCGCAGAACCTCTATAAACAGACAGATACGGCCAGTAGCGAGATGTAGAGCTTAGCAGCGAATTAGAGGCGATTTCCAGAGCCATTTACTGCGTTTTTCTTAGCTTTTCACATATTTTAATCATAGATTAGTTTAGGGTTTCATTATTCTTCAAGTTTACAAGCATTCGGTTCAAGTTTTGGAGTTTAGTTCCGCACGGATAGCTACAAATTTGGTACACTCGTTCTTAAACTTTCTGATTTCATAATGGTTTTTATTTATTTGAGTTTAATTTTGGGTTTTAGCATGATTAGTGAGTAGTTTTCTTGTTCACCCGCTTGGGATGATGGATTCTATGTATTAATTGTTAAATTATTGGATTGATTGATGGATTTTGGTTTATATTTATTGGATTCTTGATTATTTCATATTTTCTTGTTAAAAATCATATTTTTATTAATCTTTTAGCATTGTTTTGTGATTATAAAGTGTTAATTAAATCTGCATTTTTAAAAGAAAGATGCTTTAAATGAAAAACTAATAGTCAATTATCTCTTCTAGGCATTGTGTTGCGATAATGATTTGATAGTTGATTGTTAATCTAGAATTTTATGCGTTTGTTGGTTCTTATGCATTGTGTTGCGATAATAGGGTTGACAAATCATAAAGTTTGATTTTTAAAGTGACAAAGTCAATTTGTTGGATTTCGGTGTTAATCGATTATCTTTAGGCATTGTGTTGCGATTATAAGATTTATTGGTTAATATTGGAGCTTGAACGTGTTGCTTTGTTTCCATCACGTGGTTATCAAGATTAAATATTTTAACTTGAAGTAATTAAATAATCGGTAAATTAAACCAAAATTTGGGCTTAATTGAATTTAGAATTGGTTATCAACAGATTTGTCTTTAGTCAATCAATTCAATTCATCACCAATTAATCGTAGTTTTCTAATTCCAAGTGGGTGACGCTTTCGTAATATAAGAGTTTTGTAAAATTTATCATCGTTCTTTACTTGCTTAAGTTAGTTTGATTTGATTTTGCTTTAGTTAGTTTGGTTCGTATAATTTAGTTGTCGTTGCTTGCTCGCTTTAGTTGTTTAGTTTAATTCGCGTTTGCTAGAATTGGTTTTTATTTAATTTAAAAAATCCAAAAAGTATTAGTTTAACTTTTTATTCTTGTATTACTTAGTTCGCTTCAGTTATTCGGTTAATTAAATTTAATTATTGCCTTTAGTTGATAACTTCCTCAAAATATCTAAAATAGCTAAATATTGGTGTAGGTTGTAGTATTTGAGTCTCCGATCTTTATTCCGTTCCCTGAGTTCGATAAATCCTGGGTGATTCTTAAAGCTATATTGCACACGATTTGTACACTGCCAGTTGTGTAATTTATACTCTGGGTTCATTTAGTTATTAAAACCTGAGGTGTGTTTTGCATGCGTGAGTCTCTGACTGTGTTTTCTCTTCTTCAACAACAGTTTTTCTAACGTTCTTTTGACATGATTTGTAATACTTTGTACGCTTCCTACTAACTTGTTGTTCAACTCCTTTTTCCTTTAGAATCTTCCTGGTCTCCTGACTAGCAACTCCTGTTTTCACATTTGCTTCATCCACATCCTCTTCATCATGCTTATTCACATCTTCTGAATGTGTATTTACTTCTTCAGCAGCAGTGTTGTCAACCTTCTTTATTTTTTTTTTTTGACCGAATTTTAACTGCTTTTTACGCTTCCTACTGACTTTTGTTTCATCATTTTGTCTTTTTACGTCCTTTTCAACCTCTTTACTTGGACCAACAACCGATGTGCAATCTATCTTGTCCTTCTCAATAATTTTCAGCAATACTAGTCGGTGTTATTTGCTGAATTGGAGTCTGTAACATGTTTGGTATCACAAAACGATGTTCCACATCCGTCTTTTGATAATTGAGGTTTGTGATGTGTTTGGATTTACAAAAACCCTATCTTTTTGTACTGCTGGTTCATTGCTTCTAAATGATGGGGGATCAATATTTAATGATAGATCTACTTCTACATGCATCATGTCCCCGAAAATTGACCTCTATGATCACATTTCTCTACTATTACCCTTGATGAGTTATGCCATGAATTTTTCTCTACTATTACCCTTGATGAGTCCACTAGGGAGTACAATTTGACCTCTATGATCACATTTCATCTCGGCGGGGTTTATAGAGAGTTATCATTGGGGCAATTTGCACTTGCTATGGGCATTTACACAGAGGATGAGGTTACACATGACTGCTTTCGCATGGCAACAAGGGAGCTAGCTGCAGATTATACTCACCATGGGTTCTGGAGACAACTTGCATTTACAGACTTCTCACCCTCGCTAAAATCCACACAGTTTCGGACCTTCTTACATAGGATATTCTACCGGATCATGGCAGAGTCGGTTACTGGTACAAGAGCAGGAGCTGGCACGATTACATTACGCAACCTCGAGATCATGAGCTTATTTTTGAATGCCCCTTCTCCCATTCAGTTTGCCTACCTTCTTGCTTATCACCTCTGACATGGAGAGGGAGCTAGGAGCACCAGTCCGATCTGTGGAGGACCTTATGTCACACGCCTAGCACGTTACTTTAACATTTTGACAGAAGAGGCCTTATAGGGGCTTACACTAGTTGCGGCAGAACGTGTTCAACCTATCACCTCAGACTCTCTGAGAGGCATGGGATTTTGGATAGGCGATATCGCCTACGGCCTCCCCCAGTCGACCCACATGCACCTCCAGACCCTCAGCCGAATCCACAGGAAGCTAGAGAGCAAAGCGATGATCAGAGTTCAGAGACTGAGCCAAGAGCAGCTCAGAGACCACATGATATTCCACCCACAGTCCCACCCCATGGAGCACCGACCTTAGACAGCGATTTCATTCCCCCTAATTTAACATTTGGCATTACTACCGCTCATCCAGCATATGCGTTTGCTGTAAGGGAGCAGTTATTACAGATTCGACAGCTACATGAGGAGTCACGCTCTACGAGACGCACCCCTACCCCTCGTCCACGTTTTACTTTGGGTCCTGTTCCTTCGATCTCCCCTACTACAGAGCAAGAAGACACTCAGCCTGCATCACAGCCCTCTACATCAGCTCAGGCAGACCCTCAACCTATGTCACGACCCGCCACTTCATCCGTCTTGCCACTGTTCTACGTTCGTCATCGCAAAGGCCATAGTCGCTAGCCATGCCATTTCCGCATCTTTGACTTTTCATTTCTTCATTGTTATTTGCTACTTTATTAGTTGCATATAATAGATTTTTGTGTACAGATGCTATATTTTGGTGATTTCTAATATCTGGTTCGCTTTTGATTCATAGATGTCTTTGTTATGATGGGCCATGGTAGAGATGCGCGCTGGCATTAAGTTGAGCCTCATCGTCCAGACCCTCCCTCCAAGCCGTGCATTAGGGGAGTTTTTCTGTTCCATTTAGTCTTCATGTTGCTTGTTATCTTGAACTGTTCATGACAGTGAGGGCACTGTCTATAACAAGTGTGGGGTGGGGGATAGGCATATTGAGTTTGGATTTTGCATGTTCTTAACAGAAGCTTATGCATGTTTGTCTAAAGATAGACCAATTTTCAAAATTTTCTCTCTATTTTTGCATGTGAGACTCGTAGTAGTATTGTTCCATCTTCTATGCATGCGAAGCTGTGCAAACGACTTTGAGAATTTCTTTGTGACAGTAGGATGTTTTTGATGTGCATGTTACGCTTCTTGACTGAAATTGCATGATTAAGCACAAACATCCCTGTACATTCGTTTCGTGAGAATTTGAGCCCACCTAGCATTCATATTTAATTCTCTTTATTTCTTTCGGTGTGTCTTTGTCGGTGTTAATTGGATTAAGGTAGAAATTGTTTGTCAAATGCATGCCAAGATCACATCGTTTGAGAATCTAGCACTTATATAAAGGCACAGTTAGGATACCCTTTTTCCCCAATGACACCCTTACCGACATCATTTTCCTTAGTTTCCACGTTTGAGCCTAAGCCTTTCATTTTGGTGACAACCCACATTATCAGCCAAATAATCCTTTTGTCTATCGTTTGACCGGAATTGGGATCGTGATTCAGTAGCAAGCTTTAGAGATTTATCTGGGATCATTCGTATTTTAGCTGAGCCTTAATGATTATGCCTTGTTTTGATAGCATTCGAGTCATGTGTAATTCTCTGCTATTGTGTTCTTCCTGGCTTTTCTAAGTGTTGTACCGCGGCGATGCTAGTATGGTTAAGAAAGTTCTTTTTGGGTACAGATTGCATACAATCGATGTCTGGAAATTCAAAGCTATATAAAAAAAAGGAAGAGAAAGAAAAAAAAAAAGAAAAAAGAAAGAATTGGAATAAGAAAGTGAAATGAATTGTTGTCCTTCTGAGCTGCTATTAGATGTGAACAATCAAGCGAGTTTATTAGTGTATTTTTCTCAGTTTGGTCTCATGCTGGTTACTCGTTTCTATAGCTTGATGCTTGATCTTCGATCCCAATCTTTTAACCCCACTTTGGCCATATATTCCCCATTTCCTTAGCCTAGCCTTGTTACAGCCTATTAAGACCTTTATGTGCTTTATTGTCAAACATTAGGTGATGGCGGTGTGATTTGCTCTCAAGCATATGCTGATATTCTGTTAACATGTCTGGCATTGAGCGGAATTTGGAAAATACACGAGCCTATACACATGGGTGATGAGTGAAAGTTGTGAGTTGCTAAGTCATGTAATGAGGTGGGAAGTTGTTGACATTGCAATTCTTTTTGCATCTTGTGGTCTCATTGTTTCTTGCTTTGGCTTCAATTTCATAGTCTATGGATCTTTAATGCTATTGAGTCTTGCATGTTTCTAGAGAGTTTATTTTGAATTGAGGCCTGAGTAAAGACATTTATGCAGTAGTTTGCTTGAGGACAAGCAAAGTTCAAGTGTGGGGTATTTTGATATGTTCATATTTATACATATTTTTGGCAACATTTACCTTGCATTTTGGTCGGTTTCTCTCCCGAAATACGTGAAAAAGGTATCTAATTCATTTATTTTTTGTGATTCATAGGACAAAAGAGGTTTTATCGGCGAACGAACGAACATCGAGGAAAATCCATCCGAGTTTGAAGCCACAGCGAGTTCTCAATAATTTTCCAAGAAGAAAAGATGTTGAAATAGTAATTTTTGGAGCTTACGACCGTAGGAGGAGAAGCCTACGACCGTAAGGGGGCTAGGGCACGGATTTGACCAAGTCAAAGAGGCCTACGACCGTAGGGCTTAAGATATACGGTCGTAGGCGGTGCAGAACCTCTATAAACAGACAGATACGGGCAGTAGCGAGATGTAGAGCTTAGCAGCGAATTAGAGGCGATTTCCAGAGCCATTTACTGCGTTTTTCTTAGCTTTTCACATATTTTAATCATAGATTAGTTTAGGGTTTCATTATTCTTCAAGTTTACAAGCATTCGGTTCAAGTTTTGGAGTTTAGTTCCACACGGATAGCTACAAATTTGGTACACTCGTTCTTAAACTTTCTGATTTCATAATGGTTTTTATTTATTTGAGTTTAATTTTGGGTTTTAGCATGATTAGTGAGTAGTTTTCTTGTTCACCCGCTTGGGATGATGGATTCTATGTATTAATTGGTAAATTATTGGATTGATTGATGGATTTTGGTTTATATTTATTGGATTCTTGATTATTTCATATTTTCTTGTTAAAAATCATATTTTTATTAATCTTTTAGCATTGTTTTGCGATAATAAAGTGTTAATTAAATCTGCATTTTTAAAAGAAAGATGCTTTAAATGAAAAATTAATAGTCATTTATCTCTTCTAGGCATTGTGTTGCGATAATGATTTGATAGTTGATTGTTAATCTAGAATTTTATGCGTTTGTTGGTTCTTATGCATTGTGTTGCGATAATAGGGTTGACAAATCATAAAGTTTGATTTTTAAAGTGACAAAGTCAATTTGTTGGATTTCGGTGTTAATCGATTATCTTTAGGCATTGTGTTGCGATTATACGATTTATTGGTTAATATTGGAGTTTCAACGTGTTGCTTCGTTTCCATCACGTGGTTATCAAGATTAAATATTTTAACTTGAAGTAATTAAATAATCGGTAAATTAAACCAAAATTTGGGCTTAATTGAATTTAGAATTGGTTATCAACCGATTTGTCTTTAACCAATCAATTCAATTCATCACCAATTAATCGTAGTTTTCTAATTCCAAGTGGGTGACGCTTTCGTAATATAAGAGTTTTGTAAAATTTATCATCGTTCTTTACTTGCTTACGTTAGTTTGATTTGATTTTGCTTTAGTTAGTTTGGTTCGTATAATTTAGTTGTCGTTGCTTGCTCGCTTTAGTTGTTTAGTATAATTCGCGTTTGCTAGAATTGGTTTTTATTTAATTTAAAAAATCCAAAAAGTATTAGTTTAACTTTTTATTCTTGTATTACTTAGTTCGCTTCAGTTATTCGGTTAATTAATTTTAATTATTGCCTTTAGTTGATAACTTCCTCAAAACGTCTAAAATAGCTAAATATTGGTTTGGGTTGTAGTATTTGAGTCTCCGATCTTTATTCCGTTCCCTGAGTTCGATAAATCCTGGGTGATCCTTAAAGCTATATTGCACACGACGGGTACACTGCCAGTTGTGTAATTTATACTTTGGGTTCATTTAGTTATTAAAACCTGAGGTGTGTTTTGCACGCGTGAGTCTCTGACTGTGTTTTCTCTTCTTCAACAACAGTTTTTCTAACGTTCTTTTGACATGATTTGTAATACTTTGTACGCTTCCTACTAACTTGTTGTTCAACTCCTTTTTCCTTTAGAATCTTCCTGGTCTCCTGACTAGCAACTCCTGTTTTCACATTTGCTTCATCCACATCCTCTTCATCATGCTTATTCACATCTTCTGAATGTGTATTCACTTCTTCAGCAGCAGTGTTGTCAACGTTCTTTATTTTTTTTTACCGAATTTTAACTGCTTTTTACGCTTCCTACTGACTTTTGTTTCATCATTTTGTCTTTTTACGTCCTTTTCAACCTCTTTACTTGGACCAACAACCGATGTGCAATCTATCTTGTCCTTCTCAAAAATTTTCAGCAATACTAGTCGGTGTTATTTGCTGAATTGGAGTCTGTAACATGTTTGGTATCACAAAACGATGTTCCACATCCGTCTTTTGATAATTGGGGTTTGTGATGTGTTTGGATTTACAAAAACCCTATCTTTTTGTACTGCTGGTTCATTGCTTCTAAATGATGGGGGATCAATATTTAATGATAGATCTACTTCTACATGCATCATGTCCCCGAAAATTGAATGTCATCTACCCTTCAGATTCAGCAGTTTACCACATGAAGGAAAATCATTCAGTGATTTTTCTAATCTCCATTCTGTCCACCTTTTAACCTCACATATTTTATCCAATAACGATGTAACACAATCTATAGTACGCTGCAAAAATAAAATATTCATGTAATATATATCTTTTTACAGTGTTTTGTATATTGTAATGTGAATATGTTTACGCTCATGTGAACACACATACTTGCTTACATCTGTTTCTTTTTTCTTCTGTTGTTTCATTTTCCTCTTCGTTGTTGTTTATTTCAATACCTCACAAATGTCTTCCTCATTCGCCTTGTCATCTTCCTCGCTTGGAACATCCATCCTACCCACATATAGGAAAATGCCAATGTTGTGATGCATTTGCCTCATCATTTTCCCAATTTTCATTCTCTGCTTCTTGTGTATACTCCTATCGACCTTGCAATTCCAACAATCCAAATCCACCATTACTTATTTCTATGTCTTGTCGTGCACACAATAAATCTGATGTCCATGTTTTGATAACAGGCCTATCGCAAGAATCAACATTTGTCTCACAGATAACGCTATCCACATAATACATCTGCAAATATTTAGATGGAATAAATCAACATGTTTTTACAACTGTGAATAAGCATATAAATGTGTGAATATGTGTGAACACACAAAATTAACATGTGAACATGCCAAAATACCAAATGCATATAGAAAGAAATTATATATGTGAACACACAAAATTAGCATGTGAATATGCCAAAATACAAAGTGAACAGAATTCCTTTTTAAATAACAGCTGTCACATGAACACACAAAATTACAATGTGAACATCTCAATATGGCAAGTGCACATACAATATGCATACAAATGTGTGAAGATGTGTTTTATACAAATATAGAAATAAAAATACAATTAAATACTCTTACCACCAACAATGTCAAAGGTCCGACAAAAACATTGTCCTTGTTGTTCTTCCAACCAGTTTTGCAGTTTTTCAGACATGTAATCATGTATCCACACCAATCAAGATCTCTAACTTCTATATCAGTAGTTAGCGCTGGAAGAAATCTTTGATTTTTACCACCATTTGTTGTCCCTCCAGCCATTGTTGTAGCAATGACAACAAGGAAATTAAGCTTGAACGCTCTATTACCATCTTGTGTCTCCCTTATCTTGTCTACTACTCAACTAGCTCTAATAAACGCTCTACTTGTCTGTCCAATTTGCCTTTTCCACTCAATTGACACTCCATCGCTATATTATATATATATACATATACATATATATATATATATATATATATATATATATATATATATATTCTTCTTTTCATCTGGTAAGGGAATATTTCCCATTGGTAGACCTAATAAACTGGTACAAATTCTGGCTTTGGTCACACCAGAAATGTGTCACGATAACCATTCGGTCACACTTGTTTTTTCATTGTGTGTGTGACTAAAGGTCCTGTGACCAAAGGGTCCATACGGTAACATTAGATGGTTAGTGGCCGTATCCATTTACAAAGAGTGACCAAAACCGAAAATGTGTGACCATATGCTCTTTAAAATAAAGCGAAACTGTATTTTAGGTGACTATTGTCCATGCAATGGCCACTTTATTTTTAATTGTGTGTGGCTGATTGCAACCATTTGGTCACACAACGAGTGTGTTGTTGTGGGCTTTTGGTCACATAAAATTATACCAAATGTGGCCGTAGGTGTTAAAAAGTGTGACCATATGCTATTTTAAGTGAGGTAAACTTGTATTTTGTGTGACTATTGTCCATGCATTGACCACTCTATTTTTATTTATGTGTGGTTGATTGCAACCATTTGGTCACACAACGAGTGTGTTGTTGTGGGCTTTGGACACATAAAATTATGCAAAATGTGGTCGTAAGTGTTAAAAAAATGTGACCATATGCTCTTTTAATTGTGGTAAACTTGTATTTTGTGTGACTATTGTACATGCAATGGGCACTTTATTTTTATTTGTGTATGGCTGATTGTTACCATTTGGTCACACAATGAGTGTGTTGTTGTGGGCTTTGGTCACATAAAATTATGCCAAATGTGGCCGTAGGTGTTAAAAAAGTGTGACCATATGCTCTTCTAAGTGAGGTAAACTTGTATTTTGTGTGACTATTGTCTACGCAATGGCCACTTTATTTTTATTTGTGTGTGGTTGATTGCAACCATTTGGTCACACAACGAGTGTGTTGTTGTAGGCTTTGGTCAAATAAAATTATGTCAAATGTGGTCGTAAGTGTTAAAAACTGTGACCATAATTGTTCACCCAATGACCACTTCAATTTTATGCACTATCTAGTCACACAAATAATTAATCAAACAGTGGCCACAACGTGTGACCATATGATATATTTATTTATATAACACCACAAAAAAAAGGAATATGTACATGTACAGTAATTGTATCAAATATTAAAGAGGACTGTAATGTAATAAATTTTGAGTCTTCAATCTGGTCTTCGCTTGCCTTTGCAAATCATGACTAGTCACAAAAATCAATTTTTGGTTTCGCTTTCGTTTTAGTTCTGGTGCAGCACCAGCTGCTACCTTTTTTCTAGAATATGGTGGTGTTACCTGTAATAAGAAATAAGGCGTATATCTATGAAACACTAATTAAAATGAATAAATATATATGTATATATATACACACACACACACACACATATGTAGCTAGCTACACAGATAAAATACCTCGTGACCCTCATCAATAATCACTTTGTCCTTGGGCCATGCATAAAAACCACCTACTGCATCTTTAGCTGTTATGAAACCATTGTTTCCTTCGTCCGGAATACAAGCTGCATCCACTATCGATTGGTCAACGGACACTTTGTAGCAATCATCTGGGAGTGGTGTGTTATGAAGCATCAGTTTTTCATCTGTCAGGTAGACAGTTACCTTAGCAATGATGCTTGCCCTCTTTGTGTTCCATAGTCTACAGCTGAACATCTAAAGAAAATGATAACGATTGTTATGTATTTATTTTAAATTTGTATGTATGCATGCATCAGAATTTGATTAAACTGTGGGTCAATGTACGTATGAATATTTTGGATGAATAAATTGTAGGGAAAATATCATGTAGTATAAATGTCAAGCTGCTAGTTGAGCTGTTCATGCTGTTAGCATACTTATGGGGTGGTTACAATTCTATAGTTGTTAGTTCAAGAAACTCAAGCTGCTAGAGTCAAATGATGAATTTGCTTATTGATAATATCAAATTGAATAGAAAGATCAGAAGATTTGAAGATATCTCTCAAAGATAAATTGTAGTTTTACACGGAATCAAATAGAATAGAAAAAATAGAGTAGACAGAAGTTCTCAATATACACATGTAATATTTTGCTATTCTATTTTAAGTTTTCTTAAGCCTCTAAGGTTGTAAAAGCCTAAAAACAGTCTGTGTTCTTCGTCTAATCAAAAGGAATAAAGGTTCATGTGAAAGCTGTAATCATTCTGAGTTTGAAAGTTATATATATGCGGTTGTTTTGGCACTGTTGGAGAGTGCTGCCTCTTTTGCATGGGTTTAGTATTCTTCGTGACTTGTGAATCAGGCAGCGTACTGTTTGGCTCGCCAACAGATTTACCAAGCAATTCCTATATATAAAACTCGGTAAATTAATAAGTCATGTATGTATGTAAAACTATTAAATCACAGTGAACTCGAAAAAATATTAAACTGATCAGTTTAATTCAAATATTTGAATACTTGCATTTGTTTGTACAGCTGGCTTTTCTTCGCAAAATGGCCCTCATCTTGATAAGTATTTGCAGCGTTAGGATTAACGACCAATGGTGGAGACACCACTTGAGACACCTGCAATAAAATTAAGAAATGCATTTGTTAGTAAAATAAATGTATAAAATGTTAATCAGCATAATTAATACAATAAATAGTTAATTTCCTCAAATTCTGGTGCATCAGTTGACAATGATTCTGGCTTCTCCCCTTGTGCATAATACCGAGTCATAAGTTGGTGAACCATTATCTGTGTATCTTCCACTTTCGTTGTCAACAACTTTATCTGAAGTTCTTTGTCTTCGCGTTCGCGTCTCACAGCTTCACTTTTGCGTCTCTAAGCTTCACGTTCGCGTCTCTCAGCAGCAAGTGCTGATCCAAGTAGTTTGGCTCTCTCATCATCCGATGCTTTTCTCCGAGGTATATTAAAATATTTTCTGATTGTCACTCCGCTGCCGACTCCTCTTGCATATCCCGACTTTTCTAGACCAAATACCTCTGTCAAGGCATCAGTCCCCTCATCAACCATTAAGGTTTCGGCTTTGTTATAGTCCTCGGTGGCTCTCTACATTAAAGATTTCAATAGGCAGTAAGTAATTTATCTCTTGAAAATAAACATGAATATGTAATTAAATTATGTATTAGCATATATCTGTCAAGCATATATATATGTCAAAATGCTTACAACTTCATCGACCTTTGCTTTAGTCCTTTCATCTCGAAATACCCCTTCTTTGTGTTGCCTTCCTTTCAACCAAAATATACCACGTGGGGGTTCTTCATCTGCTTCAATTACTTTTTCTTCTATCTTATAATCATCAAATACACATGCAAAGTTAAACCAATTAATATATATACAGTATTTAGAAAATAGAAAACAGAAAACATAAACAAATTAACTATTGTAATATAAATGTGATTACCAGTTTTTTTTCACATATTCGTATCCACCTCGTCCCATAGTATGCAGATAAACAGACATAGAGCGCGCCTCTTTAGATGCATCTGACTTTTTCTTAATTTCAGAACAAAATGATAGTTAATTAACGTTTGCAAACACAATATATAATATGAAAGATATATGTATGGAATTAATTATAATATAACCAAAACCTGGTAAGCTTCCGTGCTTGTATACTGTACGAAATCAACTCATTCCTTGTGCGTGACAATTTCACTATACTTGGATGGGACTTGATTTAGTTTTGAAGGCGTATCTTTGTTGGGCAGTATGTTTTTTTCCCTCAATTTCCTTCTGAAGTTCCTTGGATGTGCACCAAGACGATTCATTACGACATTACTAACTTACTGTATGTCTCATCAACATCAAAATATCGCTGCAAAATAACAAATTAAATACACAAATCTGATTAACAGCAATGTTGAACATTAAGAAATTAAACATATATAATTGGTTAAAACTAACCGTGATTTCATCTCATAGCTTAGCTCTTGCTTCTGAATCGACTTTCTTCCATGTCAGAATCTTCAAGTCTATGTGCTCACAAACCATGTCTCCTAAAACACTTGCAAACACTGTTCTGTGATCTCCTGTTAGCCTATCCGTTGTATCAAACGTTACCTTGAGCTTTAATGCACCGGGTATGTTGTACCGGTTGCGAAACTTAGATAACCTTGTTATGTCCCTAGGCGAAACTACTATTTTGATTGGACTTGCATTGATTGCAACATGATCCATATCTTGTTGTTCATCATAATCATCGTACTCCTCTGATTCATATCCACCATGATCATTTGCGTCGCCATTATTCTGAATAACAAGTTGATTGTTCATGGTTTCAGTATCCATGATCCTTTAGTTCTTTTGGAGAGAGTTGAAAAAGATTAAAAATTATGAAGATTCAGTAGAAAAGTGTATAAGCAGATTAAATATTGTGTTTGTAGGCATTAACTGTAATTATCGAAGTTTAAGGAATATAAAACGGCAAGTGTGATTTAAAATTTTCGCATAAATTTTGGCTCCATTTTTTAAATATTTCGGTCCTAAAATTAATAATAAAAATATCAGAATTGTTTTATGAAAAAATTCAAAAAGGCATGACTTAGCTTAGTGGTAAAGGTGGTGGATGGTGTTACTCTGTTGGGCTGGTCACGTGTTCGAGTCTAACATATATGTAACTTCCTTGCCTTTTTAGTTTGTAAGTGATAATGATATAAATTATATATTATATTTTGAACTGCTAGAATATCATTAACAAATAAAGTTATGTAAGCTAAATAACTTATACCTGCAATTTGGGTATAGTTTAAGGACCATTTTTTGCAATTTACTCTAATTGGAATTCAAACCAACAAAAATGATAAACCAACATTTGTACATAAACCTAAACATATATATGTTGTATAATAAATCAAAACGTAGTTTACAAAGTAATTACATGATTAATTTGAACCTAACTTTTATTGTTCATGGAATGGAATGGAAATGAAATGATTATATATAACCTAATTTTACTAAATAATTTCTTGATTAATTTTAGGGATAATCGTGCAAAAAACCCTCAACTTGTCAGGTTTTTGTGATTAAAACCCCAAACCATTTTTCGTTGTATAGAAAACCCTGAACTAACTAAAAATCGGTAAATCAATGTTTTATCAATGGTTAACCAGTTGAAACCAGTTATTTAATCCTACGTGGACCGATAAATAACCTACGGGGAATAAATTTTAATTGTTGAAACCGGTTGCCAAGTATTACACATTATTTAAACACTCGTTGATAATGTAATCACGTTTAAAAATGACAATTAAAAATTATCGACGAGTGCTTAAATGATGTGTAATACTTGGCAACCAGTTTCAACAATTAAAATTTAATCCACGTGAGTATTTGCCGGTTTACGTAAGATTAATAACCGTTTTCAAAGGAGTACTCGTTGATAAAACCTTGATTACTGATTTTAGTTCGGGGTTTTCTATACAACAATAAATGGTTTGGGATTTTAATCACAAAAAACTGACAAGTTGATGGTTTTTTGCGCAATTATCCCTTAATTTTAACCTAAGTTTTATTATTTCAATATAGTTAAAATGAGATATTCTGTTTTTGCAAATCTCGAACTGTTAGTTCATTTTCTCACGCTGTTAGTGCATTTTCTCTAGCTGTTAAGTGATATATATTGTGTAAGTGATAATGATATAAATTATATCTTATATTTTGAACGGCTAGAATTTCATTAACAACCAAAGTTATATAAACTAAATAATTTACTCTAATAGGAATTCAAACCAACAAAAATGATAAACCAACATTTGTACATAAACGTCAACATATATTGTATTATAAATCAAAAGCTGCTTTAAGTAATTACATAATTGTATCAAAACCATACATTCGCATCCCAGGTTTGTATAAATTTGTGGTAACAAGCATCCCAATTACAAACATTACAATTAAAAATGTATTCATTTACAAAAAGAAACCCTCTAATTAATGCATCATCTTGCCAGATGTGTTTTTGGCAAGAACGACTCAAGCGGTAGAAATGCCTCGATAGAAGCCTCATGCGATCCTGCATTAGTAACCGACGTACTTTGGCAGCCGTTTCGGTGACTGACTGCGGACACGTTGATGAGTTTCTAAAGGCATCATTCAACAGCCTCCTAGTGTCGTTTACGCTCTGTCCTCCTTCTGCCATTAGCAGCATTCCTAGGAGAAACTTAGCATTAAGTTATCCAGAACGTGCTGACCTTTGTAGCTTCTCCTTTCCTTCCGTCTCCAAACCCGCATAAAATATATTTAACTATTGATCAAGACAATACAAAAACATAAATATGTATTTCATGTTTAGGCAAATTAAAAAAAAAAAAAAAACAATAGATTGCATGGAAAATAAAGTGTACCAATCCATCATTAAAGAGGAAGTTAATGTTTTCCTTCTCCCTCAGAAGGTATAGCAGTTCAGTTTTTAGCCCCCTAAACCCTATTCTGAGTATGGAATCAACTTCCATCATCTGGTAAATGACATCAGACTCAGATTCGCGTTTAAAGGTTTTGCAACTGTAATGAATGCAGACATAAAAGCTTAATAAAACGTACTCTTAAATAGGCAAATACAATATTATCAACTATAATTTCTTAATAAGACGTACTCTTCAATAGGAAAATACATCATGTTCATTCAGAAAACCTAAAATTTAAGCTTAAATTAATGGGCTACGGTTCATTAACCTTAATATATCTCTTAAATAAGCAAATACATAATAATCTTAGTTGAATCGATAGTATATGATAGGGTTAGGAACTTACATTCTCTTGCTTTTAAAATTTCAACGACACTTGATGCCCCCAAAAACCCCAATATTCTAGCTATTACTTCGTCTGGAAACTCCATAGTCGTTAATCGGATTTGCGTAGTTGCTTGGCGAGAGTTTGAAATGATGATTTACAGGTATAGGTTATCCTCTGTTCTGATATTGGGGAAGACGAATAGCAGGAATAGGAAAAGGGTGATGGTTGTATGTGTGTGGTCATTACATGCCGCCATTTTCATATTTCTACTGAATTGATGTAAATGCCCCTAAAAATAAAATACATGCTATTATATTAGTAAGGGTATTTTCGTCAATTTTGTAAGTTGTTAGTGCATTTTCTCAAGTTGTTAAGTTTATAAAATTACTTGATTAAATTCAACCTAAGTTTTATTTTATTATTCATGTAATTTATTGGAATAATGGAAATGAATTCATTATCTGTATATAACGTAGGTTTATAAAATTACTTGATTAATTTCAACCTATGTTTTATTTTATTATTCATGTAATTTCATGGATTAATGGAAATGAATTGATTATCTGTATATAATGTAGGTATATAAAATTATTTGATTAATTTCAACCTAAGTTGTATTACTCATGGAATATCTGTATATAACCTAGGTTCATGAAATTACCTTGTTAAAATTAACCTAACTTTTATTACTCATGGAATGGAATGCAATTGAATTGAATTGAATATCTGTATATAACCTACGTTCATGAAATTGCCTGATTAATTTTAACCTAAGTTATTGTAAGGTCTTGCACTGACAGATCTATCTAGACGCGGAACCGTCAACGAGTGCGGAATCCTCGTTAACGGGTAGACGGAAACAACTCTCACCAGAAACACGGAGACTATCAGAAGCTGCACGAACGACACACGAACGTACCTACGAACTGATTCTCTCCGAAACGGCACTAACACTGATGATAAACTCGAAATCGCTTAATGCTTAATCACTCTCGAATTCTGCAAAAAGTCTAATAATATTTCGAGTCTATCCTAATTATAGAGGCTAATTCGAGTCTATCATGGGCTAAACTCGAATCCGGCCCAAAGCCCATTCGAGTTTGTCCTCACTGACATTCTCGAATCTGCCACTCAACACATTCGAATCTGCCCAATTCGCTTATCGAATCTAACCTAGATTCGAACCTTAGCCCTTTGAGGACTCGAATTTACTCATTCAATTAATTAACTTAGAGTAGAAACTTATGTCTTTAACTTATGATTGATTTTATCTTTGATCTTTATGTTTGAACTTCTTGTAATGCGTTACATTAAGTTCAAACACACAAACAATAATAATTATCAACCATACATAAACATATATATCAAACACTTGCTAAAACCCAATGTTGGATCACTTAGACTGTTATCGTCACACAGTGTGTACCAACAGACTCCCCCTTGACGATAGCTTCTAATAATTCACACATTCGATTAAGAACTTTGTTTTTTTTATTTATTCAAACTACTTCCAGCATACAAACCTTTTTCAATACACACTCGAACTACATTCTCATATTTACTACCCTCACCATCCATATGAGTGTCACTAGAGATCTTATGAGCATGCAAAATTTGAAGATCGTCTCGAGAAAGGTTTACCAGATGAAGAGGATCATAGATTCTAAGAATCACCTTTTCTTCAAAATCTTCCATTACCGCTTCTCCCGTATCATCAACATACCACCAGTTCAGATTCTTCAAGACATTCTGTGGCATAGGCTTGAGCGGCACCTTTCTTAGACATCTTACGGGTTTGTAATGAATCTTTATCCAAGGACGCCCAGTTAGAGGATCAATTCGAGAAGGATCCTCTACTCTTTTTCCTATCCTTGGATTTAGGCGTTCAAACTTCCTTGATCTTCCCTCTTTCCTTATGATTCTTGCAATTAGATCTGCGTAGGGGTCATTGCCAATATTAATCAGTTCTTTCGATGCTAACGCCTTGATCTCAATCTTTGGCAGTGAATTGAATCTTTCAGAGTTCGCCTCAGGTACTGGAGCCCGTCTTTTCTCTTGATTATGAATAGCTGCAGTTCTCGATCAAAGAACCAGCTTAATATGCTTCCTGACAGTTTTCCATTCCCCGACACCCTTATCTTCTTTTTTAGCTCTAATTCCTTTTGCTCAGCCCTGAACCACAACTTTCTTTTCTCTTCATTTGTTAGTTCTCTGGCAGGTTCCTCTACTGATGACTCAACATTTAAAGCAGCATTCACCACTTCTATGTTAACAATATCATTTCCTTCTATCACATATGTATCAGTGATAGGATTTTGCTGCACGACGATCTCATCAGCTTCATCGTCCTCATCAGCACATACCTCATCATCTGATCTCCAGTCAACAATCTCTTCAGGCACAAACTCACCCTCTTCCAGCTCTTCCATTTCATCTTTAAAATCAAAACCCAAATCCATCGGATCGTCATCAAGATCCATGAGAGCATCGATCATCTCACTTATCTCATAATCTGTAGGTTTAGACGAACTAGCTTCTCCTACTTCTCCTCCTGCTTGACTTGGCTCCCCCTGAGATTGAGCAGCCTGAGCAGCAGAAAAAATTACTGGCTCATTCTGTCTTTGAGAGCTGGGATCATTGCCTTGGTCTTCTTCATCATTATCATCATCCTTCCTGCCCACTTCTTGATCTCGGCACGATGTCTCCCCCTGAGCCTGTAAATTTTTCATTAATTGCTCAACTAGGGAGCGCATCGATCTTAGCTCGGCTGCCTGATCGCAGACAAAAGTCTTTAACTCTACGTTCTCTTCCTGAACGTTTTCCACAATCTTCTTCAAATCGGCATTCCCCTTATCAAGATTTGCTTTATGAGTTTGAATCTCACCGATTGCCTTTGTTAGGCCTAAGATTTGGATATTTTGGAAGTCAACACGAGCTTTAAGCTGTAGATACCTTTGATTGTCGGCGTATGTGGATGAGGTTGATGGAATGGACTGTATCGGAGTTGGAATGATCGGCGATGGGATATACGGTTCATCTTGAGGTGGTGGTGGTGGAATGGTGGTTTGAGGTTCCTGAGGTTGAGGAGTTTGTGTTTGAGGATTTTCAGGTTGTTCTGCTGAGGCTGAAGATGATCCTTGCATAAATCTATGACGCTTGGCCCTTTGCCTCGTCACTAATGGTGCAACCTCTTCTTCTTCAAAATCAGAGTCATCAGACTCTCTTGATGCTCGCCTCCTTGAAGCTTCTTCATTAATAACGACTAATCTAGATCCATAAGTCTCTATCCGAACTGTTGGTTCAGTAGATATGGACTCTGGAGCTTCAACCTCTATGTCCTCCATTTCTTCTGACTCAGTAGCAGATGATGACTCATCATTACCAGTCTGCTATGGTTCATATTCGTCAACATCCCTCAGCACATCTTCTTCTCCCTCTAGAGGCTCTAGTAACTGATCAACCAACTCTGCAGTTATTTCCTCATTTGCATGAGGCCCAGACGCCCAGATTTCTTCCAAAGTTTGGGCTATCTGCTCAGATTCCGTTGCGACACTTGAAGGCCCTGCTTCCTGTACCTCTGGCTGTTGACTTGTCGAAGGCCTAGATGCTTGAGTCTGACTCGCAGTAGCTCTTTGTGTTCGCCTTTGTGGCTGTGCGCGCGGTTGTTGTTGTTGTTGTTGCGGTGGCTATCTAGCTTGAACTTCAACTTCCCCTGCCCAATTGGCAGTATCTGGAGCTTCAAAATTCCTATCCAAAACAGCTCCAAACAACGGTCGCTCGACCGGAACGGCCAACCTTCCTCTGTGCGAGGAGCAATCATTAAAAATTCTTTTATCCATCACTGCGACACTTTGGATTTCATTTAGCTGAGGCAAATTCGGCAAGAAATGCCTGATAAGCATCATTATGAATCGTGGATACAGCAGAAATTGTTGGTGCTCTGGAGCGGTGATTTGATGAACGAATTCTGAGAAGAACATTTCCGAAAAGCTGAATGGCCGATTATATACTAAGGCGATCATCCCAGATTGGATCTTCGAGACTATATAGTCAAAACCGGCTTTCTTGGCTGCAAAACAAACCATAAAGACATGAGCCAAAAATCTCCATTGGCCAATAAGCCCGCTCTTCATGTAAGATGCCTTTGTAACGTCCTGGCTGTAACCCATCCTTTGAAAAGCCGCTTGCCAAATACTTAGTGGAAAGTCAATTGGCCCAGACTCTTCTTCCTGAGATCCTAGCTGCAACACTTGACGCAGCATATCGGCAGAAAACACTAGCGGTTGTCCAGCTATTCTAGTTCTCAGCAATGTCGGGGTGACAGAGCAGTCCACCTGAAGATGATCATAGAATTGGCGAACATAGGGAATTACAATCTGAATATTGTGAGATAAAGCAAAAGCAATCCTAGATTCTACAAGAAAATCCATCATTTGACGAAAGCCCTGCGCCTCAGGGATATGATGATCATAGGGAATGACCATATTATGCTTCGGTACGAATACTCGAACAGCCATATCTGCACAATAGATAAACTATTAGAATTATTAAAAAATCAATAAACTTGCTTAAATTCAAATTTGTTTTATTTTGAACTTGTGTAAGTACAAAATCCAACACAAATGAAATTCCACAAGTTTAATTAAATTTAAATTGAAAAATTCAAATAATTTAAATAATTCAAATAAAATGACAAATTCGAATGTACAGATTCGAAGACACCCTATTTCGAATTTGATGACAGATTCGAATGTAATGGTCTTCTCGAGTTTACTGACAAACTCGAGAAAGGTCATGATCAGATTCGAACAGTCGACGGCCAATTCTTCATCAAAACCCATGATTTTAACCATTTTGAACTTAGAAAATCACATACATTAGTCCAACTAGGTTCTAATCACTGATATTTGCCTTTAATTTGACTTTTTACCGGTCCAAACTTTGTAATTTTGAAAGACACGATTTTGACCTTCAAACTTTACAAAATTGGTGATTTTGACTTAAATGGAGTATAAAACTACATGAATCTTGTACAACCAAGTTGATTATACCTAGATATATCAGTAGAATCGAACACCCAAGTAAGAAACTCGACAAATTGTCGTATTTGTGGAAATCGATAGATTCGAGCCGATAGATTCGAAATCGCCTTAATAGATTCGAGGATATAGATTCGAAAACAGTAATGAGTTAATGACGTTACTGTTAACCTATATAAACCATCTACCTTCGAATCTAAGGCCAATGTCGAATCTACTGACAGATTCGAGACTACCCTAATTCGAGTGTAACCTAAACTCGAAATTCCCAAAACACATAGAAAAATTTCGAAAATTTTGAAATGACTTCAACTTTTTCAACGGTATTGTGTAACGGAATAAACTATGCCTAATCCTTTACCCGAAGCACAAGATTTTCACGCAGTGTTTATTTTATTCAACTGTTAATGCACCCTCAGTAATTTTTGACCTTTTTCCTAAGTTAAAAAATAAAATAAAATAAAATAAACTATGGTAAAATACAATAAAATAAAATAAAATAAAAACTAAGTAAAATTAAAATTTTAAAATTTTGACAAAAAATTTAACTTAGACTTAAGCTATACTTATTAAAATTTACAACCTAAGCTAAACGGTAAACAAAATATTTTTGATGAGTATAGTCAAAGAAAGGTTCAATCAGATAGCGATGTCAGATACTCACTTTCAGTACTTAAACTTTCACACTTAGGAATTTTTATTCCTTTGATTGTTTGTCGTGAAATACCCATCTAGCCGATTGTTGGTATTTACCCCTTTAAACATTCTACATTTCGGAATATCCCTTGGCATTTTTATTTATCATGAGATTGTCTTACGTGACTCAGACATAGACATACTTTTATGATCAAGGCATACAGACAAAGGTTCTAACTTGTTGGTATTTGCAAACTTTCTTTAAAAGACAAACATCGGACACACGTCTGTATTTTCATACAACAAAGTGTCTTAGTTTGACTTAAGGTTTATTCTTAAAGCTAGCAAGACAGCGGTGACAGGTCTGTACAGACGTACAACAAAGCGACGTATCTTGCTAACCCGAATCTAAACAGAGGCAACAGGTTTGTACTTACGTACAACAGAGTTACATGTTTTCGACTCTCAATTTTGTATGATATTTCTATTCTTTCCATTTTAAGATGTATTTGATGTTGTTATACATCCCCAGAAAGTTTGCATACCTCATTTAGACTCAATATTTGTATGTCTTGTACATAAAAATTAAGACCGATTGGTCATACATCTAAGTTAGTGACACGTTTGACTTTTTCTTGAGTATTTTATTTGCCTTGGAACTCCCTATATGTATTATGCCTACCAACACATCAAACTAAAATAAAGTATAACACTTAGAAATTTTGGTGCATTATGTGTGAAAGCCTAAACACTTAGAGTTTGTAACGACTGTGCTAATTTTCGTCACTTTGAACCTATGCATCTAAGACTTAACTCCTTTTCTGATATTCTCTTTTTTTGTATTTTTATGATTTTCTCTCTTTTTTTTTGTTTTTCATAAGACAAAAACACTAAAAGAAAATAACCTACTAACTTACTAAAAATAGAAACTTACCAAAAATAGAAACTATCCTAAATTAGCAGACTTACCATAAAAAGAAAGAAATACTACAACTATAAAAGGAAATAAACTACTACTACGGTCAAATTACTCTGGGTTGCGCATTCCATTCAGTTGAATTAAATACTCAAAACGTGACTTATCAAATGCTTTGGTAAATAAATCTGCATTATTATCTTCCGTTGCCACTTTTACCAATTTGATTAAGTTCTTTTCAGCACAATCACGAATAAAATGATGCCTAATGTCTATGTGCTTTATTTTGTCGTGTTTAACTGGATTATTCGTTATAGCAATTGTAGATTGATTGTCTATCCTAATTGGAGTTTGAGTGTAAGCCAAACCGTAATCCCGCAATTGTTGTTGTATCCACAGAACCTGTGAGCAGCAACTACCAGCAGCAACATACTCGGCCTCGCACGTTGACACGGCTACCGACGTCTGTTTCTTGCATTGCCAGGATACCAGTCTCCCTCCTAGGAATTGACAACCTCAAGTTGTTGATTTGCGCGTCAAGCTGCATCCTCCGTAGTCAGAATCTGTGAATGCCTCCAACTCTAGATCTCCCTCCGCGTGATACCAAAGTCCCAGCTTCGGTTTCGACTTGAGGTATCGTAGAATCCGCTTCACAGCTTTCATATGCATCTGCTTCGGATTCGCTTGAAACTTAGCACAAATACACACAGCAAACATAATGTCAGGTCTTGAAGCAGTTAAATACATACGTGATCCAATCATAGCCCGATATAATGTCGGATCCACATCGGTATCACTTTCAGTACCCAATCCGAGATTGTGATTCACTTAAATCGGCGTGCTGAAATGGGCAGTCAATTTTGTTCCTTCCATCCCGAAGCGCTCTAATATGTCATAGACATACTTCGTCTGATGGATAAACATACCATCCTTCTTCTGGTCAACTTGTAACCCCAAAAAGAAATTTAACTCTCCCATAGCACTCATCTCTAATTTCGACTTCATCACCTTCTCGAAATCTTTGCACATCTGTTCGTCTGATGAACCAAAAATGATATCATCGACGTACACTTGTACCAAGATGAAGTGTTCTCCCTTTCTCTTAACAAACAGCGTACTATCTATCCTACCCCTTTCAAACCCGTTCTCTAGCAGATGGTTGGATAGAGTCTCGTACCACGCCCTTGGTGCTTGATGCAATCCATATAGAGCCTTATCTAAACGATATACTCTATCAGGATATTTTGGATCTGTAAATCCGGGCGGCTGTTCTACATACACCAGTTCCTTCACTTTCCCATATAGGAAAGCACTCTTTATGTAACATCCTCGGATTTAAATTATTGTATTTGAATTTTATTAAGTTTAAAATGGTAATTTAAGTTGAATTATGTAAGTTAAGTTGGTGGTTCTATTTTGTAATTGATGATTTAAATTCATTAAGTTAATATAAAGAGTAAATTACAGAAATGGTCCCTGTGGTTTGTTCAAAATTATGGAAACGGTCCCTCAACTTTCAAAGTTGCAGTGGCGGTTTGAGGGACCGTCACTGCAAGTTTGAAAGTTGAGGGACCGTTTCCATAATTTTGAACAAACCACAGGGACCATTTCTGTAATTTACTCTAATATAAATTATTATTGTTATGAAATATTGAGGATTATAAAATTAGTGATGATAAGTTGAGAATAAATCAGTATTTAATGGAACGGGATGAGTTGAGGGACTAAATGTGATAAACTTGGAAATCTTGAAATAAAAGACCAAAGGTCTTTCATTTTGAATCATCATTCTCTCTCTCATCTCTCGGTTCCCTCTCTCTCTAAGAAATTCAAAGATCATCAAAAGTTGATAATTGAAGCTGGAAATTTGGATTCAGATCGTATTCAAGGAACTATTACTACTGCAATCATCAATTTGAGGTAAACACCACAAGAATTCTTTGATTTTGAAGAATGTTGGGTCGGTTCTTATATGAACCGAAAATTTGAAATTAGTGTTGCAAATACCGATGCATGTTGGATTTTCTTGTTGATTAGTTTAAATCTAGTATATATAATGCTAAATATCAAATTTCAGCTTCTGATTCGCACTATAAGTCTGATTTTGGAGATTGTGTGTGTGTGTTTTAAGTGTGTGTGTTCGACGGAATGGAACAAAGTGAAAAAGGGGTTCAATTTGATATGTAAATATGTTATAAATTAGTGTTTAAGTGGTTAGAAGTAAGAATATTTATGTTGGCATAAATTATTTCGAGCATTGAATTAGTACCAAAAATGACTTGGATTAAATCTGGAAAATATCAAGACTGCACCAATATGAACTCGGATGTCCGAATTCGGATCTGGCAGGAACTCGGATCCGGACCGAATTCGGACAGGATCCGAAATGTTGATGTTCGAATTAGCAAAATAATTTCTAAGTGTTGAAATTTCGGTTGATTCCGAACCTAATGTGGGGACCGAAATAGGGTCCGAATTCGGGTGGGACCCGAATCCGGACATGGATCCGAATTAGGGTCGAAATTTTTGCAAAACTTATAAAAATTTGGTTTTATGGAATCAAACAGTTATTGACACGATGTGTTGTTACAACTGACTAACAGGTCCCTTGTGGTGTTGTTTAACCCACAGTGGGGTACATTGTGGATCCGGTTGAAATCCCGGGGAGAAATAAAATTAATTGAAGTATAATAACGCACCCACTGTGAGTACCTTTGATTTTAACATTGCTGCATCTGCATTATGTTTGCATTGCCTGCTGAGGCATGTTGTTTCATATTCGTTTGGCATTCTACTAACATGCGTATATGTTGATGCACATTCATACTTGTTGCATGTCCGTTCATTTGTTGTGCATCCTTTCGATGGACCTGCGTGGTCGCATCTGTACTCTGATGTTACTGTGCTATATGACCAAGAGTTTGACACCTCTGTGGTCAGGATAGACAGTAGGTCATCCCCGATGTAATGTCTGCCTCAGATGGTTGGTTATTCTTATGCCGAGTGTCAGCTCGAAGGAGCTGCGGCTCGGGTTTGCGTACTTGGAGTACGTGTGGGGTATACGGTATGTGTTACCGCGGTTACCCTGGGTGGCATCATAATGATTTGTAGAATGTGTAAAAATCATCTGGTATTCACTAAGCATTCGCTTACCTTTTAGTTGTTGAATTTTTACAGAAAAAGGGAAGTCTACAGCTGGACCATCTAGCTAGGAAATCTATTGAAGTATTTGAAGATTTTTACCGTTTACTGTGGTATTTGGTTTATGAAAATTCTGTTGTAATGAATTTGGGATAATGTAATAATTTGAGTTGGTAGACTTAGACGTGTAACCTTTGTAGCACCGTAGGGTGATAGACTCAGTTGTAATACTTTTATTTATGTATTTTGCTTCCGCACTTTAATTAAGGTATCAAATTATTACCTATCTGTTTGTTGGTGTATAATCCTGGGTGAATTGTAATTGGTGGTTAATGTGGCAAGGGTGTCACATCGAGATGGTATCAAAGCAGTATTTTGAGATTCAAGTGTCCGTGAGGTCTTGGTCTCAAACATTAAGTGTTGACATGTAGTGATTCTATGTAATGATCTGAACTAAGATAGGTTACGATCTAGTAATCATAAGAATATTGAATATCATACGGGACAATTGGGTGGTGTCTATAAATAAATGACATGTTACTAAATAAGTTATATGTTTCATATTTCAGAACGTGTCTGGAGGAGGAATGACACCAGAAGAGACGAGAGAAATGATGCTAGCCATGATGGCTGAGCAAAATCGGATGATTCAGGACCAGTTTCGGGCTCGAGATGAGGCCGAAGCTAAACGAAGAGAAGATAAGAGAAAGAATAAGGAAAGAGAGGGAAACGATGACGAGCAAGGTGACAACACTAGGTCATCAAATAAGCCCAGGGGTTGTCGTTTCAAGGACTTTAAGGGAAATGGAGCAGTTGAATTTACTGGATTGGGTGATGCTGTTACTGCACTGGAGTGGATAACAGCTACAGAAAGGACTTTCCAAATCAGCGATTGTGCTGAGAAGGATATTGTCCGATTCGCTACTGCCATGTTCACCAAAGACGCAATAATGTGGTGGAATTCGATGGTGAATGCACTAACAATGGAGAAGGTTGCTGTAATGAAATGGGCTGAGTTCACTGAAGTTTTCACTCAGCAGTACTGCCCGGCCGATGAGCGCCGAAGACTTGAGGCAAAATTCATGACACTGATTCAGGGGACTAAGTCTGTGTCCCAGTACGCGGTAGAGATCACGAGGCTGAGTTTGTTCGCGCCTCATCAAGTGGATACTGAGGAAAGAAAAGTGACCAGGTTTGAGGCTGGTCTTGATTTGGAGATTCGGAGGGTAATGAGCAATGTACGCTACCCCACATTTGCTGGTCTATTGGAAGCCGCCAGAAATGTGGAACAGATTTTAAGTATGTCTGGTTACGTGATGGGGTCCGCTGCTGCTTCAGCTAATCCAACTCAACCTTCACCACCGAAACGCCAACGCGAAGGAGGTTATTCTGGTTCTTCACGATCTTCGCAGTACTCGCCACAACAGTCCTTCCGTCGACAGTCTAGTTCTTCCCGTCGTGCTCGTGCATACTCTATCAACACCGAGCCACAGTATTGTAACAAGTGTCATGTGGAACACTTCGGCAAGTGCACCAACGGGCGTGCGTGTTTTTGCTGCGGAGAGTTGGGCCACTTTCAGAATGAATGTCCACGAAGATCAGATGCCTGCCATAAATGTGGAGTGTGGGGGCACTATAGTAGAAATTGTCGAAAGAATGCTCCAGCAGCAGCTGCTCCAACATCAACACGATCTTCGGGAGGTTCAAGCGGTGGTTCAGTTAACCGGGGTCGGGGTCAGTCACAAAGGGCACCGGCTCGTGCCTTTCAAATCACTGCAAAGGAGGCTAGGGAAAACCCGGAGGTGGTCACGGGTATGTTTATTGAAAACTCTTTACCTGCAAGAGTGTTATTTGACTCGGGTGCCAATAGATCGTTTGTATCTACTATGTTTGCTCAACAATTGTCTATGCCTTTATCAAAGTTATCTGTTGTACTAGATATTGAAACTGCTAGTAATACTTTAGTCAAGGTAGACCATGTATACCATAACTGCACCTTAGTGATTGAAGATGTAGTCTTCAATTTGGACTTGATTCTGATCGAGTTCAGTGAATTTGATGTAATTGTCGGGATGGATTGGTTGATAGAGAACGAAGCCCACATAGTATGTAAGAAGCGGATGATAAAGATAACTACTCCGGAGGGGCGTGAGATCTGCATTTATGGGGATAGGAGAAGCGGGGATCTATGTTTGTTGACCATTGCAAAAGCCCGAAAGCTTGTTGCAAAGGGTTGTGACGCTTACCTGGCATATGCTATTGATGCCAAGGCTGAGAAGAAGACGTTGGCCGATGTGCCTGTTGTTTCACTATTCCCGGATGTGTTTCCGGAAGACTTGTCTGGCGTGCCGCCTGAGAGACAAGTGGAATTTAGAATTGATCTGATCCCTGGAGCTGCACCGGTAGCTCGTTCTCCTTATCGCCTTGCCCCAACCGAGATGAAAGAGATGATGACACAACTCCAGGAGTTGTTGGACAAGGGCTTTATTCGACCAAGTTCATCGTCGTGGGGAGCCCCTGTTTTGTTTGTGAAAAAGAAGGATGGCACAATGCGAATGTGCATTGATTACCGGGAGTTGAATAAACTGACTGTTAAGAACAAGTATCCGCTGCCACGGATAGATGACTTATTTGATCAGTTACATGGAGCTTCTGTCTTTTCTAAGATCGACTTGAGGTCGGGATATCATCAGTTAAAAGTTCGAGAGGAAGATGTGCCTAAGACAGCTTTCAGGACTCGGTATGGGCATTACGAGTTTCTGGTGATGCCTTTCGGTTTAACCAATGCCCCGGCTGTGTTTATGGATTTAATGAATAGAGTATGTAGATCGATGTTGGATAAATCGGTAATTGTGTTTATCGATGAGATTTTAGTATACTCTAAGTCGGAAGCCGAACATGCTGATCATTTAAGGGAATTGCTGGAATTGCTAAGAAAAGAGAAGTTGTATGCCAAGTTCTCAAAATGTGAGTTTTGGCTGCAACAGATTCAGTTTTTAGGGCATGTAATTTCGGGGGCCGAAATTTCAGTAGATCCGGCTAAGGTAGAAGCGGTAAGAAACTGGGAGCCGCCTCGTTCAGCTACTGAAGTCAGAAGTTTTCTGGGGCTAGCGGGCTATTATCGGAGGTTCATTAAGGACTTTTCAAAGATTGCAGTCCCTTTAACTGTGTTAACGAAGAAGAATGCACCTTTTGTCTGGGAAACCGTGCAGCAAGAGGCGTTTGATGTTTTGAAGAAAACGTTAAGTGAAGCACCGATACTTGCCCTACCAGAGGGCAATGAAGATTTTGTGGTATACACGGATGCTTCGAGGTTGGGACTTGGTGCGGTATTGATGCAACGTGGAAAAGTTATAGCTTATGCTTCGAGACAGTTAAAGCAACACGAGAAGAATTATTCAACTCATGACTTGGAGTTGACTGCAGTTACGTTTGCATTAAAATTGTGGAGGCACTATCTATATGGGACTAAGTGTCAACTCTACACGGACCATAGGAGTTTGAAATACATATTCAGCCAGAAGGAACTTAACATGAGACAGAGACGTTCGATGGAACTAATAAAGGATTATGACTGTGAAATCCTTTACCATCCTGGAAAGGCTAACGTGGTAGCCGATGCTTTGAGTCGCAAAGCATATGCCAAGGATTGTTGTTATATGTTGACGTCTACGATGTTGACTTCCATAATAATTGATGATGTTAAAGCTGCTCAAGTGGAAGCTTTGAAAGAAGATAACATTGGTGCTGAAGATATAAGCGCACAGATTAAGAATATGGAAACGAGTGAAACGGGTTTGAAAGGTATATATGGGAGGATCTGGGTGCCGAAGTTTGGTGGGATGCGAAAAGTGATTATCGAAGAAGCACATCAATCAAAGTTTTCTGTACATCCTGGAAGTACAAAGATGTACAATGAGCTAAAAGAAGATTTTTGGTGGCCCGGATTAAAGAAAGATATCGGACAGTATGTGGAGAGATGCCGAACTTGTCGATTAGTGAAAGCCGAATACCAGCAGCCTTACGGTAGTTTGCAATCGCTTCCCATTCCGGAATGGAAGTGGGAACACATAACCATGGACTTTGTCACGAAGTTGCCGAAAACTAGGCGTCAACACGATGCGGTATGGGTAATCGTTGATAGATTAACCAAGTCGGCACACTTCATTCCAATAAGAGAAAGTTATTCACTGGAAAAGTTAGCTCAGATTTACTTGGATGAGATTATTTCGAGACATGGAGTACCTAAGACTATAGTATCTGATCGGGACAGCCGATTTACTTCCAATTTTTGGTCGGCTTTACAAGATGGGTTGGGAACGAGAATAGCAATGAGTACGGCTTACCGACCGCAAACCGATGGTCAAAGTAAAAGGACTATCCTGACACTTGAAGATATGATGCGGTCGTGTATATTGGATCTCGGTGGCAATTGGGACGATCATTTGCCACTGATCGAGTTTTCATATAACAACAGTTACCACGCGACGATCAAGAAAGCGCCGTTTGAGGCATTGTATGGGAGAAGATGTAGGACTCCTACATGTTGGAGAGAAACTGGTGAAACGCCGATTGCTGGGCCAGCATTGTTACAAGAAACGAATGAAAAGATTCAGTTGGTGCGACAGAATATGAAGGCGGCCCAGGATCGCCAGAAAAGTTATTACGATAGAAGGCACAAACCAATCAGTTTTGATGTGAACGATTGGGTATATCTGAAGGTGTCACCTATGAGAGGTGTTACACGTTTTGTAAAAAGAGGAAAGTTAGCTCCGAGATTCGTCGGACCATTCAGGATTACCGAAAAAGTAGGAAATCAGTCGTATCGGTTGGAATTGCCGGAAGAAATGTCGGGCATACACCCGGTGTTCCATGTGGGGAACCTTAGGAAGTCGTTCACAACCGAAAACGAGGATTGGGCAGATCACACGGAGTTGCAAATTGTTGAAAGGCTCCGGTATGTTGAAGAGCCGGAGTGTGTGTTAGATACAAAAGTGAAGAAATTAAGAAGCAAAGAGATAGAAATGGTGCTTGTACGTTGGAAGCATCACAAAGGAGCGAATCACACTTGGGAAACAAAGGCAGAGATGTTGAAGAAGTATCCGAAACTGTTCGAATCCGAGTAACTTCGAGGACGAAGTTAAGCGTGGTGGAGCCCATGCTGTAACATCCTCGGATTTAAATTATTGTATTTGAATTTTATTAAGTTTAAAATGGTAATTTAAGTTGAATTATGTAAGTTAAGTTGGTGGTTCAATTTTGTAATTGATGATTTAAATTCATTAAGTTAATATAAATTATTATTGTTATGAAATATTGAGGATTATAAAATTAGTGATGATAAGTTGAGAATAAATCAGTATTTAATGGAACGGGATGAGTTGAGGGACTAAATGTGATAAACTTGGAAATCTTGAAATAAAAGACCAAAGGTCTTTCATTTTGAATCATCATTCTCTCTCTCATCTCTCGGTTCCCTCTCTCTCTAAGAAATTCAAAGATCATCAAAAGTTGATAATTGAAGCTGGAAATTTGGATTCAGATCGTATTCAAGGAACTATTACTACTGCAATCATCAATTTGAGGTAAACACCACAAGAACTCTTTGATTTTGAAGAATGTTGGGTCGGTTCTTATATGAACAGAAAATTTGAAATTAGTGTTGCAAATACGGATGCATGTTGGATTTCTTGTTGATTAGTTTAAATCTAGTATATATAATGCTAAATATCAAATTTCAGCTTCTGATTCGCACTATAAGTCTGATTTTGGAGATTGTGTGTGTGTGTTTTAAGTGTGTGTGTTCGACGGAATGGAACAAAGTGAAAAAGGGGTTCAATTTGATATGTAAATATGTTATAAATTAGTGTTTAAATGGTTAGAAGTAAGAATATTTATGTTGGCATAAATTATTTCGAGCATTGAATTAGTACCAAAAATGACTTGGATTAAATCTGGAAAATATCAAGACTGCACCAATATGAACTCGGATGTCCGAATTCGGATCTGGCAGGAACTCGGATCCGGACCGAATTCGGACAGGATCCGAAATGTTGATGTTCAAATTAGCAAAATAATTTCTAAGTGTTGAAATTTCGGTTGAGGCTCAAATTCGGATGGGGTCCGAAATTCGCAAGTGTCCGAATTGGGAACTAATGGGGTCCGAAATTAAAATTATCCGAACCTAATGTGGGGACCGAAATAGGGTCCGAATTCGGGTGGGACCCGAATCCGGACATGGATCCGAATTAGGGTCGAAATTTTTGCAAAACTTATAAAAATTTGATTTTATGGAATCAAACAGTTATTGACACGATGTGTTGTTACAACTGACTAACAGGTCCCTTGTGGTGTTGTTTAACCCACAGTGGGGTACTTTGTGGATCCGGTTGAAATCCCGGGGAGAAATAAAATTAATTGAAGTATAATAACGCACCCAATGTGAGTACCTTTGATTTTAACATTGCTGCATCTGCATTATGTTTGCATTGCCTGCTGAGGCATGTTGTTTCATATTCGTTTGGCATTCTACTAACATGCGTATATGTTGATGCACATTCATACTTGTTGCATGTCCGTTCATTTGTTGTGCATCCTTTTGATGGACCTGCGTGGTCGCATCTGTACTCTGATGTTACTGTGCTATATGACCAAGAGTTTGACACCTCTGTGGTCAGGATAGACAGTAGGTCATCCCCGATGTAATGTCTGCCTCAGATGGTTGGTTATTCTTATGCCGAGTGTCAGCTCGAAGGAGCTGCGGCTCGGGTTTGCGTACTTGGAGTACGTGTGGGGTATACGGTATGTGTTACCGCGGTTACCCTGGGTGGCATCATAATGATTTGTAGAATGTGTAAAAATCATCTGGTATTCACTAAGCATTCGCTTACCTTTTAGTTGTTGAATTTTTACAGAAAAAGGGAAGTCTACAGCTGGACCATCTAGCTAGGAAATCTATTGAAGTATTTGAAGATTTCTACCGTTTACTGTGGTATTTGGTTTATGAATATTCTGCTGTAATGAATTTGGGATAATGTAATAATTTGAGTTGGTAGACTTAGACGTGTAACCTTTGTAGCACCGTAGGGTGATAGACTCAGTTGTAATACTTTTATTTATGTATTTTGCTTCCGCACTTTAATTAAGGTATCAGATTATTATATATCTGTTTGTTGGTGAATAATCCTGGGTGAATTGTAATTGGTGGTTAATGTGGCAAGGGTGTCACACTTTACATCTAATTGATAGACCTTAAAGCCCTTGAAGGAGGCAAAAGATAAAAACAACCTAATGGCTTCCAGCCTTGCTACTGGCGCAAACACCTCGTTGTAATCGATTCCCTCCTCTTGGTTGAAACCCTTTACAACTAACCTAGACTTTTTGCGAGTGACTATACCCCGATCATCTTTCTTGCACTTAAAAACCCATTTGGTTCCTATTGCAACTTCTCCTCGAGGTAATGGAACTAACTCCCATACTTCTAGTTTCCTAAACTGTGAAAGTTCTTCCTGCATCGCTTCAACCTAGGAGTTATCCTTAAGTGCCATTTGCACATTCTTAGGCTCTACTTGGGATATGAAACACGAATAGAGACAGGTATGATATGCCTCGGAGTCATTTATCATCGACAGCAACACTGTGTTGTTATTTAAACTACTCCTAGTCTTCACACCCTCGTTAGGATTTCCTATGATGCTTTCTATAGGATGGTTCTTGTTGCTCCTAGAGGTCTCTATCTCGTCAACAGTCAGATTATCTCCTAAGTTGGATCCTATTTCACCTAATGGGGTAACAGTCTCAGCTTCCACATTTTCCTCCTCGTGTACATTTTCCTCAGTGTTGGAACTTGTTGCCTGAGTCTGATTCTCAGTTGAAGGTGCCTCTGGATTGGTAACTTCTGGAGATCCATCTTCAGTCGCAGTAGGCTCGGATGCGGATTGAAATGTGGTCCTCGGAAAGGTATGACCATCGTCATTTAGGTGCAACGTCGCCATGTCCTTTTCGATTGTACCTGCATTTTCATCCAAAGGAATGTTAAATGACTCAAATAACGTATCATAGTCAAATATCCATTCCGGACCTGTTTGGGGTTCATGTGTATAACTTGTGACTTCAATGTTATACACAATCTCAACCGTACCATTCGTTTTGTTAAAAACCCGTTTGTTTGGTGAGTTCGGCACATAACCTAGGAAGTATCCTTCGTCAGCCTTTTCACCAAAGTTTGGTTGATGTTTTGTACGCAATAAGGTGCATGGTACCCCAAACGCTTCGAATCCAGTTAACTTAGGTGGCCGTTTATTCAAAATTTCATAACAGGTTTTGTTCAAAGATTTGAAAGTTAGGACTCGGTTTAAAATATGACATGCGGTATTCACTGCCTCCCCCCAAAACATGGTAGGAAGCTTTGAATCCGACAACATAGACCTAGCTGCCTCAATCAGTGTCCTGTTTTTACGTTCGGCCACACCATTTTGTTGAGGTTCATATGGTGCACTAAATTGATGCACTATGCCCTTTGAGAGGCAATATACACCAATTACAGTGTTTTTGAACTCAGTTCCATTATCATTACTTATCTTTTTAACCCGTGTTCCGTAGGAATTCTCCACTTGGTCTAAGAACCCGATGAGCTTGGAAGTCGTCTCGTCCTTTGTACTTAGAAAGAAAACCCAAGAAAATCGTGAGTAATCATCAGTGATAACTAAACAAAACCAACTACCTCCTATACTCCTTTTGTTGATTGGACCGAAAAGATCCATATGCAACAAATCGAATGTTGAGGTTATGGAGTTCTGCGTCTTGGACTTGTGTGTCTTCTTATGTTGTTTGCCCTTCTTGCATGGTAGACACTTGTCCTCGAACTGAAAGCTCTTCATAGGCACACCTTGCACCAACCCATTCTTCGTTATGTAGTTCATCTTTCTTAGGTGCAAGTGAGCCATGCGTCTGTGCCACAACACTGATTCAGTCTCCGAAGCTTTTGATAGTAAGCAGATCGGACCCATCGAAGTATTCGGCTTGTTCATATCGAGCATGTACAAGTCATTCTTCCTTGGTGCCCTCATCAATACCCATTCTTCAGGAATCTTGAATCCCGGTTTTAGCACTAACGCTTCAGTGTCAGTAAAAAGCACTGAATTCTTCCTATCACATATTTGAGATACACTAATGAGATTATGAACCAGTTTATCAGCGTGATAAACTTGATCCAAAGTAATCGTCCCATTAGTGACTTCTCCAGTTCCAGTGATAGTTCCTCCTTTATTACCCGCGAATGATACAAATCCCCGATTCCCACCCTTGAAGTCTGTAAGGAGACTTCGTTCCCCTGTCATGTGCCTGGAGCATCCACTATCGACGAACCATTTGTCGTTTACACCTGTGGTAATCTCCTGCACATGAAAGAAAATAGGTTAGTTATCACGGGGAACCCAAGCCATGACTGACTTGGTTATACCATTCTCGTCCACATACTTAAACTCTTTCAAATTCCCATCTCGCCTTTCAGGTGACTTGGGTCGTTGAACAGGAGTTTGTTGTGGTGCCGAGTGATGTAAATTCACTCTTTTCCTTTGAGTAGGCATTTGTTGTGGAGCTCTCGAATAATTCCGATTATATTGCATTTCAGATTGTGATCCCTGAGCTCTTACCGGTGCGTAATGTCTAACAGGAGTATGTGACCTAACTGGAGTGTTTGCCCTGCTAGGTGTTGTGCTCCTATAGACTTGTTGAGGTGTTGACCTAGATTGATTAATGACACGATTCGATGAATTTGTCCTAACCACTTCCTTTGGTCCAACCTTAACCGGTGTTTGTTTCACAACTTGTTTTGGTGCAGCCTGCACAGTTTTCTCGGTACTCTGAGAACCATTAGTGCTCGCCACACTTGTTGAGGGTTTAGGCTATTCTGGCTTCACTGTCTTAGGTGTATTATCAAGTTTCCTATGTGGACATGTAGAAGCTACATGCCCCCTCTCGTGACATCTAAAGGATGACATTTTGTCTATTGGCTTCTTTTGTGAGCCCTTGGACTTAGGTGTCTCACTAGTGTCTTGGTCCTTTTGTACATCTATTGCGACTGGCTCATCGTCCTGATCATTAAAATCAATTTTATGTTTTCCTGCAGGTGTTTCACTGGAGGAAGACACAAATTTGACTTTCTTAACCTTTACAGTTGTGTCAGCCACCTTAGGTGTATTCTCTACTACAGGCTCAGATATAGGTGTAGGTATGTCCTCAAAGTCTACTGATTTATTAGTTTTCTCCTGAGGTTGAGGCACGTAGTTTGCATTAAAAGGTGGAGGAATTTCATGAAATCCTAGACCTACAGGCTTTTTAGATTGACGTTGAGCATCTAAAACTTTCCCTAGGTTCAGGCTTGAATTCCTAAACTTCTCTAGCTTACTATTGGCCTCTGCTACCTTTACCTTTGTTTCAGCTAGCTCTATGTCCTTATCCTTAAGATTTTTGGTCAAGGCCTCTACATGCTCATACATAAGCTCTAACCTAACACACTGCTCACTCAGTTTGTCTTTCAAAACTATTACATCTTGAGCATCAGCCTTTAGTTTTTCCTTAAGATCTTGTTTAATATCGTTTATGCTAGCGTTATCAACCTTTAAAGACTCATTTTGAGCAGTTATGGTTTGATGTGATTCTAAGACTAGAATTAACCTATCATTAGAAGTAACACATAACAAGCATAATTCTTGAAAAAGAGAGTAAGTAAGACTAACCTTTGTGTGGTCGGATTCCACGTTGGCCATTTGAGCGGCAAACTCCAGAAGCGTCTGATCATTCGTCTTCTCCACCCACATCGGACTGCTGTCCCTTGTGGTCTGCTCTTCCCCTTCACATCCATTCTCCGTGACTTCAGCCATAAAAGCCTGAGCATTTGATTCCGGATGTGAGCTCCAGTTGTAGGTACCATCCAGCTGTCTGTCTGATGTGACGTTTGATAGTAGACCAGCTAGATTAGCTTGACCGGCAGATGAACTTGGAAGGTATCGTTGTTGAGACTGATTCTGAAACTGTCCCTGATGCTGACTCTGCCCTTGGTACGTATCTACCTTCGGTCTCTGACATACTCTGGCAAAGTGACCCAGACCTTGACAGTTGTAGCACTTTACCTTGGACTTATCAAATCCAATCCCCTTATTATTCATCGTCAAATTCCTCCCAGTTCGTTTGATGAATCTTTTAACCCTTTGGGTTACCATGGCCAGTTGTCATTTAAGGTCCATCTCCTCAAGATCGTCATGGTCGACCTGATCATAGTCTTCATCCCAGAGAGCAGGATCGTTTATCTTCCCCTGAACGCAGTTCCCGTATGCGGCCACAAAAGAAGCAAGTAGATTCAAATGTTCTTCTGCTGATTTAGCGCTCATGGGCATCTCAGAATAGCTCTGAGATGTTGTCGCCTGTGCTGCTTGAGGTTGCTGTTTTTCTGATCTTCCCAACCCTAAGAATGCTCTGTTCAGAGTGTCATCAGACTCTGCTGGTGACGACGTTTCTTCCGTGAAAAACACGGTAGCAGTCTTCAGATCTGCGGACGCTGAAGGTTTTGTTGATTTTCCAAAATACATTGCTGGATTCTGGACTTGTTCGTAATCAGTTTCGGCCTTCAGTAGCTCGAAATGATAAGCTCGCAACGTTCCCACAATATCCTCCAGAGATTGGGTATAATACTTATCCTCGTTAAGCTTTATCATTGCTACATACATAGCCCATTTGGCTGGTAAGGCATCAAGAAGCTTATTGTTCTTGTCGGTGTCAGTATACTCAATCCCGTGACTTTCAAGTTCCGTCAATAGATGATAGAAGCGGGTGATTGTGTCATCTAGCTGTTCATCCTTCAAAGCCTTGAAAATTGCAAACTGTTGTTTCAACAGCTCCATACGCTTTCGTCGAACCCTAGGATTACCCTCACACCTCTTCTCTAGTGACTCCCAAAGTTCCTTAGATGTCTTTTGAGTCCTAAATGTGTGTAGTATATCCTGAGGCAACGCCATTCGAATTATCGAAAACGCTCTATTCTCGGCTTCATACAGTTTCTTATCATCCTCCTTCATCATTTGGTATGATAAGACTCTCTGACGGCCTTCAACTTCAGAAATTGGTGGAATGTATCCTTGGTCAATACATACCCACATGCGCATGTCGTTAAAGCGCACAAAATCGGCAAACCGATCTTTCCACCAATAGTAATCCTCGAGTTTCATCAGCTTAGGCGGAGTGTTTGCCTTCCCGACCTCGTGGTCCATTTCCAGAAACTTTTGAAGATTTGACATCGTTTCGAAAGTAATTGAAGGGTAACTTAAATAATTTAATTCAAAACTAATTTAATTTAACTCTTTCGAATCTAGGCAGATTCGAATCTAATTAATTATAAATCTGTTTGGAATTAAATTCGATTAAGTGTTGAAATTCAATTAAATTCGAAATTATGATAGATTCGAAAGTTCCCTAAACTCGAAGGTCAAGCAAACTCGAACACTGAATAAATTCGAAGCACTATTCGAAACTAGACTAAACTCGAAGCAAACTCGAATGCAAGCAGACTCGAAGCAAACTCGAATGTAAGTAGACTCGAGAACCCTATCGAATGTAGCACAAACTCGAATTAGACTCGAAAAGTGTTTATCAAACTCGAAAGGAGCGGACTTGGTTAAACTCGAGACTATGATTAACCCTAATTAATCCTAATAGATTCGAGCGCCGCAAACTCGAAAAACGGTTAATACTCCGATTTCTTAACGTTTTGCAGATTAAATCAATAATTTTTCAACGAAAAATAATGATTTCGATCAAAAATGTGAAAAACACAAAGTATTTTCCGGATGACTATTTGCTAAGCTCGAAAACACACGAAAAACACGATTTTGAGAGAAAAACCGTCCAAACGTCAAGAAACCTAGAATGTATCTAGATGAACACAAAGAACACCAAGAACACCCCGTAGGCTCTGATACCACTTGTAAGGTCTTGCACTGACAGATCTATCTAGACGCGGAACCGTCAACGAGAGTGGAATCCTCGTTAACGGGTAGACGGAAACAACTCTCACCAGAAACACAAAGACTATCAGAAACTGCACGAACGACACACGAACGCACCTACGAACTGATTCTCTCCGAAACGGCACTAACACTGATGATAAACTCGAAATCGCTTAATGCTTAATCACTCTCGAATTCTGCAAAAAGTCTAATAAAATTTCGAGTCTATCCTAATTATAGAGGCTAATTCGAGTCTGTCATGGGCTAAACTCGAATCCGGCCCAAAGCCCATTCGAGTTTGTTCTCACTGACATTCTCGAATCTGCCACTCAACACATTCGAATCTGCCCAATTGGCTTATTCGAATCTGACCTAGATTCGAACCTTAGCCCTTTGAGGATTCGAATTTACTCATTCAATTAATTAACTTAGAGTGAAAACTTATGTCTTTAACTTATGATTGATTTTATCTTTGATCTTTATGTTTGAACTTCTTGTAATGCGTTACATTAAGTTCAAACACACAAACAATAATAATTATCAACCATACATAAACATATATATCAAACACTTGCTAAAACCCAATGTTGGATCACTTAGACTGCTATCGTCACATAGGGTGTACAAGCAAGACTCCCCCTTGACGATAGCTTCTAATAATTCACACATTTGATTAAGAACTTTGTTTTTTTATTTATTTATTCAAACTACTTCCAGCATACAAACCTTTTTCAATACACACTCGAACTACATTCTCATATTTCCTAGCCTCACCATCCATATGAGTGTCACTAGAGATCTTATGAGCATGCAAAATTTGAAGATCATCTCGAGAAAGGTTTACCAGATGAAAAGGATCATAGATTCTAGGAATCACCTTTTCTTCAAAATCTTTCATTACCGCTTCTCCCGTATCATCAACATACCACCAGTTCTTATTCTTCAAGACATTCTGTGGCATAGGCTTGAGCGGCACCTTTCTTAGACATCTTACGGGTTTGTACTGAATCTTCATCCAAGGACGCCCAGTTAGAGGATCAATTCGAGAAGGATCCTCTACTCTTTTTCCTATCCTTGGATTTAGGCGTTCAAACTTCCTTGATCTTCCCTCTTTCCTTATGATTCTTGCAATTAGATCTGCGTAGGGGTCATTGCCAATATTAATCAGTTCTTTCCATGCTAACGCATTGATCTCAATCTTTGGCAGTGAATTGAATGCTTTCAGAGTTCGCCTCAGGTACTGGAGCCCGTCTTTTCTCTTGATTATGAATAGCTGCAGTTCTCGATCAAAGAACCAGCTTAATATGCTTCCTGACAGTTTTCCAGACCCCGGCACCCTTATCTTCTTTTTTAGCTCTAATTCCTTTTGCTCATCCCTGAACCAAAACTTTCTTTTCTCTTCATTTGTTAGTTCTCTGGCAGGTTCCTCTAGTGATGACTCAACATTTAAAGCAGCATTCACCACTTCTATGTTAACAATATCATTTCCTTCTATCACATATGTATCAGTGATAGGATTTTGCTGCACGACGATCTCATCAGCTTCATCGTCCTCATCAGCACATACCTCATCATCTGATCTCCAGTCAACAATCTCTTCAGGCACAAACTCACCCTCTTCCAGCTCTTCCATTTCATCTTCAAAATCAAAACCCAAATCCATCGGATCGTCATCAAGATCCATGAGAGCATCGATCATCTCACTTATCTCATAATCTGTAGGTTTAGACGAACTAGCTTCTCCTACTTCTCCTCCTGCTTGACTTGGCTCCCTCTGAGATTGAGCAGCCTGAGCAGCAGAAAAATCTACTGGCTCATTCTGTCTTTGAGAGCTGGGATCATTGCCTTGGTCTTCTTCATCATTATCATCATCCTTCCTGCCCACTTCTTGATCTCGGCACGATGTTGGCTCTGATACCACTTGTAAGGTCTTGCACTGACAGATCTATCTAGACGCTGAACCGTCAACGAGTGCGGAATCCTCATTAACGGGTAGACGGAAACAACTCTCACCAGAAACACGGAGACTATCAGAAGCTGCACGAACGACAAACGAACGCACCTACGAACTGATTCTCTCCGAAACGGCAGTAACACTGATGATAAACTCGGAATCGCTTAATGCTTAATCACTCTCTAATTCTGCAAAAAGTCTAATAATATTTCGAGTCTATCCTAATTATAGAGGCTAATTCGAGTCTGTCATGGGCTAAACTCGAATCCGGCCCAAAGCCCATTCGAGTTTGTCCTCACTGATATAAACGAATCTGCCACTCAACACATTCGAATCTGCCCAATTGGCTTAATCGAATCTGACCCAGATTCGAACCTTAGCCCTTTGAGGATTCAAATTTACTCATTCAATTAATTAACTTAGAGTAGAAACTTATGTCTTTAACTTATGATTGATTTTATCTTTGATCTTTATGTTTGAACTTCTTGTAATGCGTTACATTAAGTTCAAACACACAAACAATAATAATTATCAACCATACATAAACATATATATCAAACACTTGCTAAAACCCAATGTTGGATCACTTAGACTGCTATCGTCAAACAGGGTGTACCAACAGACTCCCCCTTGACGATAGCTTCTAATAATTCACACATTTGATTAAGAACTTTGTTTTTTTTATTTATTCAAACTACTTCCAGCATACAAACCTTTTTCAATACACACTCGAACTACATTCTCATATTTCCTAGCCTCACCATCCATATGAGTGTCACTAGAGATCTTATGAGCATGCAAAATTTGAAGATCGTCTCGAGAAAGGTTTACCAGATGAAGAGGATCATAGATTCTAAGACTCACCTTTTCTTCAAAATCTTCCATTACCGCTTCTCCCGTATCATCAACATACCACCAGTTCAGGTTCTTCAAGACATTCTGTGGCATAGGCTTGAGCGGCACCTTTCTTAGACATCTTACGGGTTTGTACTGAATCTTCATCCAAGGACGCCCAGTTAGAGGATCAATTCGAGAAGGATCCTCTACTCTTTTTCCTATCCTTGGATTTAGGCGTTCAAACTTCCTTGATCTTCCCTCTTTCCTTATGATTCTTGCAATTAGATCTGCGTAGGGGTCATTGCCAATATTAATCAGTTCTTTCCATGCTAACGCCTTGATCTCAATCTTTGGCAGTGAATTGAATGCTTTCAGAGTTCGCCTCAGGTACTGGAGCCCGTCTTTTCTCTTGATTATGAATAGCTGCAGTTCTCGATCAAAGAACCAGCTTAATATGCTTCCTGACAGTTTTCCAGTCCCCGGCACCCTTATCTTCTTTTTTAGCTCTAATTCCTTTTGCTCAGCCCTGAACCACAACTTTCTTTTCTCTTCATTTGTTAGTTCTCTGGCAGGTTCCTCTACTGATGACTCAACATTTAAAGCAGCATTCACCACTTCTATGTTAACAATATCATTTCCTTCTATCACATATGTATCAGTGATAGGATATTGCTGCACGACGATCTCATCAGCTTCATCGTCCTCATCAGCACATACCTCATCATCTGATCTCCAGTCAACAATCTCTTCAGGCACAAACTCACCCTCTTCCAGCTCTTCCATTTCATCTTCAAAATCAAAACCCAAATCCATCGGATCGTCATCAAGATCCATGAGAGCATCGATCATCTCACTTATCTCATAATCCGTAGGTTTAGACAAACTAGCTTCTCCTACTTCTCCTCCTGCTTGACTTGGCTCCCCCTGAGATTGAGCAGCCTGAGCAGCAGAAAAATCTACTGGCTCATTCTGTCTTTGAGAGCTGGGATCATTGCCTTGGTCTTCTTCATCATTATCATCATCCTTCCTGCCCACTTCTTGATCTCGGCACGATGTTGGCTCTGATACCACTTGTAAGGTCTTGCACTGACAGATCTATCTAGACGCGGAACCGTCAACGAGAGTGGAATCCTCGTTAACGGGTAGACGGAAACAACTCTCACCAGAAACACGGAGACTATCAGAAGCTGCACGAACGACAAACGAACGCACCTACGAACTGATTCTCTCCGAAACGGCACTAACACTGATGATAAACTCGAAATCGCTTAATGCTTAATCACTCTCGAATTCTGCAAAAAGTCTAATAATATTTCGAGTCTATCCTAATTATAGAGGCTAATTCGAGTCTGTCATGGGCTAAACTCGAATCCGGCCCAAAGCCCATTCGAGTTTGTCCTCACTGACATTCTCGAATCTGCCACTCAACACATTCGAATCTGCCCAATTGGCTTATTCGAATCTGACCTAGATTCGAACCTTAGCCCTTTGAGGATTCGAATTTACTCATTGAATTAATTAACTTAGAGTAGAAACTTATGTCTTTAACTTATGATTGATTTTATCTTTGATCTATATGTTTGAACTTCTTGTAATGCGTTACATTAAGTTCAAACACACAAACAATAATAATTATCAACCATACATAAACATATATATCAAACACTTGCTAAAACCCAATGTTGGATCACTTAGACTGCTATCGTCACACAGGGTGTACAAGCAACACTCCCCCTTGACGATAGCTTCTAATAATTCACACATTTGATTAAGAACTTTGTTTTTTTTTATTTATTCAAACTACTTCCAGCATACAAACCTTTTTCAATACACACTCGAACTACATTCTCATATTTCCTAGCCTCACCATCCATATGAGTGTCACTTGAGATCTTATGAGCATGCAAAATTTGAAGATTATCTCGAGAAAGGTTTACCAGATGAAGAGGATCATAGATTCTAAGAAACACCTTTTCTTCAAAATCTTTCATTACCGCTTCTCCCGTATCATCAACATACCACCAGTTCTTATTCTTCAAGACATTCTGTGGCATAGGCTTGAGCGGCACCTTTCTTAGACATCTTACGGGTTTGTACTGAATCTTCATCCAAGGACGCCCAGTTAGAGGATCAATTCGAGAAGGATCCTCTACTCTTTTTCCTATCCTTGGATTTAGGCGTTCAAACTTCCTTGATCTTCCCTCTTTCCATATGATTCTTGCAATTAGATCTGCGTAGGGGTCATTGCCAATATTAATCAGTTCTTTCCATGCTAACGCCTTGATCTCAATCTTTGGCAGTGAATTGAATGCTTTCAGAGTTCGCCTCAGGTACTGGAGCCCGTCTTTTCTCTTGATTATGAATAGCTGCAGTTCTCGATCAAAGAACCAGCTTAATATGCATCCTGACAGTTTTCCAGTCCCCGGCACCCTTATCTTCTTTTTTAGCTCTAATTCCTTTTGCTCATCCCTGAACCAAAACTTTCTTTTCTCTTCATTTGTTAGTTCTCTGGCAGGTTCCTCTACTGATGACTCAACATTTAAAGCAGCATTCACCACTTCTATGTTAACAATATCATTTCCTTCTATCACATATGTATCAGTGATAGGATTTTGCTGCACGACAATCTCATCAGCTTCATCGTCCTCATCAGCACATACCTCATCTTCTGATCTCCAGTCAACAATCTCTTCAGGCACAAACTCACCCTCTTCCAGCTCTTCCATTTCATCTTCAAAATCAAAACCCAAATCCATCGGATCGTCATCAAGATCCATGAGAGCATCGATCATCTCACTTATCTCATAATCTGTAGGTTTAGAAGAACTAGCTTCTCCTACTTCTCCTCCTGCTTGACTTGGCTCCCCCTGAGATTGAGCAGCCTGAGCAGCAGAAAAATCTACTGGCTCATTCTGTCTTTGAGAGCTGGGATCATTGCCTTGGTCTTCTTCATCATTATCATCATCCTTCCTGCCCACTTCTTGATCTCGGCACGATGTTGGCTCTGATACCACTTGTAAGGTCTTGCACTGACAGATCTATCTAGACGCGGAACCGTCAACGAGTGCGGAATCCTCATTAACGGGTAGACGGAAACAACTCTCACCAGAAATACGGAGACTATCAGAAGCTGCACGAACGCACCTACGAACTGATTCTCTCCGACACGGCACTAACACTGATGATAAACTCGAAATCGCTTAATGCTTAATCACTCTCGGATTCTGCAAAAAGTCTAATAATATTTCGAGTCTATCCTAATTATAGAGGCTAATTCGAGTCTGTCATGGGCTAAACTCGAATTCGGCCCAAAGCCCATTCGAGTTTGTCCTCACTGACATAAACGAATCTGCCACTCAACACATTCGAATCTGCCCAATTGGCTTAATCGAATCTGACCTAGATTCGAACCTTACCCCTTTGAGGATTCGAATTTACTCATTCAATTAATTAACTTAGAGTAGAAACTTATGTCTTTAACTTATGATTGATTTTATCTTTGATCTTTATGTTTGAACTTCTTGTAATGCGTTACATTAAGTTCAAACACACAAACAATAATAATTATCAACCATACATAAACATATATATCAAACACTTGCTAAAACCCAATGTTGGATCACTTAGACTGCTATCGTCACACAGGGTGTACCAACAGACTCCCCCTTGACGATAGCTTCTAATAATTCACACATTCGATTAAGAACTTTGTTTTTTTTTATTTATTCAAACTACTTCCAGCATACAAACCTTTTTCAATACACACTCGAACTACATTCTCATATTTCCTAGCCTCACCATCCATATGAGTGTCACTAGAGATCTTATGAGCATGCAAAATTTGAAGATCGTCTCGAGAAAGGTTTACCAGATGAAGAGGATCATAGATTCTAAGAATCACCTTTTCTTCAAAATCTTCCATTACCGCTTCTCCCGTATCATCAACATACCACCAGTTCAGATTCTTCAAGACATTCTGTGGCATAGGCTTGAGCGGCACCTTTCTTAGACATCTTACGGGTTTGTACTGAATCTTCATCCAAGGACGCCCAGTTAGAGGATCAATTCGAGAAGGTTCCTCTACTCTTTTTCCTATCCTTGGATTTAGGCGTTCAAACTTCCTTGATCTTCCCTCTTTCCTTATGATTCTTGCAATTAGATCTGCGTAGGGGTCATTGCCAATATTAATCAGTTCTTTCCATGCTAACGCCTTGATCTCAATCTTTGGCAGTGAATTGAATGCTTTCAGAGTTCGCCTCAGGTACTGGAGCCCGTCTTTTCTCTTGATTATGAATAGCTGCAGTTCTCGATCAAAGAACCAGCTTAATATGCTTCCTGACAGTTTTCCAGTCCCCGGCACCCTTATCTTCTTTTTTAGCTCTAATTCCTTTTGCTCAGCCCTGAACCACAACTTTCTTTTCTCTTCATTTGTTAGTTCTCTGGCAGGTTCCTCTACTGATGACTCAACATTTAAAGCAGCATTCACCACTTCTATGTTAACAATATCATTTCCTTCTATCACATATGTATCAGTGATAGGATTTTGCTGCACGATGATCTCATCAGCTTCATCGTCCTCATCAGCACATACCTCATCATCTGATCTCGAGTCAACAATCTCTTCAGGCACAAACTCACCCTCTTCCAGCTCTTCCATTTCATCTTTAAAATCAAAACCCAAATCCATCAGATCGTCATCAAGATCCATGAGAGCATCGATCATCTCACTTATCTCATAATCCGTAGGTTTAGACGAACTAGCTTCTCCTACTTTTCCTCCTGCTTGACTTGGCTCCCCCTGAGATTGAGCAGCCTGAGCAGCAGAATAATCTACTGGCTCAATCTGTCTTTGAGAGCTGGGATCATTGCCTTGGTCTTCTTCATCATTATCATCATCCTTCCTGCCCACTTCTTGATCTCAGCACGATGTTGGCTCTGATACCACTTGTAAGGTCTTGCACTGACAGATCTATCTAGACGCGGAACCGTCAACGAGTGCGGAATCCTCGTTAACGGGTAGACGGAAACAACTCTCACCAGAAACACGGAGACTATCAGAAGCTGCACGAACGACAGACGAACGCACCTACAAACTGATTCTCTCCGAAACGGCACTAACACTGATGATAAACTTGAAATCGCTTAATGCTTAATCACTCTCGAATTCTGCAAAAAGTCTAATAATATTTCGAGTCTATCCTAATTATAGAGGCTAATTCGAGTCTGTCATGGGCTAAACTCGAATCCGGCCCAAAGCCCATTCGAGTTTGTCCTCACTGACATTCTCGAATCTGCCACTCAACACATTCGAATCTGCCCAATTGGCTTAATCGAATCTGACCTAGATTCGAACCTTAGCCCTTTGAGGATTCGAATATACTCATTCAATTAATTAACTTAGAGTAGAAACTTATGTCTTTAACTTATGATTGATTTTATCTTTGATCTTTATGTTTGAACTTCTTGTAATGCGTTACATTAAGTTCAAACACACAAACAATAATAATTATCAACCATACATAAACATATATATCAAACACTTGCTAAAACCCAATGTTAGATCACTTAGACTGCTATCGTCACACAGGGTGTACCAACAGACTCCCCCTTGACGATAGCTTCTAATAATTCACACATTCGATTAAGAACTTTGTTTTTTTTATTTATTCAAACTACTTCCAGCATACAAACCTTTTTCAATACACACTCGAACTACATTCTCATATTTCCTAGCCTCACCATCCATATGAGTGTCACTAGAGATCTTATGAGCATGCAAAATTTGAAGATCATCTCGAGAAAGGTTTACCAGATGAAGAGGATCATAGATTCTAAGAATCACCTTTTCTTCAAAATCATCCATTACCGCTTCTCCCGTATCATCAACATACCACCAGTTCAGATTCTTCAAGACATTCTGTGGCATAGGCTTGAGTGGCACCTTTCTTAGACATCTTACGGGTTTGTACTGAATCTTCATCCAAGGACGCCCAGTTAGAGGATCAATTCGAGAAGGATCCTCTACTCTTTTTCCTATCATTGGATTTAGGCGTTCAAACTTCCTTGATCTTCCCTCTTTCCTTATGATTCTTGCAATTAGATCTGCGTAGGGGTCATTGCCAATATTAATCAGTTCTTTCCATGCTAACGCCTTGATCTCAATCTTTGGCAGTGAATTAAATGCTTTCAGAGTTCACCTCAGGTACTGGAGCCCGTCTTTTCTCTTGATTATGAATAGCTGCAGTTCTCGATCAAAGAACCAGCTTAATATGCTTCCTGACAGTTTTCCAGTCCCCGGCACCCTTTTCTTCTTTTTTAGCTCTAATTCCTTTTGCTCAGCCCTAAACCACAACTTTCTTTTCTCTTCATTTGTTAGTTCTCTGGCAGGTTCCTCTACTGATGACTCAACATTTAAAGCAGCATTCACCACTTCTATGTTAACAATATCATTTCCTTCTATCACATATGTATCAGTGATAGGATTTTGCTGCACGACGATCTCATCAGCTTCATCGTCCTCATCAGCACATACCTCATCATCTGATCTCCAGTCAACAATCTCTTCAGGCACAAACTCACCCTCTTCCAGCTCTTCCATTTCATCTTTAAAATCAAAACCCAAATCCATCGGATCGTCATCAAGATCCATGAGAGCATCGATCATCTCACTTATCTCATAATCCGTAGGTTTAGACGAACTAGCTTCTCCTACTTCTCCTCCTGCTTGACTTGGCTCCCCCTGAGATTGAGCAGCCTGAGCAGCAGAAAAATCTACTGGCTCATTCTGTCTTTGAGAGCTGGGATCATTGCCTTGGTCTTCTTCATCATTATCATAATCCTTCCAGCCCACTTCTTGATCTCGGCGCGATGTTGGCTCTGATACCACTTGTAAGGTCTTGCACTGACAGATCTATCTAGACGCGGAACCGTCAACGAGTGCGGAATCCTCGTTAACGGGTAGACGGAAACAACTCTCACCAGAAACACGGAGACTATCAGAAGCTGCACGAACGACACACGAACGCACCTACGAACTGATTCTCTCCGAAACGGCACTAACACTGATGATAAACTCGAAATCGCTTAATGCTTAATCACTCTCGAATTCTGCCAAAAGTCAAATAATATTTCGAGTCTATCCTAATTATAGAGGCTAATTCGAGTCTGTCATGGGCTAAACTCAAATCCGGCCCAAAGCCCATTTGAGTTTGTCCTCACTGACATTCTCGAATCTGCCACTCAACACATTCGAATCTGCCCAATTGGCTTAATCGAATCTAACCTAGATTCGAACCTTAGCCCTTTGAGGATTCGAATTTACTCATTCAATTAATTAACTTAGAGTAGAAACTTATGTCTTTAACTTATGCTTGATTTTATCTTTGATCTTTATGTTTGAACTTCTTGTAATGCGTTACATTAAGTTCAAACACACAAACAATAATAATTATCAACCATACATAAACATATATATCAAACACTTGCTAAAACCCAATGTTGGATCACTTAGACTGCTATCGTCACACAGGGTGTACCAACAGACTCCCCCTTGACGATAGCTTCTAATAATTCACACATTCGATTAAGAACTTTGTTTTTTTTTTATTTATTCAAACTACTTCCAGCATACAAACCTTTTTCAATACACACTCGAACTACATTCTCATATTTCCTAGCCTCACCATCCATATGAGTGTCACTAGAGATCTTATGAGCATGCAAAATTTGAAGATCATCTCGAGAAAGGTTTACCAGATGAAGAGGATCAATGGTCTGATGAAGACAAGAGATTGGTAGCTCTGGATGCAAAGGCCAGGAATAACCTGGTTATTTCTCTCCCTGATGATGTGTTCAAGCAGGTTGAGAAAATGAAGACAGCAAAGGAGATGTGGGATACTTTGTGTACCGTCTATGATGGACCCACAATCACACTGGATAACAGGATTAACAATCTTGTTAGACAGTATGAACTCTTCTTTGCAAAACCAAAGGAGACTCTCAGAAACCTACACCAGGTTTACTGCTCTTGTGAATGATCTCAAAGCTGTTGGGATCACTAAGGACAGCCTTACCCTGGTGAACAAGTTTTTGGACATCCTACCTGAAGAATGGAACTACTTTTCAACAATCTTAAGAAATTCAGGTACCATCAAAAGTATGGATCTTGTCAACTTGTATGGATCTTTACTAAATGATGAACAATCAAGGCAACAGAAGAGAAACGCCTTGGAGATGTCTAAAAGAGGTACAGCCTTTGTGGCTAATGTGAGACAGCCTGTGAATCAGGTGAGTGATGTGTTCACTCAACCTGATCAACAGAATGATGATAAGGAGGAGATGTCAGATGAGCAAGATATTGCAGATCTTGCTGAACAGGATGATGAGCAAATGATAGCTATGCTTGTCAAAAGGTTCAACAAGAAAAGGTTTGGAAGAAACATGCTGCAAGGAAGTTCAGGTGCTGGCAAAAAGAAGGCATTCGATAAATCCAAGGCTGAGTGCTTCAAATGTGGCAAAACTGGCCATATAGCTGCTGACTGTGTGTCAAAAGCTGTTGGTCAGTCATCCAAACCATACAAGACAAACAAGGATGAAGGTTATAGGGTTATGTACCTTATGGCCATGGCTAAGCTGAGGAAGTTGGAAAACTCAGTGGGTTCCAACCGCCAAAAGGGGCTCATGGCAGAGACTTGTGACTGGGAGGAATATGATTCATCATCTGATGAAGAAGACAATCAATGTCTGATGGCCAACACTGATGTCCCATCAACAAGCAGTTTCAAACAGGATCTGGCTGAAGCTGAAGCTTTCAGCAGCTTGGAGAACTGGAATCGTACAATGATGTATAAGGTACAAAATTTTATGGCTTACAGTTCTGAAGAAAAGATTAAAATGTTTGAATATATGCTAGTTGATTTGAAAGCTGCTGTTGAGAAGCATGATGCTTTATTATCTGAAATCTTTAAGCTTAAAACTGATCTTAAAACAAATTCCAGTAAACTGGACAGTTTCCATAAGTTGGAAACTGAGCTTGATGAATTAAAACGCATCAACTCTATTTTACTGGAAGAAAAGAGAGAAACAGATATAAAGCATGCTAAGCTTCAAAAGATAGTTGACTCTTGGTGCCAATCTGCACAAAAAGTCAGCCATTGTATAAGTCAACAGATCCCTGCACAAATTCAAGCCTATCTTGGAGGGGATCTTGACACAGCAGCTTCCATTGTTGAGATTAATAATCTGAAAGAAGATTTAACCACTCTTGGTGAGCTTCCAAACACTTTTATTCAAAAAGTGAATGGTAAACTAATCTCAACAAACAGGTTTGTCAGGCCTCAAGATACTGACAGCTCGTGTGAACCTAGCTCAAAAGCTGGTGTTGGAGCATGTTCTCCATCAAACCAGCTTGCTAAGTGCTCTACTGATTCACACAAGCAAAAGAAAGGAAAACATGTCCAAACTGCAGCTGTGAATACTAAACCTGTTGACAAAACAGGTTCTGGGTCCAAAGCTGATTGTATAAGGCATGATAATCCTTTTGATGCTAAACATTTTGAAAATAAGTTTTCAAAAGTTAAGCAGCCTGTTTTCAACAAGGGCAAGTCTCATGTTGAAAGCAAACCTACTGTGATTTCTAATAAGTTTTCTAATCATAGTGGTAAACTGGTTTTAAATGAGAATAAGTTTTTCAAAACCAGAAATAATGATTATGCTGATAGGCAGCATAAATCACATCTCAGTAGGGGCAAAGGCAAAGCCATTGCTCAGCCTGAGAAACTTGGGAATAAGTTTCCCAAACCTGTGGAAGTTCAAAAGCCAATTAAGCTTCCTATCGTTGACATCTGTCCTCCTAAAAAGAGGAAAGAAGAGACAGACAAAGCTGTGGCTATTGAACCCTCCACTCAAGCTGTTGATTCATCAAATAGTAATAAGTTTGCTAAACCTGCTAACAGAATCAACAAAAATAACTCAGAATGTGTTTCTGAAAGTTCTTCTTCCAAAAATCTTAAAAAGAGAAAATGTTATAAATGTGGGAAGAAGACACATCTGGCCAAGGACTGTCCTGAATCTGAGGACATGAGGCCTGTTGACTCTGATAATTCTCTCACAGCTGTTACAAGGAGTGTTGGAAACATCTTAGTCAATGAAAGTGGTATCCAAGCTGATACCATTCAAATAGGGAATATTAGTGTATATATTATAAGTCCATCAACAAATGTTGATGAAGTAGGAGAACTCATCTCTGTGATGAGTTCCCCTAAAAATGACTAATATTTCTCTTATCACTCTTCAGGAAAAACAACCTTCCCAGGTTTGGTACTTGGACAGTGGCTGCTCAGGGCACATGACATGTTGTAAAGAATTGCTGAGTGATCTCAGGCCTGAAAAAGGGCCAAAAGTCACATTTGGTGACAATGTACAGGGATCTACTGAGGGATATGGAACCCTTAAAGCTGGTGCTGCAGTGTTCAAAAGAGTAGCCTATGTGGTTGGGCTAAAACATAACCTGGTTAGCATAAGCCAACTGTGTGATGCTGGCTACAAGGTTAATTTTGATGAGCACCTGGGTTACATATTGGATCCCCAAGGCAAAGTTGTGCTATGTGCTCAACGAAAGAAAGGTGTATATGTTGTGGACATGCAATCTGCTGATCCCACAACTGAAACCTGTTTTCTCACAAGAACAAACGCTGATCTAAACTGGCTATGGCACAGAAGGCTGTCACATCTGAACTTCAAGAACATCAACAAACTCTGTAAGAAAGAGTTAGTGACAGGTTTGCCTTCTATGACCTTTGCTAAGGATAGATTATGCACAGCTTGTGAGAAAGGCAAGCAGAGAAAAACATCTTTTAAATCCAAACATAATTTCTCTATTGATACTCCACTCTTCTTAATCCACATGGACTTGTTTGGACCTGTAAATGTCCCAAGTCTAGGAGGAAGAAGATACACTCTAGTAATGGTTGATGAGTTCTCCAGGTACACATGGGTAATCTTTCTGAAGAGCAAAGGAGAGGCTGCTAGAGAAATTATTGGATTTGTGAAAAAGATGGAAATGCTGAACTCTGCCCAAGTGAAGCAGCTTAGAAGTGATCATGGTACTGAATTCAGAAACAGTACTCTTTTGAAAGACTTCTGTGAAGAGAAAGGAATCACTCAAAACTTTTCAGCGTGGTAAGAATCCCACAACAAAATGGAGTTGCTGAAAGGAAGAAGAAACCGAAACTCTCATTGAACTACTAGAACCACGCCTGTGTGCATCAAGTTTAACCTTCTCATTCTGAGGCTAAGAAGCTGTTAACACTGCCTGCCTTTCACCCAAACACGATCCTTAGTTGGTTGAAAAGGTTCAACAACAGATCCCTAATGAGCTGCTCAAAGGGAGGAAGTCAAATGTCAGTTACTTCCATGTGTTTGGGTGTTCCCCCTGTTTCATTCTGAATTAAAGGATTCAACATGTCAAAGTTTGAACCAAAAGCTATGAAGGTGTGTTGTTGGCTTACTCTGTATCTCCAAAGCCTTTACAAGAGTGTACAACAACAAAAAAAAGGTGATGATTGAACTTCAATGTCAACCATTTTGAAGAGTCCAAGAATGCTTTCCACCAAAGCTGTTCCTGAATCAGTTTCAGGAGGAATTAAACGTTTGATGATCTGATGCATTCAAACTGAGAGACTCAAAAGCTTCCACTACACCCAGGTCGTGGAACCTATTAATTCATGAATGCGCAATGATGATGATTATGTCAATACACCCTGTGTGAATAAGTGTACTGACTTAATTAAAACTGCATGTCCTGAACCTATCAATTCTGATTTTCCTAGTTCTACTGCTGATATGTTCAACAGTGGTCAGACATGTTCAACAAGTGAACAGGCTCAAGACAACAGTGTGTCTGAAAATCTTGAGAGCTGTTCAACAGAACCTGCTGAAGATGTTAACAACTCAGGAGAATCATTATTGAAAAATGATCCTAAGTGGATCAGGTGTCACCCCAATGATCAAATAATTGGTGACATCAACAAAGGGGTACAAACAAGGTGGGACAGCTTTGGGAACTTCTGTATGTTTTCTAGTTTTGTTTCACTAATGGAGCCAAAGAAAGTAGATGAAGCATTAAAAGATGCCAATTGGATCACTGCCATGCAAGAAGAACTCAATCAGTTTGAGAGAAACAAGGTATGGAAGCTGGTCCCTGCTCCTAAAGGTAAAACCATAATTGGCACAAAATGGGTCTTCAGGAATAAGATGGATG